>VXAA01000546.1:0-36337 GCA_013399115.1 Anseranas semipalmata
CCCTGAGCAGCCTGAAGTCTGCCTTCCCCATTGAAAGAATCTACTTCACATTAGGATTTATTCCTCTATATAACCCAGATCTATGTATCCTAGGAAAACTCTCAGTGGTAACTGTGGTGATGAAAGATGGCTGCTGATGAGTGTGATGACAGCCAAAAAGCTAATGCTACAGACACATCATTCTTCTTGCATATATAAAGTGAGTTGGCAGCTCTGGAAAGAATATCTGTTCAACTGCCAAACAGACATAGCACAAGACAATCTTCTCATTAATATGCTGAAGTATGTGTCCATTTACTATTGTTCATACAGAGAAATATTTTCTTGATCTTAAATCATATGATAAGCCTAGGTTACATTAAAACATATACATTTCCTATATATGTTAACATACAGCATATAACATATGTATGTTCTTATGGATGTTATTCAGAAACTGAAGATGGAAAATCATACTTCCCTCAAGGTTAAATTGGGAAAAAGTACTGATTCCTTTACATTCTCTTTACACAAGGTAAGTTGTACTCACTTAAGACAACAATATGATATATTACTGTTAGAATTTTGTGTAGTTGTTCAAAATATGTTCAAAGTATGCTCTCTGGACTCCTCTAACTAGCATCTCAGTTCAAAATTACTGAACCTCTAGTATGCTGTAAGAAATGAGAAAATGTCACTCATAGCAATATGTGACTTGAGAAAAGTTATCTTACATCCCAAGGATTCAAGAAAATCATGAGTGAAGTGCAAAACCCAGTACTCAGAACAACAAAGCATCCCAAACAAACAAACAAACAAAAGAAATTATGTCAGTTGAACAGAATAAGCAAGAAGACAGATGGAAAAATAACCAAAAAACAAAGGCAGTGCTATAGCCCAGAAAATTTGCATGTAAATAATGTAGAGATGCATAAACTTATTCCTAATTTGGACACTATCTATCTCTTTCTCATGCACACCAACAAGTGAGTTTATTCAGTTTGGGGTGTTTTTTGTCTGTGTGCATTTTTTTTTTTTAAACACAACACAGCCCTACTGCAAGTGGCTACTCACACAGCCAGGCAAATATATGCAAACTTGAAAAACCATGTTCTCAAGCCAATAAACTGTCCGCAGACCGGTAATTCGGACCAGCTGGATGATAGAGAGCTCTCCTGAAGCTTGATTTATGTAAGCAGCTTCTGCTCCACTCTCCAATTGTTCAAATAGCACTCCCACTGAACTGCATTATGATGGCTATAACTCCTTCCCTTAGATAAATACTATGTAATCTGGTAGAACCTAATATTTTCCTCATATTTTGTTCTGCTCCTCTTTTTTAATTCCTTGAGAGTTCTGGACACATTATTTGGCTTGATTCCTCAAGAAGATCTGAGCTATGTGATGGATAGGATGTCTTTCTTGGGCACAGTATGGAATGATCAATCCAACAGCTTGCCAGGAGAAATTAGACTTTTGGCTCCGAGCAGCTTCTTCGTCCCATCCAGAACAAAAGTCACACCTCAGGAGTATGGTTATCATTGATTAATGGTCACTTTTTCCCCCCGCCAATTATTTTGGGGGGAATTATCTGCATTGTACAGTCACTTTCTGTAACAGAAGGTAACCAAAGCAACTGGCAGTTAACTACTTTACATTCATGTCAAAGTTTGCATACCTCTTGTGCATACACATTTTGACTTCTATAATGTCAGTGCTTCTGCTGACCAATACCTCCTGCTGCCTGCACCATTTTCAACAACTTGTCTCTCTCAAAACGCTGGTTGGAATTTCCTGTATTGTCTCTCAGTAAGTCATTTCTTGGCTATATATGTAGTTCTTGCACACTTACCAAGTATACACTAACTACAACTTAACATATTTCTGCTTCCACGTGAATTATTTCTAATTAATCTTCATCTTCCCAGTTCACAGCTGCCCAAAACAGAAGGTATTATTCCAGATACAGTTTTACCGTGTTGTACTGAAAGGGATTGCGACCTCACTGGTCCATGAGTTTTATTTCCAATCCTTATTTGTGTGCTTGAAAAACTCAATAAAACATTTCATTTGAACACCAATAATAATAATAACAACAACAACAACAACAACGCCACTGGTATCACATCTGCACATGTGATTGATTTATCAATCAAACCACCAGTCATTGACCTCCTTGTGCACTGGCACTGAAGAACATCTCAAAAAGCTCACAACTTGGTTTCATTTATTAACTTCCTAGGCTTACAGGAAGGCATTCTGTTTGGTTAATTGTTAATAAGTGCTGAATTGCTACAATCAAAACAACAACAACAACAAAAAGATTACAAGAATCATACTTCACCCCAAATATCAAATGTAAATGTACAATTTGTATTCACTGGACACCAAAAGACATGCAATAGTATGACAATAAATGGGCTCAGATACATAGTAGAGGACAGAGTTGCCTTAAAAAAAAAAAAAAAAAAAAGCACAACTGAGATCAGAAACTGCCTCAGTCATTTCAACCTACAAAAGAATTAATTAAATTATGAACAGCTATATTTTTCTGATTTAATTTTTGCTTGGTTTAAAGCAGACTCCATTACACTTAGACCAGTTGTATTTACATGGCTGGATTTTTCAGTGGGATTTGTATTGCTGTCACCAATATAAAAATCAAGACTGTACGAATCAAAAGAGAAACATACAAGACCATAGTCAAGGAGTTATATGAATCACCTGCAAAACACAGAGCTTCCACTTAACACCCCACAGCATGGAACATGAGAAGAGATCACAAAGAGTACTGAGCTTGTACACAAAGTAATGTGAACAGCGTTTACATGTTCTAACAGCTGTTGCTTAAGCCATTCTGAAGGACAGACTGCAGGTTTTTTCCCAAATGTTAAAGAAAATTCCATAATTGAAATGTATCATGCTAATATCCTAAAGATTTTAACTGAACAAGTGGTTTACTGGATTGTGTACTAGAGGGGACTTAACAGATCCAAGTTCTTGTCTCTGTCCTGCTACTGAGTCACATAAAGAAAACCTTAGTTTTTCCTCACATACAAAGTGAGAGAATTACAACACATACCTCCTTTCTCACCTACTAATGTGAAGTGCAATATAAAAACTAAGCTCTATGTTCCTGTTTATAAATTGACACCTTCACAGAAAAGACCTGGTAAGGTTATTTAACACTATCGTAGTTTTGACATTTTGTATCTAAAGCTTATTTACCAACATTAAAACTTACTCTAATACTAACCCAGAATACTATGACACACTAACTAGCAGTTACCTAACACCTTCGTAAGCTCCTTATTTATGATATCTTTGTTAAAACCTGAGTAGCTACTTGAGCTTTGGGATTTACATTAGATTACACAGACCATTAACTTGATTTTAAATTCTACTCTTTCAGCTATTGATGTGCCCCTTTCCTGAACAGTGGTGCCACTAGCCAATATCACTGCCACGAATCCATCCTTCACTTGTTAATTTAGCACATTTGTGTTAGGAACATTTTGATTGCAGTATTCCAGTTGAAACAGCTTCTTCCTTAGTACCATATATATAGAAGATATGAAACTGACATCTAAGGAAGATGAAATATTAGGGTTTTTTTTTTGAAAATTAACAAATAAGATGGAAACCATTATGATACACTCCTACAATGATTACTAGGCATGTATAAAGCCCGGTTCACATACATGAAACAGTTAAAATTCCAGCAAGTTAGTGAGAATTAAACTCATGCTCAGCATAAATCCAGTTGAAGTCCATGGAGTTACACCAGGAATTAAGGCTTATGACCCGCATTTCCTTAACGAATGAAAATAAGATAAGCATTTAGTCATCAGAAAACCAGGTGACCCTTCCAGGCATGACTATTGCATGACTATGATGCAGTAATTCCCTGTGTCAGTATTACTTCCAGGCTACCTTAGAGGATAAAACTCCTTTCAAAACAAATTGTCAGTTTACTTTTAGGATATTGAGATTAATTGCAGACTGACACTGATTTGTAGGATCTTAAACTGATCGGTGATTTGCTGCAGCCAATGGCACTGGCTGCAGGAAGTAAAAACAGAACATCTTTCACAACATGTATCTGACCCAATATTTTCCCAATATAACTGCAATTTTTATGGTGAGGATCTGAAATATGACCCATATGATTTCCCACAATCCTTTCTCCGTAACACATTGTTTTAACAAGCACAAATGATTTATAGGTTGTCACTGTTCTCTGAGGAACAATCTGTTTCTCCTGCATGATGCTAAACATGTGCCACAGACTTTTGAATTTTGAGAACATTGTATCTGTAATAGCCTTTCTAACATCATATTTTGGAAACATATGGCCATAAGTAACAGCTGTTAAAGTGCTTTCATTTTTACCTGCCTTGTGGATACTTCTGCTAGAGGCACAACAGAGGTTCACAATACATGCATTATGCATCTTTAGTAATACATATATCATATATCATTTTTGATTTTCTGTGCACAGACAAGGATCTGAAGGATCTGACAAAGACCTCATTCTGAGGAACTCTCAATCCTCACTGATAGGACCAAATTATGAGCTGAAGGAAAAGAAAGCAGGACGAGATCTGACATTCCCACAGTTTTTTCAGATGCTATTTCATCACTCCAAAAATGATTCAGTATGTAAATCATTATATTAATATTAATTAATATTAATAGAGTTTTTTATCTTAAACTTCCACATTTAAGATGTTCTCTGTTGATTCTGCTGGGTTTGTAAAAGTGTAACATTCCTCATTGCCACATAAGGAGAATTATTACTACTGACGTGATGAGGCAAAACACATGCAAGAATACCTGCAAGGTTACAGAACATCTCTTCTATTACGATGCGTTTTCAGCAAGGCCCATAGCATCAGATGAGTCTGTGAGCTGCAAGATATTTCAAGTAAAAGACCAGGGATTATATTTTGAAGGGGTCTGTAATTAAGCCTCGAGACCACACATGGGCAGGAAAGAGGCCTGTAATAACTAATTATCCCAAGCTGTGCACAGAGAAACACACCTGATCAGAGTGCTTCCTCTCCAAGACTTGCATAAAAAAGATCAGTTAGAGAGCAACAAGCTTTTTTAGGCAACATGGCATGAACTACCAACAGCAGTTAGGCTGTGGCCTATAAAACCTGTAAAGGCCTATAAAACTTTTGCATTCTAATGATATTGAAATTTAAAAGCAGCAGAATACTGTTAGATTTCATTGCAAATTTTAGCCTGAATAAAGATTTAAAAAAAAATAAAATAAAACTTCACTATGAAATTTTAATGAAACAGAGTATTATGCTTTCCACAAAACATGACTTCTTTTAACTTGCTCCATGGCAATAGAACTTTGTACGTGATACATATACAATAAAATAGATATGAAACACTGTAGCCAATTTGCATCAATGGAGTCATTTTGTCTCAAGACTTCTAGTGGAATTTAAGCTGCATGGGCAACGGACACTTTCAAAATGCTAATAGTAAATGATTTCAAAGAAAAGCACTACTCTAGCTTAATGACTGAATGTCTGCCAAACTCCTTATTTCAAATCTTATCAGCATTTTTACAGTAGAATGGCATAAGTATCGGTCTGTTACTTGAAATCCCTGCTGTTAAAATCATCAAAGCATTTTTTCATTAAGTTCTGTAAAGAAGATATCCTTAAATATTAATCATCCACCAAGTAAATGAAATTTAAATATCATATTCTGTTTCATAATTACATAATTATAATAGCCAGGCAAATCACACCCTTAAGCTTCACAGACAGTGATGCACAGTAACAATCCCCACTTGTATTCTGATACTCTGCAGTATGTGAGCCTTATGATTCCTGATTCTGGCCTCTTGCTGAAGTCAACATTTATTCTCCGTGTACTGCCTCTGTGCAATGAAAGCCAGTAATTTCTAGCAGTTCTCCAAAGAGAGTAAAACAGAGAGTAACACAAATTTCTGCAGAAAGCCATTCCTGCTGCCCTGACAGAAACACACAGGATAGAAAAGACAACTATCATCATAAATTCAATGAGTTTTATATGAAGAATAGCTGTAGCCTATAAGCCTCACGATTACTTAACAGTGAAGTTCAACAGAGGGCAAAATTCCTAACATTTCACCTGACACAATAGTAAACAAGTGATATACTCACCCCATCGCATATTTGTCTTTAGACACTTTGACAGACACTAAGTATTGGTATTATTCAATATCATACTCTCTGCCTATCTTTAGACACTGTTACCTTTCTCATGCTCTCAGACGTTTTCTTTTTTATTTGTACAATACCCAATACAGGAGCATCCTACTACATGAACAATAGTCTGGTTCATTGTTAACTGTAATGAAACAGTAAGAGTTGCAGTGTCTCTTTATAGACCAGTTAAAAGTTCAACAAAGCTGAAAATCCCTAGAAATATGAAAAACAACTCTAATGTCAAGCTCTGGTGGTTACTGAAAACAGGGCTTCATAATCTTATCTTGACATATAGCAGGTTCTTGCATATGTGATAGGCTTGACAGTTTTCATTTAATTCAAGTGCAGAGAAACAACTATGTCAACACATTGTGAAAGCGTGAGGAGCGCTGCACTCCACACAGAAAAAAATAAAATCTTATTGAAGAAAACACAAATCCAAGAACACAAGAAAGCACAGAGAAAGTTCAAACTAAAAGACCCATGGTAAAATTCTGGAGATGAACTAGATTAGAAACCAAACTGTGATTGGGATCTAAAACAAAATAATTTCACAGGAACACAGAACTTTCACAGAGCTACTAACTTTGTCAGGACAGTGGAGCTCCTTAACAAAATGAAGCTTGTAGAGGGTGAACAGTATGCTGAGAATATAATCTCTATATGAGATTATTTTCCCAAGCTTTAGTAAAGGAAAAAAATTGAAAAGATGCATAATCGGTCTAGTTGCATGGTGCAAAGTACAGTTTTGGTACCAGTTCAAGCTGAAGATCAGTGTGTGACATTTGAACTGAACGTGTCTTTATATTACATTCAGTCTCTCTAAATTCAACAGAATTATGTAAGAATTAGGAACTACTGACCCTAAAAAGCATTGTGCTTCCTTTCCACCATGTTAATAACTTCCTAGGGACATAAGGAAATGTACCCAAATAGTTTAATTTAAAGCAGAGGATGAGAAGGATAAGGGAAAGGAAACAGTAAGGAGTGGAGAATCTGTCATTATGCTTTCTGCAATTCATGTATAGCATGGAAAGGCCTTACATTACACTTGTAGCATCATCCCATGATAACTAAAGGCGAGCAGGGAAGCAAGAAGTAAAGTGCCCTACATATTATTTATCCTGGGGCTTTTTTTAAAATATATTGCTTCTACTGTCTCCAGTTTCATAGTCCTAAGAGATTCGTGGTTGTTTCCTGAACTATAAATGGTATTTTTCCACCAAAGGCCTTTTTTTCCACTATTAACAGTCATTCACGTTATGAGCTTTCAGTTTTTGTTTAATATTTTTTAGTTCTTTAATATCTACTCCCCTTTATTATAAACAAAATGGACATGAAGTTTATCACTGCAGGAATGGCAATTAAGAAATGCTAGGTTCATCTGTCCTCTGCCATTAACTAATATGCCATTACCACAACTAAACTAATGTTTTTGAAGAATCCTACATTCCATATTAGCTGATCACCTCCACACATCATTTTCCCAAACTGGTAGGCGTAGGGTGTTTTTAAGGTATTTTGTTGACTAAATTTTTTCCATTTAATTGCAGTCCAACCACACCTGTTATAGTCTTTGAGTTACCTTATCGCCTCTTGCTTTCAGTAATACGGAAGCAACACTATCAACTCCTGGTACTTCTCTGTTCCTCAGCATCTGGTTGCCTCTTAGTTTCAAATATTTTTTTTCCACAAAACGCCCATTTGTCTCTAAAATTACTGTGGTTTATTCATTCTAATCCATGTCACTCTTAAGAGACTATATAATCCCTCTGTCCCATTGTAAATATAACCTCTTAAATACAAAAACTTTCTCCTTTCTCAGACTCTCATGGTAGACATTTTCTGTTCTGTACATTGGTGCTTTGCTGAATTTACCTTGTCACCACATCTAATCTTCTTCAAACTAGTTATTTATTATTTTTGGATTGTTTAACCCACTTTACCTTTCTTCTGAACTTTTCATATTAGGAACTGATTCCAATTTTGAAGGCAATTATCCTTTCTTCACATTGTTTTTTGGTTGTTTTTCAATACTCTTCATTAAATGCTCCCTACTGTTGTTTTTTTTTCCAAATCTGACAATAAACCTGTAATATTCTGCATTCTCTTTATTATATTTCTGATTATATACCTTCTTCCTTAACTTCAGCACTGTTTAGACTTTACACTTTCTGTTAATTACCAACTGATATTTCTGTAGATATTTTGATTTCTTCATAGTACTGTTTTCTTTTTGTGAGTACAAAGGTTTTGTTTGCCACAAAAATCACCCTCTGTACTGGGTCTGGCTGGGATGGAGTTAACTTTCCCCACAGCAGCCCATACAGCGCTGTGCTCTGCACTTGCAGCTAGAACAGCCCTGGTATCGCCCCAATGTCTGGCTGTTGCTGAGCAGTGCTGGCACAGCACCAAGGCTCCCTCGGAACCCCCCAAAGCCAGTCGGTGGGGGTGGGCAAGAGGTGGGGAGGGGACGTGGCCAGCGCAGCTGACCTAAACCGACCAGGGGATATTCCATGCTGTATNGGTGTCACGCTCAGCAGTAAAAGCGGGGAAAGGGGAAGGCGAAGGGGGGGCTCTCGTTATGAAGACATCTGTCCTCCCAAACAACCACAGTACATATTGAGGCCCTGCTTCCCAAGACATGGCCAAACATTGCTTGTTGATGGGAATTAGAGAATAATTGTTTTTTCCCTCTCTATGCTTCCACGCAGCCCTTGCTTGCTTTTTCTCTTTCTTTTTCCTTTAATTAAATTATCCTTATCTCAACCCGTGAGCCACCTTCCCTCCATCACACTTTCTTCCCCCCCTCTCCCTTTGAGGAGGTGGAGTGAGAGAGCGGTTGTGGTGGAGTTCAGCTGTCCGTCGGTGTGAAACCACCACACTCTCTTCTATTAATGTTCTTGTAAGTCACAGGGTTAAACCTCACTCAGCTCCCTCTAAACCTTGATATTCTGAAAGTCTTGCATCTTGAAGCTATAATAGTGAGGTAAATCTGATTTGATCTTGGAACCTGTGATGTTCCAAAGCTCTTCTCCACTATATATCTAGATGATGTAAAAGTAATCAGTGCTAATTAACAATGGATTCACCTCATTTCATCATTACTTTTATCATGAAAATGCACATTGAATAATGGGTTTCACATCACCATCCCCTTTCAGAAGTGCTAACGTTTGAAGTCAGAAGTTCTCAATGCTGCCTGCATCTGAAAAGCAAACCCTTCATTTTATGAACATGTTCAGCACCATCCATTAGAAAATTAAGTAAATACGTCATCACATTATTATTATTATTGCCCTTTTGAGGCCTCATAATGCCTTGTGTCAGTGTTAGGATTTCTTCCTACCATTATGATTACAACTTTAATATTACTAGCATTCAAGGGCCTTGATCTTGCGTAAGCACAGAAGGAGTCATTTTTATTTTGGGTAAGAAATATATGAATTAACTCCTAGCACTGCTCGAAAAATCTTAGCCCATAATTTCTCTTCTGTCAACTTCATCAGCAGCATCCATGCCCACTATCACTCAAGTAAAAACTTTGTCATATTAAAAGCAGATTCATCCTAAAGAAGGGTATGACATATTTAGCTAACGAATTGCACATAGTCCAAGTAAACAGGTTTTCTCATATTCAGGAATGCCAAATCAGGTTACGAGTGTGATAAGGTATATTAAAGCCCCACAGATTCAGTTTGCTATAAGCCTTCACGTGTTTTGTCATCTGGAGCATTTTCTGTCATTTGTGTCATCTCCAGCAGGACATGTCTGTCAGTGTCTGCCTGGTAAATGGTGATGGCCATCTAGTGTGGATTTAGAGACACAAGTTACAGCACAATCATAGTAATAGGAACTCTAAAGATGTTATGCACGTGCAAAGCTTTGATGAACTGTCCAACCTGCAGGGTAAACATGGCCTTTATCTAATATGCCTGACTGAGAAGCTCAGAGAAAAGCTGTTTCTCCTCCACTGTAACCAGCATGGTCTGCAGGCAGCTACACTGATTTATACATTGAATTAGGAAACTAAATCAAGATGAGCTTTCTGGCCCTCTCTTCAGCTTCTTGAGTAATAATTCAAAGAGGTCAAACCATATCTGCAGGGCATATAGTAAACAGTCTTCCTAAAACTGCCTCTGAAGTTGAACAAAACCAGAAACAAATAAAGAAGAGAGTCTGTGCAAAGACAGCACTTCTCTCTCTGCTGATCTGCTTTAGGTGAACCCCCTGACTACCCTGGGCTTGGAGAGGCTAACAGTTCAAACTAAGGCTGGTCTCTCAGGGACAAAAACAAAATGACAATAAAACCAGTAAAACTAGTATGAAAACAAAGTTAAAAGGTCACTAACTTCTTTTTTTTTTTTTTTTTTTTTTTTTTTTTTTTTTTGCAAAGAACATAAAGGGTTCTGAAGACTTTTCTTCCATCTCTACTTACTAATATCCATAAACTCATTATGCCCACAAACTACTATGTTACCTCTATTTCTAATTTGCTCCCAACAGGAAAAAAAGAAAAAAAAATCAGTCAACAATTCTGAGTTGTTTCTAGTATTCTAACAAGTTTCACTTGTCTGTGAGTAGTATAATTGATAACAATTATCATTATTACCTACATTTACCCAGGTATATTCAGCTCCTGGGACTTTTTTCTGCTTTGGGAAGTTTAGAACTTGTAATTCAGAGGTACCAAATACATCAAAAACAGCCATATAGCAACTTTCCAAAAAAGTGGAACACGCTCATATATATATATTATATATTGGTATATATATTATATGTATATAGGTAACAAATATAGTTATTACTAAATGTGTGTACGATGCTTAAATATTTCCCTGGAGGCATTTAAAAGCCGTGTAAATGTGATGCTTACAGATATGGTTTAGTGGTAGATTTGGCAGTGCTACGTTAATGGTTGGACTTGATGATCTTAGAGGTCTTTTCCAGCCTAAATGATTTTACGATACTACGATTTACAAGGACTTCAAAGAATTTGCAATTGATTTATATTCTTTGGTAGATACCTCTGTTTGTACCAGGAATAAAAATAGGAACACTTCACAATTTTATAGAACTCTGTACGTCAACTATATATCATCAAACAACAAGCTTTATCTGTCTTTCCTTGCACTTTCACTACATAAAATTTTACACATCTAGTTGCCAAAGTCATTGCTGGACTGTTTTCTGTCATTCACCCCTGCTGTCAGGTTAAGCAATACAGTTTTGGTTGTCTAACTTCTTCAACTTAATACGCATTGATTCTTAGATCAGCAGTTGCTGATCTTTACTTTCCAAAAATGGTTGATCTTCATTGCAAACAGAAAACACTTTTAGTGCAAGACATGAAAGGCTTTTCTTCATACAAAAGGCCTTGAATCAGTTGTGTAGTTGTACATACAGGCCCGAGCAAATTCTTAGTATTGAAATACAGCACCAACATATATTATGCTTTAGCAAATGAAAATTTTTAAGTTTAAATACAAAGTCACCATTTACTTTCTTTCTGAATATTACTCAAAAAATATCTTGGAGCCCCATGGAGCTCAACTTTGGAATGCAAACAGGGAATTCAAGCTAAAACTAAGAACCCAGAAGATAATGTTTGTATGATTTTGAAATATATGCATATGCATACACAGCCCTTGCAATATGCTCTAGTAAATCTTGTTAATTCTTGTTAATTGTAGATACAATTTAGGAATGCTCCTGGATTTCATACTCACATAATATTTTGCATAGTTGCAATAACTAATGTTATTCTTTCTAATATTCCTGTCAGTTTGGATATAATCCTGTTCTAGTAACTGATGATCCCTGTTTACTTATACCTTTCTCATTTTTCATCTGGATTACAGAAGTTCAACAAATCAAAATAAAGCATGAATAACCCTTAGGAAATTATATCCAAGAAAACTGTCATCCTCCTCCACTGTCAGGAAGGCTGCACAATCACGCCAGACACATCCTGAATCTTTTTATCTACTCTGTGCAAGGTTTTCACAGAACATAGATTCAACTTCATAGCCTTTCATAGTCTTCAGATTATTCAGCAGCCTGGAGCATCAATGAATCTGCTGCTTCTGGCTGAAGACTGTGATAGACCTACCTAACCCTCAGCCACAATAAACACAGCAGGAGACTGAACTTTCTCAGGTGTCACATTAAGACTGTGGTAGCAGCTGCTACAAAGCCAAGTATGATATGGATGATTAGAAAACTCCCCCCCTAAACTGTCTCATTTAACACCAAACAGTATGGATACCTACAAAAAAAATCCCTTGCTCTCAAAAGAGGAACCAAAATTCAAACCCCTATAAAAATAAACTTTATATTACTGAAGCTGTTCTCCCCTGGAGAAATACAGTGAGAAAATAAACTACCTGTGGCAGATCTTTATTCTGCTGTTTTATCAGTGACTTATGGAAGTGATTCCAAATGCTATAGAGATGAAGCAGCCAGAACCTGAAAAAGAGAAAATTTTGTAAGGAAAGAAACAGGCAGTGTTCTGTTTCAGAGGCCTTGCTCAAAATAGGAAATTATTAACAGAAAATATGAATCTAATTAACCTGTCTTTCAGTATATACAATAAAGAAGCCTGAGTACAAGAAGAAAAGTAAACGAATGAAGTCAAAAGTGCTTATCAAACTTAATGCAGTGTTTTCTGGTTTCAGACATGATCTTTCTCAGTTTCATGACCTGTCCAGAGATGTTCGTCTCATGCTTTGTTCCACCTCCAAATTTCTGACAGAGGGTATTACATATTTCTGGTTTGTTTCATTTTATGAAGTGCTATCGAAAACAAAAGACTGTAAAATTACCTGCATTTTCTCAAGCACCCAGGAAAGTTTTTCCTCAGTTACATACCGTTGAATGTAGTCTTTAGGAAATAACAGAGGGACACAACAAACACTGGGAAGCCAGACTTCAGGATAACTCACTCCAAGCATCACAAGTCAAGAAGAGCTAGTAATGAGCCACAGTCACAGTTTCCTTTACAGATGTATATGAAGTGCATTTTTAATATATATGCTATATGGTGTTAGAAAAGAGTTTAAATCTCAGTACTGTCTGCAGGAAGAAGGTCATTTATCATGGCTAATTGATTTGTTTAAGAAATTTGTTTACAATAATTTTAAGTATGATATCCATCAGTAAGCTGCTATATTCACCTTTGGTAAAAGACTGTTTTCCTCTTGCCAGAGGAAAATTCTGCCTAGCTATGCCTTTTGGGTATCAGTATTTCAGAAGCATCTATGTATGTCAAGAGAAGGCAAATTGTAGTAGCTAACAGCCTAGAAGTGTTAGAAACTAGTATCATAATTATCAAGTTGATAAATTACAGAAAAATAAAATAAAGTACAAATAGTTCAATCTCAAAATAAATTTAATTTTCTAATGTATTTTGGCCTTGCTCTGATACAAGCACAGCTTTTGGGATAGTACTGAACGCTGTGAGCATGAGAATACAGTTCAGAAGAGCTCTGATTGCCCAGCACTATCTATATTCTTCGTACACTAGGTAGGAGCTTTGTATTTCATACATTATTCACTACTTGCTACAGTCATTAAGCAAGGTCAGTACATGCACATCCCTACCATACAGTAATATAAAAAGATGACATATATTTGGGGAATAAGACAATACAGAAATGTGGGCTCTTCTTTTCTGCATGAGTTTCAAAGCCTCGAGTTGCTTTTGAAGCCTCTTCTGTTTGGTTATACCAGATACTCAAATAACAACCCGCAAGTGACATGTGGATTTAGTGCATGGATCTGACTAGTGAGGGTTACTGTTTGTATCCTGTACCTGCTCCAGGCAATTAATAACACAACCAAATATAACCCAGTTTTAAATCAAGATCCAATTAAATATCAGACTATAGCTTCAAAACATGGTGTATGCTTACTTATATTTTAATCCACTTTTATCTCATTTTCCTCTCCACTGTCCCTTGTTATCGTAGGGCTCATTCTAACCTCAAGCACTCTTTCCATATACTCCTGTCAGTTTATATTTCTGCATATTCTTCTCTGTGATCACCAAAGCATTTTCTATTACCTTTCCAAGTTCAAGAGAATTCCAATCTGCCTCTCCCAGTTTGGTTCAAACCCCCCCACCTTCTGCCATGGTTAACGGGAATATAATTTTTCCTCACCTGCCATCGTATCTCAACTTTGACTTACAAGAAAAATCGTTAGGGCTGAAAGAAGCACCTGATCTCCCTGGCAGTTTCAGAGTAAGCATTCTGCTACCAAAGGAGCCAATTGCCATAATTTTCTATCATAGTTTCACTGTGATGAGAAATAACAAGAGGAAGACAGCTGCTGCATAAACAACCAACTACATAACATGGATGGAACGAGAAATGTTCCTATTCCCTCACTTCTAAAATTAACACATTTTGTT
The DNA here is from genome assembly GCA_013399115.1 of Anseranas semipalmata. Lineage (NCBI taxonomy): Eukaryota > Metazoa > Chordata > Aves > Anseriformes > Anseranatidae > Anseranas > Anseranas semipalmata. The sequence continues at coordinate 14,608 of VXAA01000546.1, forward strand.
GAAGTATCTTTTTTGTACTTCTTTAAGAACTTACAAAGCATAAAGGAGGACAGAGTCCCACATGGCTTAACCAGAATATTTAGCACAAACTGTGTGTTGCCATTTAATAATAAGCCATTTGAGTTTATTCAAGGTTTCAAAGGACGGTTGCAGAGAGACAGAAGTATTACTTAAGCATTCTGCAGACTATACCAGAAGAGATTTATATTCAGAGGTTTCTTGGATTATCAGATGAGCCATCTCTTAACTGATGGACAAACTTTTAAAATTAATGAGAGAATAAGTTTACTAAAGAGTTAGCATAACAATAGAAACAAGCAAGAAAAATAAACCAGATCATTCACATTTAAAAACATCCCCAGTACTACTGTGCTGCTTTTATAATTGAGAATAGAATATATTTCATGAAAATGAATAGTGACACTAGAAGACAAATGTTCTGTTTTATATAATTTGGTGGATAACATCAAAAGAATACTAAGCTGTCACTGCACGATGGGCTCCAGCTGATAAATAAAATAAGCAAAGAGCTTTATTTTCAAAGCAGGGGACACTGATGTTGTGACAATATTCTACCTTAATCATTTTAGTTCTACTATGTACAATGACTGATGTAGAATCTTCCCATTTCTTTAATGATCAGATGCTGGAGCAATAAAGTAACAACAGTTGCTCACTGTGTTGTTTTGTATCCTGAATGACACAGAACACAAACATAATGGGTGTTTTAGTCTTTTGTATTCAACCTCACTCAAAGAAATATTTTTTTTGATTTCTTTTGTACTGTTGTAATGTGCTTGCTCTGTCTAAATGAAGTTTGGGGGGGGATGATTTTTTTTTTTTTTTAATTCTTTACCCTATATCATCTTTCCAAAAGCTTGGTGGATTAGGTAATTTTATTTTGGTGAACTGAAGCGATACTATGCAAGCAGTGAGCCAATGATTTCTGATTGCCCTTAGGAAAGAGAGGAGAGGGAGATGATGTAAAGGACTGTAGGTTAAAAATGCTGACGTTTGCAAAAGTCATGTGTACATTTAGTTCTTCCATCCGTGCTGCAGATATTTTATTAACTTGGGGAAATGTGTTTAGAAAATCTCCACAACTAACAAAATAAATGGTTTATATGTGAAATCATGAAACTCCTGAACGATGGACAGTGTGAGAAAGATTGATTGAAAAGAATTATGTGAGTGACTGAAGAAAAAAAAATGGAAATGAATGAGAAAGGTTATTAGCTTAGTATGGGCCTAGTCAAGGATTGACACAGGGAGGGCAAATTACTAAGCAGCATTCTCTTTCATGATTTTTCTTTCATTGACAGTTCTCAACAGTACCTTTTCCTGTCAGTTACAGGGAGTGAAGAAGTCCAAGATTAATTCCTAGCAAGCAGGCTCACTGGCTCTCTCATGCATCAGAACCACCTAAGAGGTGGTGAAGACCGCACTTTCACATTCTAACATCAATTTCTGAGGACAGTACTGATCATAAAGCACCAGATATCATTATTATGTCACACAAACATCTGACTCCAAACTGTGGTACCCCATTCCCTATAATTTCCATTCAACTCTTAAGCCAATTTCTAGTTATAACAATAGAGGAATAAAACTGTGACTGTGAAAGGTGCTTCAGGTGAGCAGACCACTGACGCCAGTAACATGACTGAGCCCTCAGAGGAAGCAGGAAAAATAGAGCATATAACCTGTATGTTATGGCATATTTCACTTTTTGATAAAATGCTTTTTCTCTTGGAGACCACAGAAATTTGGGGAAATTTATAATCAGACTAAAATACGGGAATTCACAATCAGAACATAACTATGCCGGTTTACGTCTGCAACAAAATGAGTTAGTTCCATACCTTGGCATATTAGCCCTAGGAAAGAGAGAGGACTATTCAGCCTGATCCTCTGTGGATTGCCTGTAAGACTTGCCTGCACTAAAGTTCACTGTCAGGTAAGCAATGTGCTCACAGGGACATGTGCTCCCTCACTGTCTTCCAGCAGGATTATCCGAGGTCATGCTAATTGGACAAGCAGAAAGTTCCACATATCTACAGGCACTGTATCCAGGGGTGACTGAAAACTAATTGATTTTAACTGACAATTGGCTACTGGATGTTGGTTTTTATTAAAAAAAAAACAAACTCAGAGCACATGAAGAAAAATTTCCCTCTGTGATTTCAGGGTATTTGTAGGTTTGAAGAATTTGTGAGCTAGGTAAAGCAATACAGAATTTGAAATGGCCCCCAAAGTACTGAAGAAAAAAATGTTGAAAAGCTTTACATTGGAAGTGTAATGGACCAGTTGAACCGATTATATTTATTTCTTGCATCTGCTCTTCTCTAAAATGTTTCTTGCATGTAATGTACTCAATGCTATTTGCAGGATGTTATTGTTTTATTTTCGATAAATCTGCAAAGAAATTGTTTAATCCTGACACCGATATGTGGTTCAGTAGCATCTGCATTCTATATTCCTTCAGAATTAGGCTTTCTATCTGAAGCAGAGGAAAAACTGTTAAAGAGAATGTATACTTCCTGCTTTCAGAAGTAGTCCTCCCCATGCAAGGAAGCAGCAGGAAAACAACAAAACCCAAATTCAAACAGGCAATAAGGAAATGTAGTTCCAATTAAAACTGTATCAGAGTGGCACTGAGAGAGTGAGATAGCACTGACAGCCCAAGGATACAGGAGGTCAGCTAATACATAATTAATTTGTTAATCTTCCACGGCATTTCATTGAAATGTGTTATTTTCTCAGATACATCCAAAAGGATGACAAGCTGTCTTTTTCAGTGGTTTTATGTGCATGTGCTCTGCATTGCATATTACAATAATAAATACAATAGGATGTTGATGTTTTTACCACCTTTTAACATCTCTCCTAGCATTCTGGGATTAGCTCATACGCTGTTTAGTAGCACATTTATGATCAATCAGAATGTTCAATCACAAGAATCTAAAAATACCAAATGGTGCTTTTTTCGTCACAAAGAAAACACCAGAAACTGACTTTTCAGAAGTAATTCAGTGTGATCCTTTATGTTTGATGTTACAGGTATCTTCAATGTTTGGGGTTTAATTCAGAGTTCAGGGGAAGAACGCAAGCCTTTTTAACGGATATTAACAGATCTATATTTTAGTTTTTGCTAATCATACAAAAAAAATCTGTTCAGGATGAGCCTTAAAATATAGTTAGATAATTCCTTAGTACACAGTGGAGTGTTAAACTATTTTGTATATTGAATACAGTAAGGGAATCACCCCACAGTGAGAAATAGGTTTTATGATGAACACTTCAATAAATCTATGCACTCCTGGACTGTTTTGCTGTTTTGTGTGACACTTTGATGCCTTCTATCTCCTAAACACTTTCTGAGAAAATAATAACCATCAAGATGCTTTTTACTTGCTACTTGGTAGTGTTAAGTTACAGGTTTGACTGGATGGTCTTGGAGGTCTTTTCCAACCTATATGATTCTGTGATTCTGTGATTAAAAATGGTATCAAAAATTTCAGTTTCCAGGCTGTAAAATGGTGGAAAAAGACAAATGTACTTCAAACTCTTCAGATGAAAAGTACTTTCATCTGTGTAAAACGTTGAAAAGGATGAGAAGATTATAGTATTTTCTATTAAATACCTTGTCTTTGAGATCTGTATATAACTGTCATTCAACCAGGTGTTTAAAAATGTGACTGTCCAACAGAATCAGATTTTATTTCTAATTATTTCTATATTTCTAATTAGAGCATATAATTAACTGATTCAATTAACAGATTCAAAGGATACACTAATACCAACATTTTAAAAATAAACTAAAAAGGGCTTCTTTTGTGCAAGGAAAATTTTGCAAGTACCTGGTGGAAATGAAGGTTCTTTCTTATTTGTTCTCTACAGTTTCTAATGAGGAACTGTATTATAAAATGTTTTTTATTGAAGTTGCAAATGGTAAAACATGTATTTAACTGAAATGATACTCCAGTTCAGAAGGCTCTTGGTCTGCGTGTGCTATCAAAAAAAAAATATTCCACAAATACAGGGGCTACTGAATACTGTGGACAGTACTAATAAGAAGAACTTGATGCTGACCTTGAACAAATAAAAATATCCAGTGCTGTAAATCTATGCTGACTAGTGGGATGGTGTTGATCTACATTAACATTTGATTACCTTTTGGCACTGATTTTAAGCTGAGCCAAGGTATCATTCAGTCATTACTAATTTCTTTATTGTTCCTGTTTAAAATAGAGCCATCCAAGTGAAAATCAGACAAAGGAAGAAAAAATGAAATAAACAACCAAATGTACTTAAATTAGGCTGAAGAGGTATGTTGAATATTCATCATGCAGTATTTATTTATAATAGCACATTTTTCTATTCTCAGCTGCTGTGATCTTTCATTATGCAAGCTGTGAAGTTACATAAGGTCTTTATTAAAATCCTTACCAAGTAGCTATTTTCAATACTCCCTATAGCTAATACTAGAAAGCTAGAGGTAGTACAAATTATTTCAAAGACACATCTATAGAATTTAAGGATCACTTAGAAAATGATCTCCTCCTAAATTATGACATTCTGGAGCATCTTAACTAGTTTAGTAAATTAGCAAAAGACTTCATACCTGGCATGACAATTGCATCATTGCTAGACTCTCAAGAAAGGGAAAAGCTTCAGGAAGCCAGAAGTCCACATCATTAGAAGCATATGGGTATTTAAGCAAGAGGGGGAGCGTAGTGGGCATAATGTGGCCATTGCCACACTCTTAAGCTTAATGGTTTCCTTAGCCTTCACTCCAGTGTCAACAGCAGGAAACTGTGGTCTGGTAGACTTTTCTTCCTCTTCCTCACTGACCTTACCGTCAAACACTCATATTATTCTAGTCTCAGAAAACAAAGAGGAGACTCAAGGAGCAAACTAAGTATTAGTGACTAGGGAAAGTATATCCACCAGACAGAATCATAACCCAAAACCCTACAATACCCAACACTCCGCTTCAACAGCCAACTGTCCGTTCCCATGCTCTTTTAGTATAGATTTAGCCCCTCAAGTATTGAAACCATTTTTGTCCTGCTACATTTAGGCCTGCTTAATTAGGAGATATATAGCTCCACTACAACAGGTTAAACTTCATCTATAAATGATACTTTATAAGCTTTTTAAACCCTGTGCACAGAACAAAAATACAGAAATGTTTATAGTGAGAAACTATGTTTTGCAAATGGAAGAGAGAGTTTGAAATGAACTTGTTATTACAGCCATAAATACATGATGAAATACAATACTAAAGCTTAATAAAGCTTTTGTGATTGATGAAGAATACTACTACACTACTATGAGCACATAAATATAAATGGATAGGAATTTTTTTCTTTTTTTTGTTTTCTTTTTTTTTTTTTTTTTACCTAAAATTAAGTTTGTATGCAAATGGAATGTATTTAGAATGGAAACAGAAGAAATGAAGAACTACCTTTGAGTATCAAAGATTTTCAGCCTTTGTTAATGAAAGAGGAAATAAGGCAGGAGATAAGAGGAGAAGATGAAAAAAAAAGAGGAAAAGAATGGCTTTATTATGTTATAATAAATTTTAACCCTTTTAGACACAATAATTTAAGCTGATATCCTTTGCATTTAAATGTAGGCAGACACATTGCTTGGAGCCCTGTGATCAACTTTGAAATGATGTCGTAGAATGCGGGGGTGAAATACATACCAAAACCAATGCTTGAAGGGAGAAAACTCAATTCCACTATAAGGACAGATCTGCTACTTAGAACACTTTCTTTAAAAGCCCTAGAAAGAACAAAACAATTGTTCTTAAATCACTGCATAATGAAATCAACATTTCAATATGAAGAATACATCACTTTACAAAATGTAACAATATTTCACAGCTTGTTCTTTTAGTCTAGTCTTGAAATCTGTAATGAAGCTGTTCCTCTTCTCTTTTCACAGATACAGAAGCATTTATGAGCCTTGATGTGCTTGCAAGGGTGCTAGGAACCTTTTTCAGTTGCCCTTTCCTAGTGATGATGCCACATGAAAAGTAAATTTCAACAGTCCCCTAATTAGATTTGAACTAGGTTGTGGAAGATTAAACAACTCTTATAAATCAGTTTTACCTCTTATCAGACTGTCGACTATTTGTTCCAAATAGACTTTAAAGAAAATGACCTCATCTTTAGCAGGTATTTCCTTCTCTCAAATTTACCACAGCTGCTGTGTTTGTTCAGCAATGTCAGTGGGGCTGAACCAGAGATAAAAATGGTACACACTGGTAAGGGAAAAAGACTGACTATGCTACATAGCTCTTGACTGCTCACACAGCTACAAGATGTAAGTTTTAGGAGACCTTTCTGTAAGTGATGAAAAGTCCCCAATATAAATGAAATATCTCTGATTTTTCTTGTGCCTTCCACCTGAAAACCATTCCAAGAGTAGTAATATTAGCTTCTACAAATAATTTCTAGAAATTGTTAGCTTCCAGAAATAATGTATTTGGAACCATACTGGAAAGTAAGAGTGGCTAAATATATCTGTTTCAGCCCAACTTTAAATATCATACTATTCATCCCAAGCTCATACAACTCCTTTATTCCTCAACAAAGTTAAAGGATAAGAGTGGAAGAAAGTACGTCTTCAAAATGCAGTGGGGCCTTCAAGCACGGATTGGTTGAAATGACATCCTCATAATAAAGGCTGGTAAACAGTGGCAATACAGAACTTCTAAATGTGGGCAAAACCTGTCAGGAAACCATTGTCAGAGCAGTTTCAGTTCACTGTCAAAATGAAAGGATTTACCAAGTATCCATTTATTCTGGGTCTGAACTGGCATATTGTGCCCTATTTGGAACATTATGCTTTAAGATGTGTATCTACATGTATATATATGTATATATATATATATACACGTATGTATATGATCCAAAGGAAAATGCAAAATCATATCACAGAATAAATGTCAGCTGGATGAGAGAAAGTACTTTTTCTGGAAAGCATGGACTTTGGAAAGAATTTGGGGTTCATGATGAATAATCAGCTGTATAAACCATCATGCCCTGGGCCGAAAGGATTAATGCAGTTCTACTATCTGCAAAAAAAAAAAGACTCCTAGTTAGGAATAGCGAAGTCTTATTCCTCTACTACAAGCATCACTCTTGCATGTATGCATGTTTGTACATCAACAGAAGTGTATGTAAGAGAAAAGATGTACAGAGGGGAGATGACAATTTAATGATTCCTATCTCTAAAAAGAGCCAGTCCAAAATTGCACTTCCCCATAATCTAATTTTATTTTATAGATGGTAATAGGAGAGTATGAAGAAAGATCTGTATTCAGAGTTGGTTCTAGTCCAATTTACTATAAATCGATATTGTAAAGCAAAGTATAGTCTTGCTGTATGTAAAATCCTACTACACGTTCTTCAAAAAGGCACACAAGGGAAGGAATAAAATTGCTTCATTGAGCAGAAAGATTCAAAGACTTAACAATTAACTAATGGCAATCATTCCTGGATTTTCAAATGCAAGGTCAAATCCAAATTTAGCCTTTTATCTTTTTCATAATCTCTAATTCCTACATATTCCAACCCCCCTTCGGTAAACACAAAACTTGAAAGCACTGGATTCATATCAGTGCCCATACAATCCAATTTGCCAGAAAAGCAGGATTTGTATAAATGAGAACAAGGAGCATTGAAGATTTCTATTTTGGGTTCTACATCTACCTTTTCACTCAAGTCCTCTAAGTTGAAGTACAGGATGTTTGCACTGGTTCTCTAGGGAGGCAAAACAACATGCCCTGTTCCTACTTTCAATAACATCCTGCAGAAGTCCCATTTGCATGCTAGTTGCCAGCTTCAATCAAAGGTGTTTTTTTTTTTCCTCTCCACATCAGAATAGTAATTTTTTCTCATCATCCTCCACACAGTGGGACAAGAGCACATCTGGCAGCTTTTTAAGGTATTTGCTGTATTTTCAGATAATTACAAGGCTCACTTAGTCTTCACATTCTCTTCTTGTAGCACAATACAGTTACATCATCTTTACTACAGTACTGGAATTGTTATAGGGAGCTGGTTCAGAGCCTGCAGCATAAGTATTCTGTGAGTCCTGACCAGGTCCTCAGACTGTGCCTATGTCTACATTCACGGGCACTGGACTTGATGCTCCTTCTAGTTCTATGTTCCCATCAAATACAAAGAAATGACTGAATACACGGACATATGATTTTATCCCCGCATTCTTCTACTGTTTTTTTCTGTTATATCTCTTATTTTACTTCTTCCTTTCAATGATCAAAAATTCTTATAATAATTGTAAATGATCATGAGAGAAGAGGAGGAATTTGAAACAATTCGCACCTCAAAAAGTTTTCCCACTTGAGATGATCAGTAGCCATGGAGGGACATATACTCTGTTCCCTCCAAAGCATTCCACCTGACACAGAATACAGTACCCATGAAAAGATGATCAGGAGTCTTCATCCCTACTAATCCATCAGTCTTTTAAAAATAAAACACAACATATGGTAACATACAGAAAACAGAGAAACCAAATCAACTCATACCATCTCAACATCTTTCATGAAAGATGAATAGCACGTGACAAGAATGGCAAACATACTAGATAGAAACTATATTTGGATGAGGGAGTGGTTTGAAATTAAAAACAGCACAGGAAGCCATGGGACACTATATACATGGAAAATGCTGCACTTTTGAGAAAACATGGATAAAATCAGGATGCACTAAAACATCCACTTTTATAGGTATAGCATCTTCTACTAGTAAGACAAGCTTTCATTTAAAACTGAGCAACAGGCATAACATTTAAATCACTGCAACACACATTGAGGAAAATACCAACCAAAGAATACATCTATTCCTGTCCAGGTCTGAAATGTTTCTGTTTATCGTGCTAAAAAGAAGCTTGGTTTAGAAAAAATACAAATAGCTGGATTCATAGCTGATTACCATGTAAGTGGTGTTATGTGTAGGGAATTTAAGCTTATTACACAGATTCAGGTGGCCATGAAGACCTATTAAGTATGGGCATACACCAAGCCTTGCAGCTGAAAAAGAATAGATTTTAGAACTACCTTTTGTGGATAATAATTGTAATTTATAGGATTCATTAATAAAGATAATGTGCTCTCAATCTCTCACCAAAAAAAAAAAAAAAAAAGTACTCTGGCCACAACAGAAGAAATTCCTGCAAAATTTGAGAGTAATGAACTAAATTTTCAGAGGACACTGCAGTCCTCCTTAGGCTAACTGGATGAAAAGGTAAACAAGTGTCAAATTCATTTCTGTATTAGTGAAATAAGTGTAGCAGGACTTAAGTTAACAGAGGCAGAATTTGAAATAGTTCTCCTTTCCTGCAAAAATTACTTATATGTCCCTATATTTTTAGATGCATTCAAACCTGACAGATTAGAGTGCACTTTCAAGTCAATATTTAAATTATACAAGAGAGATATTGCAATCTCTTCCATATTTCAACCTGAAAATGTTACCACCTGAATCACTTCTCTTTAGCTATTATTATTACATTCTCATTGTATGCGCACTTATCATATGTCTCAGATACAACACTTCCTTGCAGACAAGCAGAACATCTGTATTTTTATTTTTGTCATAAGAGTATACTGAAATCAATTTTAAGCTTCTCAAAAAATTATCTCAAAGCTTTCTTATTTGTGGACTTCTGATTAAAATTGGTCTTGCACTTTGGGGGATAGTTTTAATGACCATAAGCTTCTTTAATTTTTCTAGTATGTCCCCTCTTTGCTTTGGACCTTTTTTTTTCTGCACAGGAAAAAAAATGGGGATGAAGAGGTGCAAAATGATTATGCTTAAATAATTGTTTGTATAAAATACTGTTAATGTTTATGGAAGTATGACAAAGGGGATTTTCTGCATAATGAAGTTACTCCATTAAAAATAAGTTAATGTGCTGGATTAGCAGGGTGTTGGGAAAAGACTGAAACAGTTACCTAGCAATTGATCAAGGAGCCTTGTCTTATAGAACAATACTAGCATAAAAATAGCTCATAAATCTGAAAGGCTGATTACTAAAACTGTTGTGGGAGCTTTATTTTTTAGAAGAATATTGAATTAATGAGAAATAATACAAAGGGGGAGTTTAATTATTCTGAATAGAATAATTTTCGAACCTAGCCTCTCAGGACAGGTATTATTATGTAGGTTATATATCAGAAGCGACTTTTATGCATATAAAAGCCACATTTTTTCATGAAGGATAGGAAGCAATAAGCCCTGTTCAGATAGCACTCTCTCTATAGTGCCTTAAATGAAAGATATTTCCTTTGTGGTTATGGAGCTGTTAAGATGGGCAGTCAATAAATAACAAGGCAAAAAAAAAAAAAAAAAAAAAAAAAAAAAAAAAAAAAAACAGGTTTGTTTTTAGGTTATTGTTTTCACTAAATAATGAAGTTGTTTTGTTTCTCACTCTCTCCATGCCCCCACCATCATCTTGAACATACAGCTATTAGATATTGGGCAGGATTCCTAGTCTGCTTGTACTTCTGGCACTATCAAACTGATATCAAACTGATCTATCTACTACCTATCTATCTATCTACTATCAAACAGATGAGGATAACAGATAAGCATTTTCATGTACATCTAAACAAGAGAAATTTTAGTTCTGAGTTGATTTGTAAGATTTTCAGTTTATTTTTACAAATGCAAATGAAACAAAGGTACAGCAATAATTGAATTATTTATCAAAAACATGGAATTTTCTGCATTGGCACAAACTTTGCTGTTTTTTAATTTTTAATTGGATTTCATCATAATAAAGCATTCCTCTCCAGATTTATACATGTAAATGCTTTCAGTGGAATATGTACACAGTCTTTTTTATCATTGTTGTCTCCTTCTCTTAGCTGGAAGACTGACATCTATTTTTTTTCACATACTTAAAAGAAATGGTGGAAATGTCTGGTCTCATTGAGCATCAGAAAGAATCATTACAATTTAAGTGATCATTTTCTGCTTAATTTTAAAAATCTAATGTGCATAGTACAGGATCAGAGAGTTTATCAGGTACTGTCCTACATAATACTAAAACTTGGATCTCTCACCTCAGTAACTAATTGAAGTCCTAGTTTATCCAACACATTCTACTGGTGAACTGAACTGTATTTCATCGCATGTCTTCAGAACTGTAAGTCTATGTATTGACTTACTATACTACTATGTTCACTTAGAGTACTAAATAATTGCTTATAATATTTACGTTTAGGAGAAATAAATTCCTGGATATCCTTGTACTCATGCTTTCATAAACACTCAAACCTAGATATAAATAACAATAAAGATAAAACTATTCTTGTTAAATTATGAAGAACCAATTTCTATCACATTTTGGTGTATGTCTTGGCTGTGGTACTTTTGTGCCTGAAATGTTTGATGGAGATTCTGAAGTATTCCTCCAAAGTTCAAATTATACCTAAATTAATTCCATGGCTATTTTTGTAGCCGAGCAATTTTCATCTTCAATAAGCACTAGTTACAAGAAAAGGTAGCTGGGGTTAAATTGTTAGCCAGACATGAGGGAAGAAAGACACCATGCAAGGAATATGGTTTAGCTAAGAAGAAACATTGTTAATTCATCAGGGAATTACTCATCACTGCCTCATACAGCAAAGATCGTGGGTTATTACTCGATTGTTTCCCTTGGTGAAAGAATTGTCATCAGTCCCTTTACCCACTGCTGAGACTGCACAGTCCTCCCCTTACAATTCTTTCTTCAGTGTACTAACTCTACTTCTCTTCTTTAATGCCATGTTCTATGGCTTATAAAGGCTCCAGATCCCTTCTGACCGAACTGTGACAGCCATGTGTTACCTGATAAACTGTGACATTCTGAACTATCTTCTTACCAGACAAGTCAGTGCTTTGGTTGGTGCGAACTTGCCAACCTACACTAAACTGGACGTGAGGGGAAAAGCTTCCCATTCCCCAGAGAGGCTAACACAACACTTGCAGCTGACAAAAACCCCAGACACACTCTAAATCAGACGGAGGAAAGGTGGAAGCTACACAGTTAGCGTGAGATAGCTCTCAAGCTGGAGAAACAAGTTTTGTACACACTCCACCTTGTGTGCAGAAACTTACTGCCTGTATCATCAATCCCTGGTATTCTGCTTCCTCACTCTACCAAATCCTGACAACTCAGAGGAAAAAAAAATGGCAGGAGTGTTCCTTATCTACCACTTACATCAATGACTGTTATATTCTTCTTCCTAACCCTGCAACTGCATGCAAAAATCTTCCTATGTCTGAAAGTGCAAAAGCCCACGGGAGAGGTTCCCACGCAAGAGATGACGTGCCTTCCAAAGGACCCCGGCACCCTCCCTCAGGAACAGACTGTAGGCAGAGTCTACAGTTGGGTCTGATGCAACCAAGTGGCACTGGAAGCACCACCTCCTCCTGACCACTTCTTTTCCCGTAGGAATTCATAATATTTAGCAGATCCCACACTAGCATAGCTCTCCAGTAATTCATATACAACACAGCTGGAAAAGGCAAGAAATCTGAACTGCTTCATAGTTGCAAGCAATTCATAAGCTAAAATTTGGCTCCCTTAGGGCCATTAAACATCTACGGAAGAGTAAGTATATGAATTCTCACACGTCTGCCAATGCAAAGATCCTAATGCTATATGCTTAAGTTTATAAATACCTTTTTTGCTTAACTTTCCATTTTGCTTGTGATGATAAGCTTCTTTTAGCTTAGTTTTCATATGCTGTCTGTATTTAGGGTATTTAATCTGGCATAAAAATTACTCCTAGTCTGCACAAGACAATATGCCACACTTAGAGAGCACAGCAAATACCATTTAATCTCTTATTTAATTTCCAATGATCTAGACCACTGTGATTTGAAGGAGTACCATACCACCAACAATATATACAATTGGAAGAGAGCAGGGACCACTACAACTAGATTGTTCCTGATCTTGCACACATATAAACTGTGAATGGACAGTACACAGTATGGGCAGCTTATCTCGAGACTGATGGGAAATTAACATTTTTCCACCAATTCTCTCTCTGAAATGAATAGAAGAAACAAAATGATGCCCAGGATCTGTGCACCCCACTGTCTTTCACTCGCTAAAAACTATCCCCAAGTTCTTGTAAACAGTTAGACTCAGTCTCATTGTTCCCAATTTACTAACTTTATAGCTGTTAGTCTGAGCCTGGCAAAGAACCCAGAACACAAGACTGCATTAGCTCTTATGTAACCAACTAAAAACGGGGAGATGAATTTATCAGCTTGGCACCACAGGTAAAGGGTAAGATTTGAGTAAACTTAGAAATTACCCATGTCTGCTTAGGAAACGTAGCCTAGATGTACTTATCATCACCTACACCTAACTGAGGTTCCATCTTCAACAGTTTAGCTCATATATATTTTCTAAGGATACTTTATGATAGCAATACAGTGGGCGTGCTTTCATGCAGAGCAACTGCTTCCTTCTCCAAGACATCTTCTCGAACAGCATTTGTACCCTAAGAGACAGCCTTTGCCCAATTCTGACTATGGCTCAGAATTTTTTATCACTCAAAATGTTTGTTGCAGTCACATTCTGTCTTTATATACCTCCCTCCATTCACAGTCCCTCCTCTTCTCTTACCCCAATTCCAATTCCACTGCTATGCATAAAATTAATAAGTATCTGCAGTGTAAACCTCCCCTTCTGTTACCCCAATTCCACTTCCACTGTTATGCATAAAATTAATAAATATCTGCAGTGTAAACACCTTCTACATTTCCATTCGAAAGTTTTAAAAAAAAAGTCTTTAACTGACCAGGTCAGAAAATATCAGGAAAGATTTTCTTCTACATGATGTTCTCTTAATTACCAATATTTGTCCTGACAAAGATTGAGAACTGTTTACCAAAACCATTAAAACTGTTTCATTTGGTCTTGTATGTGTGTACATAAGTTCTACATATATATACATAATAACAATCATTTTCACAGGAAGTGTTCAACCAGCCCAAGTCTATATTTTGAAGTCTACTGAAATGCTAACAGCAAAATTTTACATAAGTACTTCTAATATCTTCCTCTGCTAGCCTGGATAGCCATGCCATCTTTACAAATCTTTGTTGTCTTATGCAAAGCTTCTTGAGAAAGCTCCTACTGCTTATATCTGATTGTTGTCTCATACACGTCTTTGATCCTGCTTTGACCTTCTTGTCTTAGTCAAGTCTCAGAAATTAACACTCAAGCCACATTAAAATCCTGAGCATGTTTTTAAAAGCTATAATTTAACACTTTGGAAAAAAGTGAGACTATTAAAAAACTTTTAGCACGATTTCTGCAGAGCTTTGATTGCGAGAGGATAGTCTCAAGTAGTTTTTAATTTTTAGAGTAATATCAATGTATTTCAAATAATTAATTTTCTAAATCTATTTAGGCAAAACATTTTCTCAGTTTAGAAGACTGAATAATAAAATCAAGAGCCTCTACTTCAGTGTTTTCAAACTATCAAAATATGTAGAACGCCTGCCAATTTCATTTAGGTGAAAACAATTCTTTCTGAAATTAAATTTCAGAATACACCTAACCACCTTCCTACAGAATCTAACTAAGGGAACAAAGCCTATATTCCAGCCCAGTCAAGCTACTGTTTCAAAGGTAATGTTACTCCGCTATCTGAAGCATGATTCAAAAGGGTTTAAACACAAATGATAGTTACAGGTCCAGAAGGTAATACAATGGAGTACTACGTTCTATTCACCTATTGGGACTAACAGATTTGAAATTTTGTATTGCTACTTCCAAATTGTTTATTAAACAATTAGCAATGCTTCCTTAACGGTGTAGGGAATATGAAGTCATCAGAAATGACATGCTACAGCTGCAAAGTAACAGGAGAAGCAGCGTTAGCCCTAGTAAAATTTTCACGCTAATAGCCTTAGTGCTCATTTATTACCCCATTCTATCTGACCTACTTAGCCACCATGACTTACAGTACTCTGTCTGCTGTGAGAAATGCTTTCCATCTCCATGATGTACCAACCTAGGCATTTGCCTGGAATGTTTCAAAGCTCTATTCAGATCAGATCAAAGACCTGTTTCATAGATGAACTATGAAGCTCTAGTACATCCACCTCTGTAAATCCTCCAGCTACTTTCACAATGGCGTTTAACTGTCTTGCAAAAGGGTCACCTGCAATACTGGGGCCATAATTCAGTGACCTTTCCGCTCTTTTTTCTTTCCTCTTGTAAACAAATACATCATTGAAAATTTGTCATCACCTATGCTTCCAACAGGTCTGAAGCTAAATAAAGGATCACACTAAAAGCACTACCCAAGAGCTGTATCTAATTCTAGGCTTAGCACTAGATATTAACCACTTAAAAAATGGTATTTAATGCATTTATACTCAATGTGTGCACATATGGACACCACCAGTTCTGTATGACATCTCAAGAGCCTTAACTGTGAAAAAGCATCATTGTTAATTTCAAAACCCAGCTGAAGGTTATACTCACCCCATTGAGAAGTTCTAGGCTTTCCTCCATTATGGAAGTGTAAGGTGTAAAGCAACAGTCCCATATTATACTGACTATCAAAATGGCAAATATTTTACTAAGACAACAAATAAAGCTTCATAATAATAATAATATTAATAAAAAAGATTTAAAAAATCACATTATTTGTACCTGTTGATAGCAATGGTCATAAAAATGTGGCTGCTATTTAAATGGCTAATTAAATGGAGAGGGACTCTATCACACAGCTTTCTGAACAAATGTTAGCTTTAAGATCTCCTGTGAGGTACACAGTACATTGTATTAGTAGTATGTACTATGAAAATAAGAGTAGCCTGTATGATTGGTTTTACAGATCACATGATAATGATCCTTTTTGTTAGATGATGCAAAATGTCATTAGCCTCCCTTAAACTAATTTAAGATACCAATTTCTTCTTCTCATAAATATTGTCAGTAGGACTTGAAATTCGGTTTCTACAAATTTTCGCACAAACAGAAGAAACCCTGCTTGAATAGTTAGAAGGAATGAAAAATGAAAACAGATAAGATAAAATTGCCCATGGAAAATAATGATGAATTATGTTCTTGCAATCCATTCAGCTCTAGATAAAGCATGATTTTCCAATATTCAGCAACAGTTAAAAGTCTATCACACTTTTCACATGTTCACCTTAGGAGTTCTGGCCAAAATCCAGCATAGCTGAAAAATTCTCGTCATTCTACATTTTGTCTTCAGTACCCCATTATTCCTGTTTCTGCAAGTCTGATATGAACACTAATATGGAAAACCTTGCAATGTCCTGTGTGTATTGGAAAATCAAGTTTTTTTCTACCTGACATGGCGATTTGTCTTAAACAGTTATCACATGCTTTCACTGATGTGATTCAGGGGCTGATAATATGGCAACTATACTACACTCGATCTGGCATTACACACAAAAAAATGGCCTAATTCAAAGGATATGAGCATTGCTACTAAAAAGTCACACACAAACATTTGCTTGGTCACAGCATATGTATTTCTCATGACTTTGCATGACCTAATCCTCAGGCCCCGATCCCGGCAGTGCTTAGATATGCACAAGTGGAAATGTGAAACCCTTGTTGTAATGTTTTAAATGCTGGGGTCCTGAATTGTACTCCAGTGATTTTATAAGTTTTCCTTCTTCCAGTACAGTTGTATCCTAGTATTAAGTGATATAATTCCACTATTAATTCCTACCTGCTGTGACAGTGCCCCCTCAGGGTAAAGATGATATTTTTACATTAACAGACAGGAAGCTTCCAGTGCGATTGACCTTAAAGACACTGACAAATTAATTACTTTGCTAGTCAATATGGCATGGCAGCTTAAATATATGAGCAGGTACCCAGCCGGCTAACATGCATGCTGCCATCTACTGAAAATGACAGCAAGGGATTTGTACTACTCTGAAAGGAAAGCAGTCTAGAGCCTTCCAAGAAATATGCTACCAAACCCTTCATTCATAGCTTATTTCACAAGTCAAATAAAGACAGTCTTCTGGTTCTATAAGAGAATTGTTAGTATCCTAGGATTCTTTGACCCACAGGTTTAAAATGGAAAAGGAGACTATCTAACAGTATTCATTAAATCTTTTGGTTTTGAGATCACTGCTTAACAGCTAGAGCTAGGGTGTACTCAAAAAGATCGTGAGATTTATGGGAACACTCATGCAGTGCAGATGTGAGCAAAGGAGTTCATAGTTTATGCACCTCACTGTCAAGCCTTGGTGTTACCCTGATTTAAGTAAGAGTGTAACTTCTTCTTTAATGAAAGATGTATTTATGCTCTCCAAGGACATTTCAGCTCCATTAAAGTCAACAGGGTCAGTATTTAACCCCACTCTTCCCGGTTGCATAAACATTTCATCCTTATCATAAACATGGAGAACACCTGAAATTCCAAATCTGGACCACTTCCCTAACGTGGTGGAATATTCAACACTCACAAAATACTCAGTGAAAGCATAAAATAAGTTTTGTGAAATATTTTCTTTTCTAGAAAAAACTTTGATAACACTGCAATTAAAACCAGCTTTCAGATATGACCTGCTACAAATAATTTTAGAAGTATCCTCGTAGAAATGCATATGTATGCTGTCTTTTATCATAGCTCCAGTACTTTTGAGCCATCAAACTCCGATTGCAGAACTTGGAACATATATAATTCAGTACCTACCTCCAATTTATCAACTTCAGTTTCCAGTGTACCCAAGTGAACAAGTATCTGTCTTTATTCCAACTGCTAGCAATGCTTCTTGCAATACGGTGTCAAAAAGAAGTTGTTATAACTCTAGCCACACACTGAGAATATCCTTCACTGTCTAGACAAGCTGTATTCAGCTTGCCACCATTTTGCTAATACGCTGTCATTGATGCCTGCAGGAAAGCTTTTGATATCTCTTTTCTTCTTTCTCATGACTGAGTATTTTACCCTGCCTGCAACCGTCTCCATACAAAGAATTCAAGAAGAAATGCCATTCACATAGAATTTGATAGGTTTTAAGGATATGATTAAAAGATCTGATAGAGGGAAATCTTCAGAATCAGATATTCCCTTGCCACTTTAAGACACAGCAGAAATAAAAACTTCTCATATAAACTTGAATTTTGTTTTTTTTTTTTTTCAGATATCTTTTAACAAACTCAATTATTTCAGGTAGTAATTGCTAGTGATTTTCACTACTCCGAGGGGAGTCTTTTCTGACTCAAAAATGACTTGTCAGGTTGATGGAGGGTGGAGGGGTTAGTCTATAATGTAGTTTTTTTTTCTCTGTAATGGACTGTTAAAATCAAGCAGAATAGAATTGGGTCGCTTTATATCATCCATATGCATCCTTTTAAAACACATTTTGGTGCTTTTCCATGTACCAAATAAATGATTAGTTTCTATAACAGGTGAAAGTATCTGAGGAGTTCAGAAGATCTGATATCTCGCTTTTTTCAGGGTCCTTGGGAACCATTTATTTTTATAGTTTTATTTTTAACTTGTACTTTTCAATATTTTACTGATTTCAAAGACAGATATTCCAAGCAGCATAAGGAAGCGGACAAACATACAGTTTTACTGAAGCTCTTCAAAAAGTTTGCATGCCATGATTAATAGTTCATACAGTTTGCCAATTTCATTTATGATGGACTGAAAAAAAAAAAAAAAAGGAAGGAAAAAAAGAAAGGAAGAAAAGTGTAGAAAAAGTAAGGGAAGGGAAAATAAGAGAATTAGTCACTGACATACACTAGAAAAGTTCTAAATACCTGTATATCTGTCTTTGTGGTTTTAGAATCTATGCTCTTTTTGTTTCTTTCATAAGAAATGGGCTGTTTTGAAAACACCGTTCACGTTGTCATTTGGACAACCTCAGATTTTCAGTGCTTTGGTACCGTTACTTTATCTATTATTGAACCCATGTATATGCAGCTATCCCCTTTGATATGCTCTTATCATTATTTCACGGAGAATAGAAAAAACTGGATGAAGCTAGTCTCCTTTTTGTATCTTTCTATATTTTCTTTATAAATGGAAACTCAATAGACTCTGTATCAGAGGGGATTCTCTTTCCACTGTAGACCTTGGAATTTCAATAGAAGCTCATTCATAAATTCTGCAGGTTTTTTTATTATACTGATCCATACTTTGTAGA
The DNA here is from genome assembly GCA_013399115.1 of Anseranas semipalmata. Lineage (NCBI taxonomy): Eukaryota > Metazoa > Chordata > Aves > Anseriformes > Anseranatidae > Anseranas > Anseranas semipalmata. The sequence goes on from VXAA01000546.1 coordinate 33,816, forward strand.
TCTACCTTCCATGGAAATTAAAGACCATATATTTGTAAAAGACACTGTTGACTGAAAGGGGTCTTCTCTAAGTCATCTTACCATAAAACATACATTTTGATTCACTCACAAAAGCAAACCTGGTTATTTTTATCCTGGAATTAATTCAGAACTCAAAAATATAATAAACCACTGTAGGAAAAATTGGCATCCTTGATCTGGGAACTTTATGGCGATGATATACAACCCTTTCAGATAGCACGCGGGCAGAACACTTTCTATTCCATTTGTTTTTCAGCAGTGGTCTTAATTCTTGAAGACATAAGACACTAGTCTTGGAGACAGGTTAGAAAACACTGCCCTTTCCATTTCCACCCCAATGGGCACTTAACCAAAACACTCTCCCCGGCTTGAGAGCTCACCAATACATTGTATCTCAAAACATTCTCAAATAACACTTTGCATTGTTGTTTTATTTTTTACAATGAAGTTTTGCTTCTTTCCTTACAAATATTTTTGATCGTATTTTTCTCTTTGTTAAGATTATATAGCACCTGAAAATCCATGGCAGCATTGGCTTTTCTGTGGTAGCTGCTGAAAAAGTACACAGGGAAAATGTACACCCCAGAGAAGTTAACATCTAATCAAGACCAAAACCAAAACAAAACAAACAAAACAAAAAGCCAACAGTAAAGCTAATGCATTTTGTCATGCAAAACTGAAAAACTCATTTATACCCCACAATAGAGTGACAAGTCTGTCTTATTACTTTCCCTGAATGAGATTCCCTTTGCTCCTCGTTAATCCTGATACAAAGCCTGATACAAAGGGAGCTTCTCTTCATTTCACTTCCGACAACCCCAGCTGATAAAACCAAGTCAAACCAAAACAATGGGGATGCAGTCTAATAATACTCTACCCACTTACTGTTTCCATTCCCTGCACACCAGATCTCATTTCCCTGTTAGCAGCTGTTTCTTTCTCTCCTTTCGTGGTAAGGTGAAAAGGAAGCCTCCTGCAAGTTCTGAAAGAGAGAAGAATGGTACTCCAATCACATTGTAATAGGAAATATGGAACGAGAACTTTTTCTTCCCAATCAGCCCCAAGTAGCGAAAATGTACCAATCCCATAAAAAAGGATGACATCTTAGAGTTCCAAGTTTATTTCCACTTTGTGGGTATTTAAATTACCCTCAGGTTAGTTTTGGTGAAGAGGAGATCTGCTACCACTGAATACTAGAAATGCTGTATATGTTTTAATAAAAGCTAGTAAATCTTACACTGCATCCAGGACCTGGGGCTCTTTTAAATAGAACAGCAAATGCTGTTAGGTTTGCGACAGCATTTAGAATTGCAGCTACAGGATAGAGCTGTGAGGACAGAATGAAGAAATGTTGCCTGGTCCTCAACTACCAGGGGCAGGGAGCCTCACTTTTTCTGGTGATCAGCTAGGCTTAAATTCTCTAGCCAAACCAGATTAAAAAAAAAAAAAAAATCAGATGTGACCTCATTAAACTGATATTTAAAATTAATCAATACCAATAATAGTTGTAGGAGAGAAGTCCTTGAGAAAGCAAAAAACTGAAAACTATCAAGGCCTGGCAGGCACGCAACTTTGCTGCAATAATTTCCAGAGGTGGAAATTGCTACAGCGAGCGCTGCAGCTCCGTTCGGGCCTCTAGAAGCCACTACGGGGCGGTGTGTAGGTGAAACTGAGCTAGCGGTCAGTTTCTTTCCACCTCCAGCTCAGGCGTGTCCCAGCCTCTTTGAGAACTATAACGCATGAAATCTACGATTACCCTGACTGTAGATCATGAACTTGAGTCCTGTGAGGGAAAACAGCTAAAATTTTAACACACTTTGCCAGTGCTAACAGGATGGTGCTGTTAAAAGTGGGACTTAGATTTGGGCCATGCTGAGCCGTGCTGTGTGCAACCTGAGGGAGCCAGATCGCGCCCCTGCCTGTACTCCCCTACCTGTAGCTGTGGAAGAGTGACCCCGAACTGCTGTATGGGCAGGCAGGAGCACACCCAACAGCAAACCGCTGCTGCCTGCCCACAGCTGCGTTGGCTGAAGTAAAGAGGAAACCGCGCTGACTGCGCGCTGCGTGCCCTCGGGAGGGCTCCTGGGGGACTCCTCCGCCCGCCGCCTCACCGGCCCCACCTGCGCGGGCCTTCCCTCCGCACCTCACCGGGCAGAGCCAGGAGAGCCTGGGGAAGGGGTGCAAGGAGGAGCGGGGGCTTCCGAGCAGGGGAGCGACACGCTTCAAGCGCAAAGTGGGGGAGCCCCACACGAAGCCCCTCTCCTCTGACCACTGCCCCAGCCAGAACGGCTTGCCCTTGCCCCGTGCCCCCTCCCAGGGGCCAGCCCGGCGGTGCCAGGCGCTCCCTTCGGGACAGCCGCACGCACCGTGCCGCAGCTCCCGGGGGAGCAGAGAGCCTCCGCCGGGCGGGAAAATAACGCCGCGGTCCGGCGCGGGGCGCGCCCCGCCAGACGGCGCCTCAGCCCCGGCAGCCGGCGGGCACCGGCCGCTGCCCGCGAACG
>VXAA01000546.1:37062-103166 GCA_013399115.1 Anseranas semipalmata
CAGAAGATCGAATGCGGTGTTGAAATCGTGGTAAAAATAATCCGTGTGCTTTAGCCGTGCTACCCGACTGGCGAGGGCGATTTCCGATTAAATCATTGAAGAGCAGAACTGCACTACACCGCTTAATAGCAGCGATGGACAAAATCCACTAGGCCTGCAGATGTCTGTAGCGCTGCATGAACTTACAACTTCGCATCCATCATTTGGTGCTATGCGATCCGGTAACTGTGAGCGTTAGAAAGAAGTAACGAGAGAAAAAACATTCTTACAGTAGTGCAGCCATCACCGCCCGCAGCCCATTCCGCGTTGCCACTATTTGTGATCTGTTGGTGAATGTCATTTCAATGATGCCATTAAGGTACCAGACAACCCTATGAAACAATATGTGGCTCTTCTGACCGTTTTTTCCCTTTCAAATAAAGGAATTAACCATATAAAATATGTACAGAATTTCCAACGACATGAAAGGGGTATTCCTCCTTAAAAATATATAGAACTTAAAAAGCAATCCAGTGAAAATATGATTTACAGCTGCAGTATTTATACTGCTTTTTAATCTGTAAGATACAGTGACACCATGAAAAGTGGGAGGTGATATAGGATTAATAACATTAGCTAATAATGAATTCTATCTGTATGTTATTAAATAGCAGCTATTTGACGGTATCAGCTGTCACTGTGTTCTGTGAAGAGACTCATCAGGCAATGCACAGGAGTTCCACATCTGTGTGAATAGGAGCGCGTGGTCACGCTATGATCACAGGTTTCCACAGTCAGTTTTCTAGCTTTTGTTACACTTAGATCTATTACAGTCAAAAGCAGGAAAAACAAAACTTGTATCACTGTCTATCCACAGAAGAATAAAACCACTAATGAAGCAAACGAGATTAGGCTGGCAGAATTCTGCTTAGTTCAGGTGTCAGAGAGATGCCCCAAAATAACAGTGGGAAGAAATGCTCCATCTTACGTGTCTATCACCATGTAGCACTGAAAAGCAGGATGAGCCACTGGAATGGAATTGCATAAATTATCTTTGAAACTTTGCTTCTAGTCCTTTTTGCTGTGGCATACTGTGCAGAGGGCATAAAAATGGCCTTTTATTCATCACTGTGTGACATTTTCAGGGATATTAAAATGTTCACTGCAGGCCCTTTTAACTTTGTGAAGAGGTCATGAGCCAGAAAGCTCTAAAGTCCTTAAGAATATGTAAAAATGGGAGTCCTTAATCCAAGTCTGCTGTTTATCAGAGCCAAATTGGGTTTTCAGAAACAAAAACATGAGAACAAATGGTTACTCATATCCTTGATTAAAATACTACACCACATTACACATATAAAAAGATGGCACCTGGCAGATAATAGTTTAGTTTTGTTGACATATTTCTGTGAAAAATGATACATGCAATATGAATACAGGTTTTGTGGTTTTGGTTTTCTTTGTTTTTAGCAAATAAATACAAGTTGTGATTGAAATCACTTTCGAAATGGAAGTAGTGCTCAGTTATTTATCTTACTTTATGCTAAACAGAATAACAATTTTCTGCCTTGCAGGTTTGGAAGCAAATATATCTTGTGAAATTAGTTGCAGGAAACAACGAGATGATCAGTTCTTTCTTTTACAAAAAATTGTGCAATACGCTCATGACTAGACAACACAACTTTTTACATGCCCTTGACACTCACAAGTGAAAATAAATCGTACCAGACATTTCCGAGTATACACAATACATTCCTATTCATGTCCTGCATAATTAATATCCAAGTAATAACCTCATTAACCGATCAATTACTTTTTAAAAGTGCTTGGGGGAAGAAAAAAACACCAAAAAACTTTGATTTAATACTAGGCTGTCACTGACTTTTAAGACTTGTCCACAGGCACTCTGAGTATGACAGGGCTTGTCTACTAAACTTACTGTGTTATCTACTGATTAGAAAATATTTAAGTATCCCCATCTTATGGTAGTATATGTTAAAAAATATGTATACGTTTATTCTTAAATTTCTGGCACATTAGAATTTTATTTCAATCATAGTAATTTATTGCCCATGCTGTTTTATTTCTTTTTTGTTTTTCCTGCTAAGTTTGATATAGAAAATTGACCGGCTCTGGAAATTAGCCTTTAACAAATGGAAGACAGCTCACAACTGATTAATTTTAAACACTCTTAATGCTAATTGTAGAATATCAATTTTAAGACACTTATTAAAATGTCACATCTGTTAATTAGATTCTAATTTTGCTCTGTATTTACACAGAAGAATACAAGAAAATATAATTATTCATTATAATGTGTTTCAGTAAAATTTTATTTCCAGCAGGGTGATTAGATATTCAGCAGGAAGCCAACTATATAAAAAGACTTGGAATATAAAATCTTTCCTTCCTCCTACACTCAAATGCAGTATCTTGAAAGAATGAACTATTGAATACTAGGGAAATTCTAAGAGTTACTGCTAGATGGCATCTCTGTGCTGCTTTTCTGCAAGCCTGGAGTTTTCTGAAATGACCTTCATAGTATGCAAAGTAGACTTCTTTTGTAAGTGTTATTTTGCTGGCCATCATTTGATCGCTATAACCAAATAACCACTGTAGTATAACCAAGTAAGCATTTTAAAGTCATGTAATGCTGCTCCAAATAGAAAACAAGCTTAGCAGGTTGCAAAGTCCAGATGGTATTTTTTAAGTTTAATTTTGAAAATTTAAATAGATCTGAAAAATATGTATTTTTCCATGCAGTTAATGAAATTTATGCCTTTAACTTTTATAATGGTTGTATGTCCTACACCTGATGGGTTTCTATTCTTTGAATTTTGCCAAATAAATGTTTCAAAAGAAGACTGGTGGGTACAATCCCAAACAGGAGCTATGTAGAGTATCATTAAGGATGGTTGAAAAAAGCAACTGTTATCTATATTCATTGCTTGGGATAATAGCATGTTTGGGAGCATTAACATTAACAAATGAAAGCAAATTTGAAAAGTTAACTATTTTTGAGTGCATCCTGAACTTTTGAATTTTGATCTTTGGAACAGCTGTGTTTCTAGATTTCAAAAATCTGTGATTTTCACACATTAGCAGACTACTCAACTAGCCACTCAAATCTTTCTTTTTCCCAGAGACCAACAGAACTTGTCAGGAGGAAGACTGCACTGCTTTAATGCTGCTGCACAGTACAAGCTAATTCATCTCCATTGTGAGATTGTATAACAAGAATATTATGTACAAACAAGGGTTACCAAAGTACACAATTTTTGTTGGAAATAGAGAGTCATAGTACTATAATGCACTGCAAAATGGCGTGGAAACCTCATTACCTTCTTGGAAATTAATCTACCCTATTTCCTACAGTATTAGTCATTAGTTAATATGAAAATCTAATGTAATTATTTAGCCTACAGAATTTAAGAATGCTCTAACTCATGAATTGCTGAATGTGGTCAACTCCTGCCTTAACATTTCTGAGCAATGTGATTCAAAAGCCAGTGAAGAACAGCCCAGAGCTGTCTGTGTCCTAGGTCCTCTCCCAGGTGTAGTTCCAGTTACGTTACTCTCACTCTAGTAACTTCAGTCAATGGGTAACAGTCTGCAGAAATGCAGTTTAATAGCTATTAAAACAACACCCAGCTATAGCTCTAAAAATGGTGTTTCTAGTTGGCTACAGATTGAACAATTATAAATTTCAAGTTCAAATCCTTGCAATTCATAAGAGATCTATTAGGATATGAACAGGGAGTCCTCAGAGAGGCTCCAGTTTATTTTGGGCACTGAAATACCCTTTTTCAATACTCTAGTATGACACAAAAGCTTCAGAGCATCTCTTAGGCATTCTTACTGGATCTTCACTGAATACCAGGTAAAATTCAAAATCCTTGTGTAAATCTTTGCTGCAGTAGTGTGGGATGAGTCCTCTCAAAGACCATCTTTCACAAGAACAGCAATCTATCCTACTGCTTCACTTCACAAGGCAGTAGATTTCTTGTCTAAGATGAAACTGAGAGAAGTGAGGACTTTGTGTGCCTGGGTTTGAATACAGAACTCTTTCTGTGAAGGAGAATGCCAGCATTCAGGAACAAGTTGAAAACTTCTCTTAATCATAGAAATGAGCTGGAAATTCCAGAAGTTCTTGCATTTAAGACTATGTGGCATAAAAACAGAAAGAAAGAACATATCTCAGAATTCTGTATAAGATCTGTTTTTCCAAATGTTTTTAAACCAAGATGTGTGTGTAACAGAAGCACATGTTTCTATACAAACTAATCACTGAAGTCCCCATCCCTGGAGGTACTTAAGAGACATATAGACATGACACTAAGGAACGTGGTTTATTGATGAGACTTGGCAGGTTAGGTTGATGGTTGGACTTGATGATCTTGAAGGTCTTTTCCAACTAAAATGATTCAATGATTCTAAGAACCTAGCTAGCTGAATTCTTAGTCCTCCAAGCCAAAAACAAAAACAAACAAACAAACAACAACAAAAAACAGAAATACAGTAGCAGTACCTACTACTCTTAAAAATATTTAGAATGCTTCAATGCTTTACAGATAGAAAAACATTCCAGAGTTAAACATTTTTATGTATTTCAAGGATTCCTAAAGATCAAAGAGTTTATATTGTACTTGTTTAGCATAAGGAGGTCATGTGTACTACTTTCCACGTGGTCAGCTAATAAATGTGCACTTGGTGCACCTGCAGAACAGAACAATTTACTGTTCACCTGATCTGACATCATTTTTCAGAAGGGTCTTTCCCAAAATATGACAGCTCCAATCTTCCTCCTTTGGCTTTTTTACTGACTTTTTATTTTTCTAGGAGGTAATGATCTTAATGTGTTCACATGGGGAATCTCTTAAGAACCCTCAAAGTACACAGCATCAATCTCCATATACTTAGGCTTGGCATTAATGATGTTTTGGTAAGTTTGCAAAAAAGAATAAAACAGATGATAAATATCTTAGCCATTCCTTTATTCAGTCAACTGGGAAATTTTCCTAGTACTAGAAAGAAATACATTTTCTAGAGGACATAACTCCTCTTACTTCAGTACTAAATTATCTTTACCACTAAATTATCTTTACCACCAATTCAGAAAGCTGATTCTTCTGTTCATTATACTTGCTCTGGGACGCATTGACTATTAACTACCAAGAACGGTGCATCTTATCCAAGAAGTAAGAATATAAGTAAAACAGAAGTGCAACGATGTCTGTATTGTAGTGACAGCTGCACAGAACTCTCATTCAGAAATGGACAAAAAGTTACAACTTTAACAATTCTGATTATGGCACATTATCTACTTATCTGAAGGACACCCATCCAGCACTGATGGCCACTTGATACCTTTCGAGGTCTGAGATAAAGGAGATAAAATTACTTCAAGATGAAGGAATCCAGCATGACAAATTAAGGGAGCTTTGTCTCTGTTTGGGAATTTAAGATTCACATTACAATGTCTGGGTGATGGGGAGGCCCAGAGGCAATTCTTAGATTATTTCTCAATGTTGTGCACAGTACAGCTTCAAGAGATGTATCTGAGAAAAAAAGGAGTTCTGTTAAGTCACTAAACAATCGTAACTTGGAAATTCAGTTATAACCAAAAGTAGGTTGAATAGGAAATACTAGGCCTGCAGATGTGGAATTTTGTAAACTCTTACCTAGCTGCTTCTGTATCTATATACATATATATTTTTTCTGCAGGAAAGAAAAATGTAATGTGTAATTATTCACAAAATATGCACTATTTATTAAAAAATTTTCTCAAGAGAAATTAATTTTCTGACCCCTTCAGAGCCTTTCTCACTTAAATTAAACGACTTAAAGCAGCCCCAGATAACACAAATGTAATTCTTTCATCCTTCAGTTCCTTAAAGAACAAAGTCACCTGTCTGCTGCACTGCCATGTAACCAAACAAATCCTTGCAACTGTGAATGCAGATTTAATCTTTTCATTTATTACTTCGCTGAAAACCATATGTCCGTCAGCAGAACAATAGCTTCAGCAAATACTGGAAGCAAGTAGCCCGCTTCACTCCCCTGGTTTTGGGAAATACTGTTTACATCCTCCTGAAGCTGTTAAAGTAGCCCATAAGGGGAGGGGGACAAGCAGAACAAGTAGAAAAGACTCAGCTCAGAGGGCTGCAGCTTCATGATCTCTCTTATTAAGTATCAATCACGACACTGTAAATAATGTTGGTACATGTTACTAAAAAACATAGTTTTTTTTATTATTATTTTTAGAACTACTGCATTAGGAAAATACTTTAAAATGTGTATCAGTATATTGCTTTCAAGGTGATAACTAAGCTCTTAAATCATTTTCCACATATGAAATTGTAAGTGCTATTTGAGTTTGGATATCAGTTTTAAAATTGGATTTATAGAAATAAAAACTTCAATGTATTTAGAATATATTACTACATCATTTACTCATATTAAACTGGTTTGTGCAGTCCCAATCTCAGTACTGCAATTATTTTTTTCTTATTTTCTATATAGTCTCTTACATAATATTCTGACAAATCCACCTTCCAATAAGATATGGTATTGAGTCTTTTCCAAGAAAATACATAGTAAACAGTGTAGCTGTAACAGTAAGTTACTTTACCAACTAACAAACAGTACACAGAATACAGACTGCAATTCCAACAACTCCATTAGCTTTCCCAGATTAGATGTAATTTTGAAGTGAAATTTACCTGCTTTTCAACGTGTGAGCTATCAGTAATTTGCTTTTATTTTTGGTTGGTCTGGATCCAAGTGAACCAGGTCTGTTCCCCCTGACTTGAATAGACATTTCATTGTTCTTATTTCATAGAAGTAAAGACAGCCCATTAGTTGTAGTTTGTAGCTCAGTGGCAGACTATTCTTTTCCAATTATCTATTGTTAACCCATCACTGAATCCAAGTTCTTAAGAGCCGAAATTCCTCAGCAACCTCAAACTGCTAATTGCCCCAGGCCCAGCATCATGCCCCACTCCATCCCTGTTCCACCTCTCTACTTCGCCCAACCCATCAGCCCTTTCATTGTCCATTTTAATGCACTAAATCAACAGAGCACTACCCTTTTTAAAAGTGAGATATGGTCTTCTATTTGACCATTCTCAACTTTTTAATAATTCTGAAGATACATGACAGCATACTTATGACATTCAGTCTGTCTGCATAATCATAAAATTTCCAAGGGCTACGACATGTGAGTTTGGCAGAGAAATCACAAAGAAATTGTTTTAAAGGCAAGACCTCTCTTACATACCATAATTTACTTAGCCATTTTAATGCTTTAGGGTTTTTTTCCTCTTTTTTTATTTATTTATTTTTTTTTTGGTTTCTTTCTTGGCTTTTCTTCTTTTCTTGCATGTTAGCAAGAGCTGGCTAATTCTTCAACCTTGTCGTTGTAAGAGTACACACAAAGTACTTGTACTAAACATGACCATAGATCCTGCTGCCCTCTAGTTTTTACAGTAAAGGTCCTTTCAGTTCAGTAGCCCGAAGGGAAGTATCTTAACTTTGAGTGAGATATGAATTATCATATAGATAATAGTAGGAAAAATTTAGATACAGCTGTAGATATACGTCCTCAGTTCTCAAAGCAAGTGTGTGACAGGTTTGCCTTTATAATGAGACTTCAGGTGAATATTATTTGCTGTCATTGCAGGTATTTATGGGCACTTGCATGAAGAATAGAGATACATATCAGAGTAATGAACAAGATCACTCTGAAGCATAAAGTAGGGAACTTTTCATATTTAATAGCTAATTCATATTTGGAGAAATCAACTACCAATTAAGTCTGGTGTCTTGTTACAGAAGTCAAATAAGCTCAGACACAACAAAAGGCTACACCTATATTAAATAAGAACAGATATTAAGTAATAATCACATTACTCTATCATTAAGATCGTTGTAGAAATGAATGACAAAAAAATGGTTAACAAAATCAGAACTGCAAAGTTTTCCTGGAGAACCATTACCTCCTGGATTATTTACAATACGCCGTGCACAAATAGTCCTCAAACTGACAATAAACTGAGAGCTTTTTGGAACACCTTATTCAGAGAAAAGATTTCTGCAAAACAGATTTGAGCCTGAAACTTAACTTCTGTCACCTCAACTTAGCCAAGAAATTATTTTAAAATATATGTTTCATTGTTCAAAGAATGATCAAAATGGTGGTTGTTGGCTTCAAGGTAAAATTACATTTCCTATGGAATCAGCATTATTCAACAGACTATTTTCTTTTGAATTATCCTTCCTAATACACGGATTGATTTACTTTTTAAATCAGTAGCTATTTGTCAGATACACAAAAAGCCTTGTTGAAGGTGTCAGTTACAACATTGTATTCACTTTATTCAGCTTGGACATCAAAGATAGTTTTGGAGTTAACATCCAAATGAATGAGAATAAACTTCTGACTCCATCAGAGCTTCCTTTAGTTACTAATCTCTATTTCCATGAATAAAACAGGGATAATGCTTGCTGTTTTTTAATTGCTTCCTTTTTCACAATATAAACTCCTTAGGTCTCAAAAGACTGACAGCACCTAATAGAAAAGTGACAGACCACAGCTGGTTCTCTGCTATTCCAATTGATTACATCCCTTGTTTATTTATAATGTGAATAATGGCACCTTCTAAATACCTTCATTGGAGATTAAAATACTATTATTAACAGACAAAATCAGTAAATGCGTCCAATAATAGCAGATCAGTCCTATGTTTTTTTCCTTGTCCCACCCAACTTCCATTTCAACAGCCAATATTGCTGCTGTCATTCCAGAGTTACTAATTCAACAGGATTGTTCAGAGACTAACCACTTGTATATTTTTAAACAGCTTCAGTCACAGTGGGATTACCAAAATGTTAATTCTTCCTGAAAGTAAGACAAAAAAGATGAAAATAGGAACTTTTAACTCTCATCTTTTTATCTTTAAATTCTAGATCCACAGTGAGATCTTTTGCTCCTAAATAGGCATACAAATGGGGAAGTATTTATTAAATGATTAAATATTATATTGAGAAGTAATCATATTTTAGAAGTCCATATTCACTGATCATTGTATTAATGCATACATCATCAAAATTGTATGAAAAAAGGGAATGATATTAACCTTTCAGTCAGTCAGTACCAAACTAATACTTGGTAGTTATTTATTCGTGGTAACTATATCCTTAAGTAGGCGACAAAAACCTGCTCGTGAACTCCAGAATAGTCTGAAGATGTTTTATCCAAAACAGTTCAAGAAAATTTATCAGTGCAGTCACAGACTTTTGGAGGTCTTGTATGAACCCTGCTCAAAGCAGGGCTAACTTCACAGCTAGATCAGGTTGCTCAGAGCTGTCTTCAGTCAAGTTCTGGGCAGCTCCAAAACCGGAGATGCCGCAACCTCTTCCTACAAAGCCTGTCGCAGAGCTTTCAAATTTTTTTTTTTTCCTCTTTGTATCTAGTCAGAATTTTCCTGGCTGCAACTTGTTGCTGTTTCCTCTCATTCTGTTACTATGGGTCTTGGAGGAAATTCTGGCTTCATTTACATTATAAACACCCAGTAGATTGCTGCAGGCAGCACTTGGATCCCCCTTTAGCTTCCTCTTTTCTTGTTAAACATGCCCAAGTCTCTCATCCTCTCCTTGTATGCCATCAGCTGCAGCCCCCAAGCCCCCTTTGTGACCCCACTGTGGGCGCATACCATTATGGCAATCCCTTCTTGTTTTGGGGGGCCCAAAACCAGACACTGTGTTCCAGATACGGCTTCACAAGTACCAAAGACAGGAGATTAACAATATCTATTTGCCTGCTGGTTACATCCTTACAAATGCAGCTCAGTACACATACAGCCTTCTTCACTACAGTAGCACACTGCTGATGCAAAAGCAGCTTGCTAGCCACCAGTACCCCTGGGTCCTCTTCTACAGAGTATTTACTAGCCTGCCTGCTCCTAGCTGGTACTGTTGAAAGGAGTTGTTCCATCCCAGATGCAGGACTTTGTATTTGCCTTCACTGAAACCTCTGTCAACCCATTCTTCCAGCATTTCAGAGCCCCTCTGAGCTGCAGCGCTGACTTTTGGCCACTTCACTAATTTGGCGTCATTCTGCTCCATCATCCTGAACACGGATGAAGATATTAAGCAGTATCAGCCTTGGTATCAAGCCATCAACAATGCCTCTCACTACCAGCTACAAATTAGACTTTAACCACTGCCCTTTAACAGTCTGAACATTTTCTGCCTGCCTTGTGATCCACCCATCCAGTTCATAACTCCCCAGTTTGACTACAACAAGGATGCTGTAGGATACCATGTTAGAAACCTCAATAAGCGACAACCTCTGCTCGTGGCTCAGATAATGGGGTATCTATATATGTTCCCAGCACAATGGCATCATGAATAATAGTTTCCAATTAAGAGACTGTGATAACACAATCTTATGTTTTGTTATCTTTTTATTGGAAGAGGAGATACTGTTTTTGTCCACATCCCAGTTTTTATCCTAAAGCCATTAAGATTGAATTTGTATTTCTCAAATTTTTCAGCACCAAACTAATGGCCATAAGCATAGACTCTAGTGAAGTTCTTGGACTGGTCATTTCAGAATGACTGGAAATTTTAATTACTTTATTAGTGAGATACTGAGGTATTTCCTCGACAATTTTTCCCCCCAGTGGGAGATTTAGAAATGTTGTACAATACACAGTGATCCATCTTCTTTACCACTTTGTCCACAACAACTCTTAGTTAACTGAGAGTCATGATTCTTAAACTAAACTCTATCAGACAGTAGTTATGTGTTACTTTTTATATGTGAGAAAATCAGTTCTTTAATTCAGAAGTCCACTATGGGAAACATTTATTCAGAAGTGCAGCATCGTCCATGATGTATTTGCTTTGGTGTAAAACATTGCTGGACAATAAATCATACAATAGCAGCAACGTTCTGCCCTTTATTTCAAGCAGCAATACACAGCTTTAGCCTAAGGACATATATGCTTGTTCTCCTGCTCTTTCCCACTGCATAAGAACACATTTGAAGAAAGTTCTGAATGGAAATACTAGCTGAATCAGTGTTCTCAAAGTGTCCCATTTATTTGTAGACGATGGTGGCTATCTTTTTTAAATATTAAGTACTCCCACCTCTATGGTGGTTTTTCTCACTTCAAGGACTCAAGAATGAAAAAGTCTATTGGCTGAAACACACAAACATCATTAAAAAGTCCTTCATGAAACAATATTTTTGTTTTTGTGAGTGCCAACAGGAAATAGGTTGTGGAATTCTGCAGCGGGCAAAAAAAAACCCTACAGATGTCTCTGATAAAGACACTGAACAAGAAGCCACCAGGCAATACTGAGAGCCTTGAACTTTTTGAGAAAATGAAAGAAGGATGTTGATATAATACTGCCAGTAGCTGTAGTATTCAGATTTGCCAAGCTTTAGATTTGACAAGTGAGAAAGCTATACTAATGGCTAAGGTTCACCTCTGTTGTTCATACAGAAGAAAAATTTACCCAGATGCTACTGGTATTCATATTATATTCACAGGTGTCTATCAAAAATAAATTGCTCTTGCTTATAGCTTTCTCCCATTTAGAAATGAGATTTGTTTAGAAGTATGCTATTGAAACAATCTGTATGTTTATTTCTAAACAATTTTGAATGATTCATTCAACTTTGAAAACTCCCTTCCTTGTTGATTAACATTCCTGTAAAATCTTGAGCTAAAAAAAAAGAATTGTTAAAGATCTCAGTCACTAGATTCCTTACTGAACTTTCTGACTCATTCAACAGAAGGTAATTCTGACACACACCAGAGGTAGTAAATCAGCATTATGGACATAAAGACTTGGAATCCATCTCCTGGCTAGTATCTGAGGGATAAACCTTGGTCCTTTTTAATACCCACAGGTATGATCTTTAACATGCCTCTAAGCAACTACACCTATTTCAAATTCAATCTGGTGATCCATCAAAAAAATATTTCTTTTATTTGTGATGGTGATCAAACACTGGAACAGGGTGTCCAGGAAGGTTATGGACTCACCATCCTTGAAGCTATTCACAACCTGACTGGACAGAGCCCTGAGCAAGCTGCTCTAGGTGACCCTGCTCTAGACAACATCCAGAGGTGCCTTCCTATCTCAACAAGTCTTTGATTCCTGTGAGAGGCTGGATGCCACAGAAATAAAGAAGTAAGGTTAAGATTGGTTAAGTTACTGAGTCCATCTCCATACAATGGAAATGACCAGTTAATGTTTTCTCATACGGTTCCACAAATCAGTTTCTAAATTAATGTAATAATAGTGGGTAGAGATTATTATAATAATAATAAAATAAAAATAAAATAAAAATAAAATCCTGATATGCCCTAACTGCCCAATTCTTCTGTTAAATAGAAACAAAGTCATAATCTTTTTCTTTTGGGGGATTTTCCTGAAGCACATGCAATTAGATACTGCCTAACCCTTACTTTCCCCTTCTCATTAGTATTCTTGGACATGTACCATTTGTACTTTGTGATTTGACTATTTTAATAGACTCTAACATTTAAGCACCGATGTTATCTTTTCACTTTCTAATTACTCTCCCCCCCTCCAGAAACTAATCTCTTAGGCAATATTCTTATTGTTAAAATATCATTGTTTTCTTACCCATTGTCACGTATTTCAATTAAAGTTCTGAAGACTTGCTGTATCATCTCAGCTTTAGTTTCCCAAATATTTGGGAAATAGAAAGTAAACTACTACAAGTGGTATCTTTCTTTTCTAATATTTTTTCTTCTTCTGTGCAAAATATGCTATTATTAGTCAATTTCATACCAAAGCCCTTAGTTTTCTCCTTTCTTCACCTTCCAAAGTGCTGTTATTTTGTACCAGCATACTCCTTGTTTGCAATCATGGCATGTTTTCTGCCTAGCCATGTTCCTTATAAACCCCCTTAACTGCTAAGCATTTGCTTTTGCCATATTCAGTTACCTTCAAAGGATGGCCTCTTTTTCCAGGAATCTTTTTGATATTTTTCAGTTTTGAGAGACTCTTAAGAGTTTAGGTAAGTTTTGACAAATTCCTTCAGTTGTCTCCATATCACTTCACATGCTGAGGTTTTTTTTATTACTATTATTATTTTTAATAATAATTAAAACCAAATCTTCTGAGCTACATGTAAGCATATTTCAAGCCAAATTCACTGTTAACCTAAGAAACACATCCCAAGATGTCAAGAATTCACATGATATATGATATATGATATATACCATATATGTCTGATTTTACTTAAAAAGGCCAAAACAGAGTGATCTGATAACTTGTTCATTGGACTGGAAAGACATTCAGCTATCCTTGCAAGGGCATGTATCCAAATTCTGAACCTGTTACTCCAATTAATATCAATTTAACTAAAATGTTTCATGACAGGCAAGGGGGATGGGGGGGGAATCACCGCCTAAAGCAGCCCTGATTTATATAGTTGTGCTTTGAGGAGGCCATGTTTTAACGCAAGCCTGCTGGAACAAAGCACTGACTGTAGGAGGAGGAACTTACGAGCATACCTACCACCATCAATTTAAACATAAGCTTAACAAATGTGTTAAATAATCTACCTCATTATTTTATATACTGCCTAGGGTTCCACCAAAGGATCCTGAAAGACTTTTTGCTGGTTCTGCAAGTTTTCTAGTATTCTTATCTTAAGACATTTTTAAACTGCACCACTGATTCTGTAGTGAGAATCTGCATGGCAGGTATAGTTTCTGGTACATTTGCCCTACAAAATCTGCTTTCTGTAAGGGGAAATACCTCAAGATGACAGACTGCCTCCAGACTGAACAGCAGGCACATGCTAGGGTACACCTGGAGGCCTGACTTGTTCATTGTCCCGTCAGAGACCTGGCCTGTGAGCACCAGGACTTCTCTGCAGCTCTCCTCAGGTTTGTCACCCACTGAAACCACGGTACAGGGGGAGCCTGGTGAGATGCCCATAACCAGTCCGATGCAGCATTACAGCCAAAGCCCATACCCAAAGCTAACAGCTTGCAAGCACTCTCAAAAACCCAAGCTTAGAAAGTCAGTTTACCAGACAAATGCATTCAAATACTTTTTGCTACTTCTGTTATCACGTGGAAGCTTTTTCTTCTGAAGCATGTTGTTTGGAACAATGCCTGTATTATAAATGCTGAATGCATGAGATATCTGACTACCCTATAAGGTAGACTACAAAATCAATTTTAAATAGCAGACTGTGATACAATGATAGCTTGTGATAGGAAGAAGGATGGCAGGTATAAGCTAGCAGAATGTTCTAAACAGCGGCACGTTGTTAAAAATGCACTGGGGAGAATAGTCCTAGGCAGGGATGATAACAGAAAACCCAAATTATATAGTGTAAGATTAAAGTAAATAATTCTATTGGAAACACACTGGAAACACTGAAAATTGAAGTATCTGAAAAAAAACATGGTAATATCTTCAGCACTGTCTTTCATAAGGGTAAAAGAGCATAATAAAAATAAGACTAACAGTATCAAAGTAAATTGGGACTGGGATTTATTTAATTCAAAAATACACTGCTGTTTGGCCAGCAAATAGCCCCAGCAGCAAAGCTAGGTTCATTTCTCCCTTGCAACATCAATCAGTTGTGAGTTAGAATGTTACCACATCTATGACTTGTCAGCCGGCCCACACCCATCAAAGATAATCTCTTACTGGACAAGCACATCAGTGCAAGATGCCTATGAAAAAAAAATGAGGATGAAGTGATTCGGTGTTTTCCTTTCCTAATGTAGTGTCCATGGTAGATAAGAAGAAAAACAAATAAAATCTTCTACAAATACTCATTCCTATTTTTAAATAAACATAGCTTAAAAATACTTGTGCTCCTTTTTTAGCAAGCAAAATTGATGACAGAGGAGAACATTAGATGAATACTGTAAAATATTTTTGAAAATAAGTTTATAATTTGTACTTGCATTTGTACAGGGTAACAAGTTTTGCCTACTCATTTAAGAAATATCAATACATTTTTTGGCTTATCAGTCCAAAGTATCTCAAATCTTACCATTCAAGTTTGTGAATTATTCATAGAAGCTACACACCAGGAACTATTTATGGAAATATTGCTAAAAATAGTACTCTATGTTTAGACTGACTCTAGTTAAAAAGGAAGCTAATTTTGTTAAATTGGTTAGATCACAGTATCTGCTCAGCCTCATTATTGAGTACATAGTGCAATATATTTTTAACTATGCTAGCGATGGGTCTCAGCACTTCTCAGAAGGGTATGATACAACAACACATTCTACTACTGCAATTTTTATTTCCCAGTTCTCCATACTCAGATCCAGTCCCTATTATTGTTTATAACAAAACCACCCAAAGCTTATGTGGAACCAATTACATCTCTCTCTGCTCCAATAGCTAATGGGTCAAAATCAGAAACCGTAAGTATCGCTTAAGTAACGCTTACAAAGCAGTGTCTGTTTTGCTGGTAACTGGGGAGGGGAAGTGTGTGCTCCTGAAGTTCTTGCTAAAAAGTAATTCCATACAATTACAGCAGACAGTAGAGAAAATAAGCAAGGGATCTCTAACTCATTGTACAGACTCAAGAATAAAAAAGGAAAGAAAAGGAACAGTCACTGAAACCTTGCAGAAAAATACCAAGTACTGTTCAGTGGCAGGGAAGAGTAAAAGACTAAGGGATGATTGCTTTTCCTTCAAAATATATCTGAGAAATGTGTCAGAAAGCAAACAAAGCAAGGAATAAGCTACTATGTATTTGAAACAATCCTACACAATATGATTTACAGCTGCTCCCAAGTTTTTATCATTCTCTTTAACTAGCCATCACTTTCAAGTAGTTTGCAACAAGGAAAAAAGCTTTCCTACTACTTTTACACTTTCATGCAATACTATTTACTAGACTTTGAAGTCTTTTATTCATATCTTTAAATAATGTGCGCAATCACATAACTACATTTTCAAGGACAACTGGAAATATTAGCTACTTGGATTTAAAATTATTTTTTCACTTTTGCTTATTTTTTCTTCTGTAATTATACAGATCTTTGAAAGATGGGTCTATACAGATAGATATTCATGAATAGAAAGAACAAAGTCCTCATTAGTTGTCATCATAAACGAGAACACTAATACTATTCTAAGATGAAATGCCATTTTCTATGCTGCTAACAAGACATGAAATAGTATTTCTAACTCTTAGTATTCTCTCACATTGAACTAAGAGTTAAGCAATTATTACGGGGATTGGATCCACCAATACTTTGAAAATAAATAAAAATTAATCATTCATACTTTATACTTTCATTTTGTTTATTTTCAAGACCATTTTTCTATTAGATTTTCATTAACATGTATATACATATAACGTTAAAATTGTAAGCTTCAGTACTTGCAGAAATGCATGGGTATTTACACTACACATACCTGTCCAGTTAGGATACAAAAATAAGCACATATGACTAACACGACCATTCAGAATTAACCATATAAATTGGAACAGCAGATGCTGTCAGGGGCAAATTTGTATCAAAGCTTCAAGGCAAGATTTCAGGTGGGTCAATGCCACAGCTTTTGCCAAAGACACTTGGTGACATGTTTTATGTCAGTTCCTTTGTGGTTAGACAACGAAACTGATGTTATTTTCTGCGAATAGCCCACCCGACTCCGACAGTCGTCTTTCTGAGAGGCGGCAGATGCAGTATACAGTGAGTCTGGGGGTGCTTTCCAGAACTTCATGAAAAGTTCTCATAAAAAAAATGTTACTAAAACTTCTCAAGGTAGTGTCCATGTTTTCTTGTCCACCTGGGAAACAAATATTGAACTGTAGGCCTACCATGAATATATAATTATGAATACAGTGTATAGATTTGCCCTGAACTCTACTATTCATTAAATCTTTAATCATGTTCCTGGGAGTCGCTAAGCCATCCTCTTCTGTGTCTGTCCAATATTTTTTTTCTCCTGAGGAAATTGTACAGTAGGCAGAATAAACAACAGATAACTTCCATATGAGAAAGAGTAAAAAAGACCCTTACTGTGGGATCCACACAGTATGCGAATAGCACAATTTCAAGGCCATAAATTTCCTTATTCTATAGCTAAAAAAGGGATGTGTTGGAGTTAAGTTAGTTTGAGGTACAACTAGAAAGCATTAGAACACCTAGGCCAATCTTTCTGCTCAAGGATCAATATAGTTGCAAACAGTATCTGCACTGCAGCAGGCAAATAGAGGCAAAGACTAAGGATGACTTACGACCAAAGAACATCAGAGAGGCATCTGATTCTAAAAGTTCTGTCTACCCAAGGGAGGCAGAGGCCTGAGCTGTTTTACAGTTTTTATTTATTTACGCTGCAAAGTTATAAAGACATTGTATCAGAAAAATACAACCGCGCTGCACTCCAAAGCAAGTCCTTGGGGGAAAAGAATGATTTTATTTTCCTATTTCAGAACCCTTTCTCTTTTAGTGCCTGAAAAAATAAAAAACTTTTTTTAAAGTTTCCCAAACTTCAGATTGCTTAGATAGATTTGCTCTGCAATTTCCAAGATTCATAAAAGAAGGGGGGGAAGGAGCCCTCTTACACTGAGAAGTATAAAAGCCAGCATATGAGCTGCAGGAAAGGGCAAATGGAAATTAATTTCTTCATTAATACCAGACAAAGTGATTGTGCCTTAAGGGGAGGCCACAGCAGATCAATGCAGACAGCATATTGCTTGGATCATTCCGTGACTCTGGATATTTCCAAGAACAGACCAGAATTATAATAAGGATGCCAGAACTTGCAACCCTTCTGATAAGCCCTTGTGCTTTGGCCATTCAGGTTGTATATGGTACATGCAGATAACATAAAATTACCTTATCTCTGGCCTCTGCTTCTAACTGGGAGATGCTCCAGCCCACAAGCACTGTTAGCAGTCAGGCTGGCAGAGTTGTATCAGTTGAGGGTCCGACCCTAACTAACCTCTGCCATAATTTTATGGTGCTACCGAGTCCTAAAGTGATCCCGCCATCCCCAAGCCAGTAATTACTGGTAAAACCTGGGATGACACCTACACATCACTAAAAAGCTCGGGGGAGATACAGAATCTGACCACCATTTAACCTCCTGGCCCCCATTTCCCTCCTTCCCACTAAAGTAATACTACACTGAAATAAAATGATGTTTTGGGAGTCATTTCTGTCACCAGAGCTTCTCAGAGAGGTCAGGGTCAGTCAGGAGCTGGACCCACTCTAGTGCTAAAGAGAAGTCCAACTGTTTCATGTGCAGTAAAATTCTCTATCACCTTTTCTCTTCTGCTTGAAAGATTTTTAACAAAGAAGGCCATGCTGCTATTTACTCCCTGTTCATCATTAGCTAAATAAAACTGCAACATAAGTATTTTATTCTGGTAAGACCTTAGTATTTAAAAAATACCAACACATTCTGACAAACGGTCGTCCATTATTACAGGTTGCTCTGAGCTGACCAGCCATGTATAAAGATTTTCTTCCCCTAAACAATAAGCAGAATTGTTATGCTTTGGAAAGGATAAATCACCCTGAGTGTTTTCATTCTATTTATCTGGTGAACCAACAAGCAAAAGCAATGTCCAGAGAACAAAATTCCGACATCCCTTAAACAGGTGTAAACAAGGTAGTATTCGGCTGACAGCTGCTGAGTCACTTCAGGTTTGCTCCTAGATACCTAAAGACACAACAGGGCTCAGTACTTTCAGAGAAGACAGCTAAACTTACGTAGTCCGCATTCATTTAATACTCAGAGGCACCACTGATGATCACCTTAAGGTAAGCTCAGAGTTGCATTTCATACACAGAAAAGCCTACAGAGCTAAGCTCATTTATACTTGCTGAGGATTTTGTTCATCATTTTTCTGTTAGTTATGCAGGCACTGTTTCAGTATCTGCTAACACTAGGACTGAAAATCCATGAGATACAAATATGGTAGTTTTGAATTCATACCTTTTTTTTTCTCAGCTCAATTTTCAAAGACTATTTTGAGAACAGTGCAATACCAGGGTGAGAAAAACAGAATGGTATCTTTTGTCTCTTCACACAGTGACAGACAACACAATCTCTCCTACCATGCACACTTGCAATCAAGAAAATACATTTGGTAAGTGACAATATGGAGCAAAATCCTCAATCCATAACTTAACTGAATAGGAATTTAGGGATTTAGCTCCCCATAACAATTGCTTCATATTATTAATATGTGACTGCCTTTACCATGTTTAATGATGAGATAAT
Source organism: Anseranas semipalmata (assembly GCA_013399115.1). Taxonomy (NCBI): domain Eukaryota; kingdom Metazoa; phylum Chordata; class Aves; order Anseriformes; family Anseranatidae; genus Anseranas; species Anseranas semipalmata. Next base: position 56,314 of record VXAA01000546.1, read on the forward strand.
CTGTTGTCACTTAGTGTCTGGTATTTATCGTACACAATTTAGAAACAAAGTGCATTTAGGTGATGTTGTCTCACATGTGCGCATATATTCTTCATACATTGTGAAGTAGCATATAGACATGCTACTGAGAGTCACACAGAACATATGTTTATATCATGTGTAAGATATCCCTTCTATTCCAAACCTACAGCTTATGGGCTAGATTTCATCACAGGAGTACTCAAGTACAATCAAGAGACTTCACATTTAGTTCTACCTCTACTGCAGTCACTCTAGTGTTTCAGGAATGTAACTGTAGTTTCATAAACATGACAAGGACACACACTGTCACACTGTTCCTATCAGATAGGAGGCTTTTAGAACTGGCGCTGGGCAGCCTGCTCTAGTAGTTGGCAACCCTGCCCAGAGCAGGAGGCTTGAAACTAGATGATCTTTAAGGTCCTTTTCAACCCAGGCCATTCTATGATTCTATGAATTTTTTTTTTTTGGCTAGGCTGGACTGACCATTTTAAAATATTATGACATCCTTAGGTTATATTTGCTATTTAAATTAAAATTTTTGATTACTTAAATTTATTTAAAATTATTTTAAAATAAAAATCATTTAAATTATTAATTTTAAAAATAAAAATTAAATTAAAATACCAGAGAGAAATTAAGGAGCAATTTGAAAGTGAAAGACAATGAAATGATAAGAGTTCAGTCAGACTTACTCTGGACTTAAATACTTAATGTCTTTCTGTGAATTAAAATTTTGCTGAACAAAGAACCTGAAATTGGATAACCTACAATTAACCCATATGTGGTAGTCTTGTGGAGTCCCTCTGAGGAACTCGTATGGCACCACAGAGAGATGGCTGATTAACTGGGCTGCTGGGACAGCTTCCACCCCCCTGGGGTTTCCACAGCATGCCTATCACAAAATCCTACTGTAAAATTAGTCTGCTCTTTATGGACTGAACCTGAAAATTTGAAACTGCAGCAGAATTATTTGCCAAGTGACACAAATTGATCCCTTGTCCTTAATGAAAATTGTGTTCCAACCCCTTCAAGCTTTTCCAGTGTGTAAGGTAAAATTCATTTCCGGATGATCTAAGAGCATTCTTCCTCTCTTTATAGGATTAAGCCTTTGGAAACTATATAGGTCACCTATATCTAAATTACACTGTCAGGATGCAGTTCTTAATGAGCATTAGGCTGTTTTACTATTACATGAACAGCATGAAAAAAGAATTGTTTCCCCCTTTCCTTCCAATGACGTTAATTATAGCTATTAGTATAAGAAAAAAATTATTATTCTTGTCACACTGGCTCATTTGCAGTGGCAGGTATCTTGGGAAGAGAAAAGGCAAAGCTGCATCTATTCTTGTATTCCTCCCTGCTCTGAAATTCTGTATAGCTCTCTGTGGGAAGAACAGAAGAACAGGACTCATTCTTCCTTATTTTCCTCAGCAGGCACACAGCTGATTTCACAATATAATGCTGAGTTTGTAATGCTTGCATTGTTTACCAAAATAAGGGAGAGAATGTGTTAACGCGTTTGATTTCAAATAATGAGAGTTTTCAGGAATATATATTCCTTTATCAACTGAAGGAAGAAGGGAATGGTCCAGAGCTGTTTGGTTTTTAATGGTTCTTCCTGTTTCTATTCTTATTCCATCTCTGTCTACTAAAGGAGTAATGTAGAAAATATTTGTAAAGGGAAACGGGAGGGATCCTTCCTTTGTTCACTCTGACACTTCCTTGGCATTTATTTTATCTCAGCCTGGCAAAATTACATTGCAGCTGTTTGGAAGTGTTATTTAGTCCATTATGAACTCTGCATAAAGTATTTTTAGATTTGATTTTGTTGAGCCTCCTCTGTTTTAGTAGTTATTTCTAATTCATATGAGTGACATGAATCTGAGAGCTCCATTAACCTTCATTATGCCATCTCTGCAATTCATAGGCTGAGCACACATGCAAACACATAGAAAAGATAAACACAAACCAGAGAGTTAAAAGGATAAAAATGTAACAGCTGGTTTGAGGAGAAGCTAAGAGGCACAGCTAACATATATACTAAGATAACACATTTCTTCTATTTGACTTTTTAATGGATCAAAAGCTAGTCTTCAGTTTCTGATTTTTGTCTTGGTTTCTTGTCAACTTTATCAGAAAGCTCACTTCCACTCTGCTGCCCTCTAAGAACAAAGCTTATTTTAATGGTATTTTGTTTTTTTTTTTTTTTTTCTCCTCTCTCATCTCATATGAAAAGAGGAAAAGTCTCTCAGGTACTTCAGAGACTTTTAGTCTCCCCGGTTCACTCCCTCCACCCAGAAGCAGATCTTGCAATCCCTAGCTTCATCAAAACTGTCACAGAAATATAGAAAATAAACCTAGTGAAGCTCAAAGAAATATTTAATCTGTTCTTGAAAAACTGAACGATTTAACATACTTGCATCATTCTGATCAACTGTTATTTTCACCAGTTCTTAAGCACATCTGTTGCTGAAGGTTACATGGTTTCTCTAAGTAGTGTATCCTAGTCATAGGTATGTTTGGTTTGAATTTTTTTCTTTTTTTTTCTTACTAATGTGTACAGATGATGCAATGCTATTTCCAGTTGTACAAAGAAAAAAAAGGAGATACATCTTCTCATAAACTGAGCCCTGCATCATCCTAGAAATACAACTGAAATGAATTACCTCTGAGTGCCTTATGCTGACAGAGGATTTCTTAAGACCTTTTTCTTAAATTGGAAATCAGCAAATCTGCCTCAAACTATTAAAGACTTCAGGCCATGCAGCTCTTTCTTTTTGCTCTGAAGTCTCTGCAATCACGTCAGTGAATTTATCATCTAAGAGTCACAGAGTTGTCACTCGTAACTTGTAACTATGCATTGGGGTATCTCATGGAATGTGCCAGTGGGAATGAGCAGATCTAACACACTGCTATGGAAGAGAGGAAAAACAGTGATGCAGTCAGTGCTGTAAATTATGTGTGGCCTGAAGTTCAAGAACTTTATTCAGAACACACATAGCTGGCATATCCTATGCTCCCATTAGGCTTTAAGTCACTTCCAGTTCATTAATTTCTTTGTTAGTGTTGCCTCAATTACAAGAGATATACTGTATTTATACTTACACCACATTTGAAATAAAATCGTAGTAAAAAGCAGTGACTCTCCCCTAGTTTCCCATACCAGTTTCCTAGAGTACATACATTTCAATTGATAGGATGCTACTTGTATGAAAACAACCTCAGCCATTCTTACAGGTGCATCCTCCCTCTTACGGCACGGTGCAAGGTCTAGGGCAAAAAGTCAGGGTGTTGCTGCCCTCGGGAAGTGCTCTTCTCTTCTGTGCAGGACAGGACACACGTGCCTGGAAAGGTTTCCCTCTGCTTCAGGAACCTACTAAACAGAAGTACGTGTCTTCAAAGTCAGTGATATTTGATCACGTGACATTGAAGTACCAACGTACTAAGTGGTGACAATGATGCCCTATATTTTTAGAAATTCATACCATATTTTATGAAACTCTTTCAAAAGTTGCCATACAGTTTCCTCAATTCTAAGTATTCTTTTCAATTCCTGTGAATAACCAGTAATTTATATATTACTTCACAAGCAGAGGCAGAATTTGTATTTCACATTCTTGAGCATATTCTATTAATTACAGGATATCCGTGGCTATATCACAAGCAGAAAAAATAAAATAAAAAATAAAAATGCTGCAATAATAATCAGAATCTCCATACAGTGAAATAATAGGTTTTCTGCCATAATTTCATTCATGAAATACAGTCAACTTGTAGCAGGAAATTCTCTCCAGTTGTTCATCGGAATGAAAGAGGTTTCACTCGGTACTAGTTGGGGGAAAGTTTATTCATAAATTCCTTTATGCTTCAGTAAAACTAAATCAGACTTGGGTAGTGTAATTTATGCATGGAATAAAACACATCAAAAAGCACCACTGTATACAAGATTTTTTAGTGACACGTGCACACTCCTTTGCTATTGATAAGGAACTCGGAAGAAACAGTTAACACTGTTCCTTTTCCTTCTAAACTCTATTTTAGCACTAGAACCTGGCATTTGTGCTGCAATTTCCTAAAGATTACAGTTTTTTCTGGAACCACTGACACATATCCAGTAAAAGACCAGAGGAGAAGGACTAACATCATCATAAATCACTTGCACAACTGAAGTCTTGGTGTTGCCAGGAGAACCTGCTCGTCATAACATAAATCAGAGCTGACTGAAACCTACAATGCCAACAAGTGATTGTCTTAGAGGTCCAGGAAGACAGTGAGCAAAAGACACATTATATAGCCTAGAGATCTCTTTGTGCTGAGACATCCCTTCTCAGCCAGCTCAGGACAGCTTGAGAGTCCCAGAGCACCCTAACAGAAACCAGAAAGTGTCTGTTTCTTGAATTATGTCAGCCTTAGTTCTTACTCTCCTGTTTCATTCTCCCTCAATGTGCAAAGGCTCAATTTTCAGCTACAGTAGTTTTCTTTTGGTAGATTGTTAACATATTACCTAGTGGGAATATTATACTAGACTGAGGAAAAATCTTATTAAAAAGGTTCACTGTAATAAGGAATAAAGAATATTACCTCATTTGGCTTTCCATAATTACGTTCCACCGATTGCTCTAACCCATATACCTACTCTTGTTTCTTTACCTCGACTGCCTCTAGTTGAAAAGAGGGAATTATCCATTAAATCTCAGGTTATTCTTTTTGCATACATTTCCTTCCATTTTAATTTGCTATTTTATTGGTATAGCTCTGTTTTCCTTCTTCTTCCCTATTTTTCATTTAATCTTGTAAGTCTTTGCCTATGTAGTATTTTTCTTTTTTTTCCACTTCTACAATAGATTGCAGACTGTGTCCCAAACCCAGAAGGCTTAAATTATGGTACAAACACAGATTGCGAATTGTCTTAGATTCTGCATAATTACTAAAGACTGACTTTGTGCATTAATGTAACTGTCCATATAGAATGCTGGAAGGCTTTTATCCTAATAGTTACATTTGCAATGCATAAACAGTATACCGTGTTAAAGTTGCATTGCAGTTCATATGCCTTTGGCATAACTAATGGCTCTAAGTAATATGGAATTTATCATCTGTCCTTCAACATCTGATAAGCCATATTCTCCTTCAGGGGTGCTTTTCTTTTCCAAAACACTGATATTCACAACTGTCAGTCCGTTCAGTTTCTATTTCATTTTTAAAGGGTCTGTATGGTCATTTCAGCCAATTTTCTCCAGATTGTCTCAGGGATGGGTAATATGTTTGATTATCTTCTCTACGGTTATCTAATATTTAAAATTTGAAGTTCTTCACATGTAGACTGCAGGGCCAGTTTTACCTCTTCTGTTTAGCAAACTCCTGAAGAATTGTTTTGTCTAATGGAGCAGTACTTGCATTTTGTGCTCTGAAACAATGTTATTTCCAATTCATTACAGAAGGAGAACTGAGGCATCTTGTGAAGTAAGCATTAGACTGTGAGGTCAGGAAGTCTGCACTGCTAAGACAGATTGGCCTTTGGGGAAATCGGGTATTTCCACCCTACTAAAAAGCCATTATAATTACGTTCTTGTGACTGCCAAGCAAAGCTGCACTAGAGACTCCATTCACTCCCTCCTAAATGCATACTTAATGCATCTGACTTCTAATACCCCACTTCTAAGTCAAATCGAGAGATCTAACCATTCTTGTGATGAGTCTCCTTGATCTCCTGATTCCCAGCCTTCACTCCCATACTGGTTTCACCTGGCTGTAGCACCCTTACCAAGTGCAGGACAATATAAAATTGCAGCAACACAGGAACAATGTCTTCTGAATTAAACACTAATTCCTCAAAGGCACAAAGTACAAAAAAAAAAAAAAAAGAGTAAAAACAATAAATGGCCTTTATAGCTAGACAGTATTTGTAACCCTTATATATTCACCCTAGCTTTCCAGCTTTATCTCTAAAGCACAACAGAACAGAGAAATGGTGCTGATGTTTCTCCCATCTCCTGTGTAAACCAGTCCTTTCCTATCTCCACCACTCTGCCTCCTTGCTCTGATATTTTCAGGTGTAGAATTGTCTGTGATCCTGCATTTCAGGCTCAAGAAGAGCACTCCATTCAAGACTGCAGGAGTCAGACATACTTTCATACTCATGACCAAGCCATTGTTATTTTAACCCACAAAAAGCAATTTATCTCAGCCTTATTTTCACTACCATTTAATTTCCTGTAAGTTTCAAGTTAACTACATGCATTGAGAAAGGATAGCATCACACAGTGAGCTCCATTAAAATATGGTACCTTATTATATATCAGAATAAATATTTACAAATCCAACATATTTTCTTTGCTTCTGGGACTGACAATAATCTCAAGGGATTTAGAGCCATGACATTTTCCTGTATACATCTGGGAATTTGTAGCAGGAAAGTCATGAAGGAACACTGCTTGGGATACTGCTTTATGTTTTGCTATTCTAAACATACTGCACAGTCCAAAATTCATTTTTAGGCAATTAATCGTACCCTCAAGGAACTACTAGGAAAGTCCATACTCGGAAGGTTTGGACTTTAGCAAACCTAAGTCTACACTTTCTTAATATGGGTACCCTCAAGCTACAAATCCTTATTAATGCATTGGACCCTGCTACGAACAATGGGAAATCTGGAGCCAGACCTGAATTTTCAGAATTCATGTGAAAAGAGACCTAGATCTGGGAATCTGATTCTGAAATCAGTTTTCTAAACACAAAACAAACTGCAGCACAGAAAACTAATCCATGTTACGGGAGTGTTCTACATCCATGTATGTAAATAAGCCATGCAAAATTTGTACAAAGAAGTCATATCATTTATTAAACTAACTGATAAAGTTGGAGAAAACAGTTTGCTAAGGGAAAAGATCTGGCAATTTATATTGCTTAAGAAACCATAACCATGAGCTCTGAAGAATCCAAAAGCACGCATGCTGCAATCAGCCTCTGTACAGCTCAAGCATGTATCTTAACAATAAACGAACATGAAAGACCGCCAGCAGCAAAACGTTCAGTTACATTTCAGGATAAAACAAGATTGCTTGAATGTTGCCAGTAAGTGTGTGTTTGTAGTCTGCTTTCCCAGGCTCTAACCCATTCCCATAGACTCACTTTTGTGTATATAGCATGGCTATCCCCAGTATCCTGTTATACAATGAACTAAGAATTTTTCAAGTCTCTACCAGTTTTTCAAAAGAATTGAAGTGCCTAAGCTGGTATTTATTCTAATCCCTTTGAAACAAAAATTTGTTTTTCAGGCCAAAATATCCATTCATATTACTAATAAACCATTGAATGTATGTGCAATGACCTGATCTGCAAGCTTTCTGCTGATCAGAAAGTCATTTGTAACCTAGGTACTTGTTTCTTTAACATATCAACAACTAATTAGAAGGTAGCATTCCAAAATGTTTTTTTTTATGCCAAACTCATTTAACAAGATCTCTACTGATTGTTTTGAATAAACCTCAAGCCACATTCTATATGGTCAACTATCATTTAAGAATTTGCCACACAACCTGGTATTTCACCCTTACTAGTTTCTGACAATCTGCACTAGTTTTGCTTCTCTTGTTGCCAGTTTTTTATTTTGTTTTCTGATAATAACTGTAACTCCTCATCCATTTTCACATCTATGTGTATGGCATTTACCCACATCACTTTATTCTTGCAGTTCCCCTTGCCTGGAAGTAATTCAGGTAGAACAGATTTGCTTCTGTGTCACCATGATAACAGCTTTTCTTGTTTAGTGATCCTTAAGAGATTAGGTTTTACATATTTTTTAAATGATTTGTATATCCTTGCAAATTATATTTATACTGCTCCTGAAATTCCATTTTTCTGTGCTCCTCTATTAATTTGATATACAGTCCTATTTAATTACTGTCTCTATTTGCATAATAGAAATCATTTAACCAGTTCCAATAAAGTGTACTTCTGTTTCAATGCATTTTCAAATGGCTGAGCTTTGTCCTTCTATATGTTCTGTTTCTATATACTTTGCAAAATGACTATTATCTGATGACTTTTTTTTCTTTGCCAAACTTCACATTGTTGGAGAATATTGTTGAGGAAAGAAATGATGGAATGGTTTAAATAAAATCATGGAGGTGGCACCTACTGTGGTATAGTTCTAGCTATTCTGTATAAAGTATAGATACGCACAGTGACCATGTAGTAAAGCAACTCTTACAAGGTCTTATGTATGGTATTTAGAGAAGAGCACCTGGTGTATGTTTCCTGAACACTGCTCCAGGACTTTACAGGCCGTCCTATATGTATTTTTTCAGATCAGAATTTTATTTTTTAACCTCTAATCACTATGAAATTCAGCTGGGTGTCATACTGGGTGACAGTTCTCTGAAGGATTCTGTTTAGTCCTTCAGACGGCATAAATTAATATGATATTTTTACTTGTGCTAAATTAGCTAAGCAAAGTTACTCTCTGTTCTGTAGTAAGGGATCTCAACTTCTCAATCTCTCCTATTAAGAAGCAATACTCACCACAGGGTCATGGAAGACAGTCTGCCCTTCTGATTCTGCCTTTAAATATTAACCTGATGGTTCCTTTGCAAACAGGTAATTTCAAAGCAGCCTATTTTCCAAATATCACTGTTAAAGTGAATTACTTGCATTTTGTGACTTCAAAGAAAGTACTTAAAAAGCCCACGAAAGTCCTGAGTAAGGAACAGCAGTGAGCGTCACTCTGGCTTCCATCTTGTAGCAGTACTGTTGTAGCCATGACAGCGTAATAAGCATGGCAGAGTTTGTGAGGAGATCTGGTATCTTATCCTACTCCCACTCTCTGATATCACTAGGGGGAAAAAAGTATTCAAAGAGTTCTCAGAACATGAGCTCATTTTCAAGTCCAAAGCAGCAAGAACAATCCCCAAAATTAAAAAACAGTTGAGAAGTTTGAAGATTGCTATTCCTCCTGTGGCCACTTCTGCTACTGCTTTAGCTACTCGCTACTGCAACCCAAAGCTTGACTGTCTCTCCTAGCTGTATCAGCTCATCTAATAAGGAATATAATCATTTCCAAACAAACCTTATTGGCACTTAATCTAAGCCTTTCCATACCACCTACTTGGGTTCCTCAAAATTATTCTCGACAAAGCCAACTTCAGAGTTGCAACAGTTATTCAAATGGCCTGGTGCAATACTGACTTACTCGGTATTTTGAAAAATTATTTGGTTAAATGCTGAAAACAAAATCAGAAGATAAAATTTTTAAACAAATCCATTAGTTTAGATAATAACTTTTTAAAAGAGATTCTTCAATCTTTTTTCTTGTCTTTTCCTGAGATTTTCAGAAACTAAGAACAGCATTACAGTTCTTATATTTAAATACAGATACATCATCAAAGGTAGTTACTACTTCATTCTGGAGAACTGCAGCACCAACAAAGGCTATTACAGACATACTTTAGGCTACCTAATGCTTTCTTTCCCTTTTGGGGAGGCTCAGGAACTCCATTTGTTATATTTACGATGCTGACACTTGTCCAGCTCCAGCAGATCATGTTACAGCCACTCAGCAGCTCACAGAGCTGAGCAGCTTTCAGCCAGTACCAATCCAGAATATTTTTAGCTCATCATACTACAGATTGAAAAAAAGTGCATGTCGCTAACTTTATCTACGGAGTTTTCCTTTAACTCATCTCAGGAGATAATTCATCTGCATCCTTAGCACGCTGAACAATGAATCAAAAAATCTCACTGTCCAGAGGTAGAGCTTAAAGTAATTCAGCCAAGCCAAAAGAATTGTGCCAAAAGAATTGTCCTGTATCTCTTGTGCAAATCATGCAAGTCATGCTTTGCCTTTAAACTGACTGTGATTATTTGACTATAATGAGCAAAAGCCATTTGCAAAGTGACTGTCATTTAATTAAATTACTGCAGAGCTAAAATTTAGCACATTTTAAAACTCCATTTAAATTCTTCCATGAAAATCTGGCATAAATTCAAGATGGGTTTTGCTGAAGTGCTTTTCAGGAAATGGCTTTTATTATCTGTAAAATATGCATGTGATAGTAAAAGAAACAGAGCTCCCAATGGGGATAATTTAGAAAAATATTAATAACAGCCTTCAGCCTGAAATGGTCACCCATTGCATCAAATTTAAAATCTGCAGAAGTCTGTTTCCTAAATAGCCTAAAATAGAGAAGCTGCAACAGCTAGTTACTGTTTTTTTATTTACAAAGCCAATGTCTTTAAAATTATGTTACTGTCTACACATTGTGCAACTTTTCTTGTTATTACTGACTGCTCACTTAAGTAATGCATTAGTATTTCTACTTTTCTTGCTCCTTTGACCCCTTCCTTCCCCTAACTGCAAGAAACCTTGTGAGAAAAAAAGTACGCAGGCAGCAAAAGCTTCCCTAGAGCAAGCATGTTTTCAAGTTGGAGAAAGTACTTTCACCTTTTTTTCCCCCTACATTATGTTTCAGTGAAGAAAAAACACCTACTTCTTGCAAATGGTCCAATGACATTCATCTAGCCTGAAAATGACAAATATCATCATCCCAAAGCACTGGCTGAGGTGGGCTCCATCTGTCCTTATTTGTGACAGACTGACTGCGAGTTATATTCGTAAGAAAACAAATGAACAATAATTTGCTAGTCCATCAAAAATGAAAAGTCAATAAAAAAGAAGTATCTGTGAAATGCAGTTTCTTCAGGTTCCCACTTCCCACTCAACCTCTGCAATATTTTCTTCAGCATCTTCCTATTTCTGTCAAACCATCTCTATAGAGATTTTAAATCATTTTATTATAGTTATAAATCTAAAAGTGATTTCCAAAACTAACAATGATGGACATTACTGCTTTCTTATTGCTATTTAATTTCTTTAACAACACCAGCGCTTTGACAAATTGGCTAAGATGTATCAGTTTTTTTCCAGTTTCATCTTAATAGTCTTTACTTTCATCATTTAACCTCTTGGTGCCTTTAAAAAGTGACTCTGTATATGGTAATGTATTCAATACCAGAAAATGTAAACCTTGGTTTGGAATGCAGCAAAATGCAAGACAAAAGCTCAGAACAGAATTTTTGCTTGGTCAGGACAGACTATTGTAAAATACAGAAAAGAACTGTATAGTTGTAATTACTTCTGCCTAACACTTCTTAAATTGCAGAATGGCAAATCAGCCCCCTTTACTGGGACCATACCTTACCCACAAATTGCAATGTACACAGGGTTTTTGAGTTACCTTTAAATTGGGTATAAATATCTATTCCTTCTTGGTATCTATCCTTCTTTGCAGTGAAACTATTTTCATAGGCTGAATGTTTATAATCCTATAGAACAGAGGATTACAGAAGCTTTAAACATTTGCCATTTTGATCCCCTAGCCAGTGCACTCCCGACTTTGAGAAAGCAGTGCCAGCTCCCTGTGATCACTGCCTGCCGAACACCGCCAGCACACATCAGCCCGAAGAAGGTTCAGTTAAACCAGCCACTTTCACAGGGTCTAGATGGACTGCCGTTCTGAGAAAATACCTCCTCTGTTTTCTGACACGTAGTTGCATTCAAAGCCATCTGAAACACCGAATTTACTAAATTACAACAAATTCACTGATTTTCATGGCTCAAGCCCTGCTCCAGGATTGTATGATCTACCTTCCCAGTGAATTTCAGCTTCTGGATACCCGGGAAGAGCCAAGTTCCTTTTTAAATTTACCCTCCGTGCAGGCCAGCTACCTCAGCTGCCAATAGCACTGAGGCTTTGCTCACTCCCCCAACAGAATAATATGTATTTTGAGAATGGGACAAAATTACAAGTGGTTAAAAGCCTTACGCATGAGGATTACCGCAGGAGGGATTATGCATAAATCCTTATACACAGCCCCTGCAGTTTTCAAAAGAACATTGAAACTGCAGTACTGTGTGGAGCCCGAGCAATGCCAGGCCCAGGAGCGTAGCACACCGCACCCGGTCATTCTGTGGCTGGGCATGACAAGAGGAGGGACCCCGAGATTTTCCAAAGCACGCAGATTCTCAGACTCTGCTGAGGGGAAAAGGACTCTGCACAATCTTTCATCATTCTCGACTAAGTAGATGTTGGTCTTTCTCATTTCTGGCAGTTCACATTATGAACTAAGCACACTGCAGACACACTGCTTTGCTACTCTGCACCCTTGCGAATTGCGAACAGCAGAACACAAGAGAATAGGTGAGGAAAAAAACACGAAAATGTCTTCCTTCATTCAAAGGGACTAAGAGCATCCCGAAGCCTGAAAAATAAATGAACAGATAACTAAGACCATTTTCAGACAGAATGTCACCTCGAGAGCACCAGTAGAGATAGAACAGACGTTATAAGCCCTTGCTTGACACTCTTACCGTCAGTGGAGATGCCTGACCAGAGAATGTCACTATATATGTATGCAAAGACGAGGCTGGTGAAAGGATATTCTCCAGAAAGGACACATGCTTCTCAATCTGCTCTTACAAAGAACCTGGATATTGCTGCTTACAAGTAACTCTGCAGAGCAAGAGGTTTTTGTTGAACAAAAACAGATTGAGATGAAGCAGCTCATGATTTCTCAGGGTTTCTAAATTCAGAGAATTGGAATTGAACTGAAAGGGCAAAGATGTGCTTTCACAGAGCTGAAGGTGGACTGAGAATTTTAACTGCTATTCAAATTCTGAGAAATTTGGTTTATTCACACATTAACCTTACTTGAATAATTAACAGTGCTCATAAACATGACTAATGCACTGACATATGTTTTTGAAATCAACATACTACTGAGTCACCACTAGAATACATCACATGAAGAAAAAGAAACTATACACTACAGAAGAACACCACTAACAAGGGAAGCTTTGACTTCTATGCATGAGCTTACTTTCTAAACCTAACCTGTCAAAGTAAAAACTTAGAGGTTTAAGATTCCTGACTTTGTTGTGCTTCAAAGGAAGCTATTTAAGACCTCTGAGACATGAGCGTGCAATCACTTTGATCTCCATCTGCACAAAATGCAAGGATTTATGCAAAGCCTTTATGTAGAAGTTAATATATTTTCATACCAAATAAAACTGTTTTTGTAGCATTTACCCATGGATATGATTTTGAATTCTATGAACTACTTGGGAGTAGGCTAACATTTTTTTTACACACATTTATAAGCTGACATGAGTGTTAAGTGCTACTGAACTTCTCTATTTCTTCTTTCTTACAATCACTGTTCCTTTTCCTCCAGCCAGGAGATGATTAGACTTTTTAATGCGTTTATGTGTGTGTTCATGTATTTATGACTCTCAGGACATTTGCTTTGTTGATATTCCTAATCCTGACGTTAATTACTTTTATTGTACAGAGTTTACCATACTTTAACTGTGATAACGTAAAGTTGGGCTGTATTCTCATTTACATTCGACTTTACTTAACCCATATGAAAATGTAACAGGAACTCAAAGTAAATTAAATATGAGAGACTAGAAGAGCCTCAGACTTCTTATATAATAACAATAAATTGGGCCATTCATATAATATCCTTAATAATACCTTTTATACTCCAAATAATTTATAATTGAATATTACAGAGCTGGGATACAAGTAACTCAGCTGACGACACTGAAATTGTTACAGATTTACATACTTCTACATAAGATAAAAATATGGCATGTGTAGTCATTCTGTATAAATATTTTAGCTTTCACTCTAAGGTAATTTGACTATGAAAAGAGAAAGTTACTATGCCAATAAAAACAATCACAGTAATTTGTTTAAAAAGAATAGTGTTCAGATTTTAGAAGCATTGTTAATTTCTAGCTCTTGTTCATAAAACTATTTCTTAGCAGCATATCATGAACTGGAAATGTGGAATTGCACTTTTTTTTTTTTCCTAAAGACACAGAGCTGACATGAAACATAGATCATAAGCTTTTGTTTCTATTTCCTAACTAGATGAGAATAACTCTTCAGTTATTCTATGGTTTCTGAAAAGATCTTTGTATATATGATTTCAGGTATGTTTCTCACTAAAACTTGCTAATATTTGCCTGCCATTTTTTAATTTTCCCAAGCATTTATAAATAGAGCTAAAATTATTTCAAAGCTTTAGTTCTTTAACAGGAAGGGTTTTTAAAACATTCCTACCATTCTAATAAGAACACAAATAAAATATAGTTCCAGTAAGCATTTCCACTGTTCAGGGAAAAAAGTGTTTTCATTGTTCCCACAGATGGGTTCCCTTGCAGTACTACTCTGAAGCAGCTATTTGACAAATGGGTGAAAATACGAAATGGATGAAACACAAAATATTACCTATGCTGAATATTGCATTGCACAAGTGAAGTCTGTGTCTAGGTGAAAGGCGTAGCCTATATAAACAAACCCACGTTTAGCATTAAATTTGCAGCAGTATAGGACACAGCTGCCAAATGCTTTCTTAAGGTCCTAGAAAAGCATTTTTGCAGCTTTCCAGTGTAAGCTACAATAGTGTCAAACCCTGGGATAGGGTTGCTTTAGCAGACTCACATCTCTCTACAATCTGCAATCGCATCACTGCACTGCAGTGCAAATGTGCTTTAAAGTCCTTATGCACTTACAGCAGATCTAACTTCAGTACCATGGGGAATCCAGATATCGCCTATCTGGGAATTTGCAATTATAGAACCAGACAGGAATAGTAGAGGAGTATCTCCTGGTATGCTATCTTTAAAGACATATCTGGCAGCAATACTGTGATTCACACGTCAGCAGCTTTTCACTTCAGCAGGTAAACTAGTTGGAAGAAAATAAAGTTCTAAAATATATTACTGAATATTCTATCACAAGAACCAAGCATCTGTTAGGAACAATCACGTGCCCCCAGACAAACAGCATTCTTTGTGGGAGTTGACAATACACGGGATTAAGGATAATCAGCTGTAATTATTCATCTGGACTTCAGAAAAGTATTTTATTGTCTTTGCAATGTAGTTTGTCAAAGGTTAAAACAGCCAGGAGGGGACAGACTATGGTCTTTTGTGGATCAGAAAATGTTTAAAAGGAGAAAAACAAAAATATGAACAGCTGCAGCTCAATGTGGTACAAATGTAGCATGACCCTTCAAGGAAATGTGTTGGAACTGGGGGAATTAATGTCCTTATTAAACCTCTGAAAGAACACAGGAACAAAAAAGGCAGAATCTTTTTCATGTTAGACAGATCTAGAGAGAATGCTGAAGCCCTTCACAAGAATCCATATGAGAAAATTATACAACACAGAGAAATGATATACAATTCATATCCGATGAAGTAAAAAATTGAGTTACTTTGGAAATTGACAGCTTGGCAATTAAGTGCTACAGTTCAGCAAAAAGACTGACCCTTGATGTCATCCTGAACAAATGGAGAGACAGGAAAGGGGAAGAAATTTGTAGGAAATTCTTTCTTCCAAGATAAAAGTAACCACTGAAATTATTGAATAAATATAAATACTATGTCTAAACACAGGGACATGATGATATGTTTACATAACTATGGTGTGCATACATTCATACATAGGGGCTTTACTCTAGTTTCTCTTACGCACTTGGTATCTTGGATTATCAGGCATTTAGAATGTATGTCCTACTGTTTGCTAAACAGCTGGCCTCTGAGAGGTTGCTGTAATAGTTTTAAGACAGCAAAGCTTGTAAATACCTTTAGACACCGGGGAGGCTCTTGAGAGCAGATCTTTCCCACTCCTTCATCCAGTAGTCTAAATGATTTCTCATGGACCATTTTTTCTTGTTGAAGAAAATTTTGTTCCTTTGGCAAAAATGTCTCAGATGTCCCTCCATTTTTAGGGCCTGGATATCACAATTTGAATCTCGTACCTGTAATCATATTAGAGAGAAAAGTGATTATTAGGTTTCCTTCTACACTTCTTCATGACACTACATAACTACCTTGGCTGATTGATAACAACATCCTGGGCAATTACACTTGACTGAAATTTGCTCCTTCTAACCTTACATGGAACTTTAAAGGTGTTGAAGGTTCAACATTTCTGCTGTCTATTCTAGACTTCAGCATTTTCGTGACATAGCCTTCTCATATCTACTCTGCAGCCTTAGCTTTCTGCTTTTTTGATTTACATTTAATGTAACTACAGCCTAAAATGGGAAAAAAAAGAAAAAAGAAAAAAAGATGTCAATGCTGAAAGCTGAATTCAGTGATGTTTCATTACATTTTCTGCCTTTTTCTTGCTGCTCTAAGAAAATGTTATGGTTGATCCTTCACATAGTGGTAAAAAGATCATACGCGTACTTCTTGGTACAAAGTACCATGCCACAAAGGATGTCCACAGGTACGTGAACTCCATTTTGAACATTCAGACACCCGACTCGCTCTGCCCTTCATCATCCTGAGGTAACGCCTGACTGGCCTCTCCGTTCCAACACGGAACAACCACTTCAAAGGAGTCTTCCTACAGGGTCTCTGTCTTTGGAGAAATACACAGTGGCCACCATCACATAATCAATTAATATTTATGTTCATGTTAACATAAGCTATTATGAAATTTACCTTTTGAAATACAGAAAATAAGCATTACAGAACTATGAAACACAGGAGTGCTTGGACCCAAGCACTCTGGACCCACCGCAGCACGGCCCGGTACCTCTAGGAGCCCATACTGGACTGACACTTGGCGCACACCAGCCAGGCTGGGCGCCAGTTTTCACAGCAGGGAAGCCCATGTGCCTGGCTGGAGCCAGAGCATCCTGCAACAGTCACTTACTCCAGACAAGCAGGAGGCCAGGGCCCGAGAACATAGCCCAGAGGGTAAATACAGACGCTACTACAAAAGTTGATTTGTGAAACCTTCTTCTGCTTCCATATAGCACACCAGTCCTTTGAAGTCAACAGAGCAACAAGTAGTCTCATCACTGCCTCTCAAAAGGTGTTGACAGTGCTATGAGATTTAACAAATCTGAGTTCTTTCGTGGGCTTGAATACCATATTTGCAGAATCCAAATGCATGCATTGATGAAGAATTCTTTTTCTTTTCTATTAAGTAGCCAAAAGTAGTTCTGGCTATTGGAAGTAGATCAAGGTTATAATTACCAAAAAACATTTTTCATTGGAAAATTGCAGATTTGAATTAAACACAGCATTTCTTCAACTTGCAGTCTAGTCATGACTTTTGGTAAGTATGCTTTTCACAGAAGACATAATTAAACTGTGGAACTGCATATCAGTAGATGTTATGCCTCCCAAAGTTACAGATGAGTTAAAAAGTGATGAGATTCATGGAAGAAAGCTTCACGGAAAGGCCATTGAGCCAGTTACAACCTCTGGCCCAGTAAGCACCACACTGCTGGGAGTCTACAGCAAGAGAAGTATTACTGTTTGCTTGTTCTCTTACTCCTCTATTAAGCATCTGCTGCTGGCTATTGCTAAAAAAGGAACTAAATGAATCAAGGAGACTGATCCAGTGCAGCATTTTTTTTTACAGGGATTTTTTTTTTTTAAACGGAGCAAAAGAATCACAATGTTTTCTAATTCAAACATCAGCATCATCAGCTGTCGACTCATACCCTGAAAGCAATTGGAGTTCTTTGGAGAAAATGGCCTTTGTGTGTTATTTTGTCCCAAAAGTTTTGCCAAAGTACGTGAAATATAAAAATGCACACAAACAAGCGTGTGCATTCAACATGCAACAGGTGAATAAAACTACAACAGGCTTAATATTTTAACTTATTATCCTTTTCAGAAATCTTTTACTTTCATGCCTATACATATATGGAAACTAGCAAGAAGCTTATTTTTTTTGTGCAGAATCTGTATATAAGCAAATAAACTCATTCTTTCAGTTTTTAAGTGCACCTCTTCAGTGAATTAGGGGTTTTTTGTTTTTTGTTTTTTTGTTTTTATCTGAACCATTTTGCAGCTCTCCTTACTGTGCAACTCCCAGAAAATATTTAACATTGGGATACAAAGAATTTCTCTGTGTATTCTATTGCAGAATCTTTGTGCCTGAAGACCCCTTATAAGATTACATAATAGCCCTCAATGTGGTTTTCTGTTTCTTTTTTAAAAACTAGTTTTCCATATGTCTTCTTTAAACAATAGAGATTGAAATAATTCTCAATGAATGTTGGAAGGGAAAAGTCTAGTCTGAATTTGGTGTACCAGCTCTGAGAATCTGAAAAACTGTTTGCAGGACTATAGTAAGTTTAATAAATGTGCTTGTGATGTCACTCTCCTATAAAAATGCATTCCTTTCAATTTCATTACAGGTTTCCTTCATACAAACTGCCCAAATCCTTTAAGAAAAATATACTCCTCTGGACTCAATTTCAGAAACAAACCAAATCCATAATTGCCTCTGGGATCACATACAGTATTCTATCTCTCTGCAAATTTTTAAGCAAGTTCTCTCTAAAATAATTGCCATTAGAAATCCCTCCTCAGTGTTTCTTCTTTTTAAAAGAATTCTAAAAAAAGTAAAACTACCCCAACAGCACAATGATTTCTGCACTCTTTTTCCACACTAAGTTTCTGGAAAAGATTGCTACTGAACCTGGAGATCATTCTATAGCACTAGAGAACAGATGATTTAACAGCAGGTTAGAGCCAAAAGAAGCCTCCAATGCTATACGAGCAACTCACGATTTGTTTTCTGTTCCTATCCCAACAGCAATGAAGACATACTGAGTCTGCCAACCCTGTAATGCAATAATTTTCAGTATAAAAACCACATACACTAACAAGAACACTAAGAAACATGAACCTTTACTACTTCAATATTCTTTTATGAACAACAAATATCTTAACAAGCTTTGCAAATTATAAAGTTGCTGATGTTTGTAATTTATGTGAGATCAACAAATCAAGGAATATTTGGAAAGGTTTCTGAGAATAACTGCTTTTGTGTTTTCACGGGCAGGCTGACAGCTCTCCCCCTTCCCCTATCCACTGGGACAAGTACAGTTCCTGTAGCATTTTTTGAAATACACCCGAGCATATTTCTACCAAAGCAGCGATGCGGAGTGGGTTTTTTGGTTTGTTTCACTTTGTGATTGTGCTTTTGAATTGCAGACAGGAAGACATATCATTCTGCAAGGGCTGAACTAATTAAGTGCTAATTGACTTTCTAGCACCTATAAAGAGGTAATTCACCCATCCCATCTCCCACTGTAAGCTGCAATGACTATTAACATATAAAGGACTGCTAAGTCCTATAATAAATATTATAGTCATAAATAGTAAATAAATAGTCATAAACATTTGTTAGTAAGAGCAGAAAGACCGAGAGCAAATAAGGACACGAGAATTTTTAATGGGTGATTCAAGCTGGGTCCCTGGCTCTCCTTTCATGCTGTGCCTGTTGTGTGCTGCAGTCACGCCTCTCACTGCCAGCCTGCGCGGGGATGATAATCAGTCGCTATGAAAACTCATTAGCTCCACAGCAATGAGCCCTCCACTGCTGAAGCTTGGTGCTGTTCTTAGTACCATGGCAATGATCTCTAACTGGATGTCCCAAACTCTCCCATCTCTGGTAGGACTAAATACCACCAGACTATCCACGTCAGATACTCTAGTAAGTAGCTGTGATGTGTTGCGATCCATCTTAATGCTGAGCTAGTATTTAAGTGCCAGCAAAAGCTTTACTCTGTTGCCTCTTTGTAAATCTTTTTAAACTACTAATCTTCCTATCATCACTTAATGCATGTTTCTCTTTGGGCATCATACATCTGCACATTGGTGAGCATGTTGTGGTCTTACTATGAAAGAAAAGATTTTAAAATAGCATCCTTAAATATTTACAAATAAATGCCTTCATCCTGAGGGTGAAATGCTAAAAATAGTAATGTCATTTCATTTGCTTAGACATTTTGCCTGTTTCCTGCTCCAGAAAAATGTCCTGCATTATTAAGGAAAACAGGTATCGGATATCAAGAGATTTATTTTTCATTTTTGTCTGAATAGCGCTATATATTAGCTAGTGACTACAATATGCAAGGAGTCTGATTCTTTCTTATTTTTCTTTACTGGAGCACTGTTAAGCAAATAAATCGCTGTTAGAAACAAAATAGAATTGGTACTAGGAGGCTGGGTAGCAGAACTTTAGAAAGGTAATTGTACAAATAACACAAATACCAGTTCATATGGTTGATGCTCATATACAGCAGCCTTTGTTAATGAAGACCTACAGAAAAGCTGTGATTAGCTATTAATGGAAAGTGCAAAAATTAAAGTAATAGTTTAACTGGACAACAGGGAACACTATACTGGTCATAAGTTATTCATATAAACTAGAACACACTTTTTCTAAATACTTAGTAAAACATTTGTTATAACTGCAAATCAGATGTTTGTATAATAGTATGTTGTGTAAAGGTATATTTAGCTATTTGTACAGTAGATAACTATGCTCAGAACTTAATTTTTCAGTTGTAAATAGAAATGATGCATTTACTAATCAACAATTGAATATATGCATGCAGGTAAAGCATTACTGCAGAAAATCACTGCGTTTAGACTTTAAATATTACTACTTTAAATCTAATTATGTTGTAAGAAATAATTCTGTTAGGTTTTAGGGCAGCAAGAGGGTGAGAAGACAAGGAAAAGCTCCATTTTGTTTTCTATAAGTGTAACTTATGCCCACTGACCTACAGTACAGGTTGCTAGTTCTTGTGGCAATATGCTATTACAAGAAATAAAGTTCCCTATCTAATTTAAATCCAAGTTTAAAGTTGCAATCGAGTAGCTAAGAAATGCACACTAGTTATTATAACACGTAGGCATATATATATTTACACACACATATGATTATATATACTGACATTTTCAGATTCCAAGTAGCATAAACTGCCACGCTTCCCTTGGCTTCAATGGAGCACTGATGATACAAATGCCTCCTAAGTGTTCTTTTCGTAATGCTCCTCACACTCATTAAGCTGGAGTTATACACACATTTGGGGTTTCAGGAGGGCTAGCAGGAGTGCCTGGAGAGCTGGGGACACAATCATAAAAACCTGATTATCTGAGCTTGGCAACATCTGCCAAGCGGAAAAAATACCATCTCCAGTCAGGTGGGGTTTTAGCATAAAACTGAGCCCCCAAATCTGCTACCTTTTACTAACCTTTAGCTGTTGGCTGAGAGACTTTATGCCCCAGGTGCTCAGTGGTGCTGTGGTCATCACTAACTGGTTTTCATGGGCAGCAGGAGTTCAGCACATTACTGTCATCCACTGGCAGCTGCTCCGGTGAACGGTGCAGCACACGCAGCTCTCCAGGAGCTCTCTCCTAGGACATTCACAGCTCAAAAATTGCCCATCTTGTACCAGGAAAAAAGAGCAAAACCTCTCCATCTTTATTAACATTTTCTCCTCCCCTCAGCTGGAAGAACTGTACAGCAAGGTGGGGTCGGGGGAAAGACCCCCTCTTCTGCAATGTTCCACTCCCAGGACCAAAATCACAAGACAAACTGACAAAAATTGTTTATATCTAAGCAATGATATTAAGTAGATGTATTGCCATTGGCCCAGTCACTGGTAACAACGGAGGCAGCTATAACAGTTTTATCAGAATATAAGTGCAAGCGGAAGAAGTAAATCTTTCGGAGGTAAGTACAGTGACTCTAGCACAGCAGCCTGCCAAGACAGATGAATACGGGTCTTTGCAGAGACTCCTCTGTTTTCCCCAGATTTCCAAGAACTAGCCTGATTTGTCATCATTGCTGCTGTTCACCACTTGTTATTTCTTTTCGCGTTTGTTGAGTAAGGCCTGTCAGCAGTAAGCCTGCATTTGAAGAGTAGAGTCAGTAGCTTTCCTAAGGTTTTGATGCCTTCTAGCTCTTTGCATGTGGCACAGCAGTTTCTGCTTGAGGTAGGGATTAAATGGCAAAGTAGAAAAAAAAAAAAAAAAGAAAAAACAGAAAAAAACGCAAAGCGCACCTACCTCCACAGGCTTATTTTTCTCTGTGATTATTCATATTACCCATCCTAGTTAACAAAGGAACCCTAATGGCACAAATACAGGTAAACACAGAATACCAGGAAGAACTGTAGCACACGCTGGGGGGTGCTATCTCAGCACTCATTTCTGCATGGGCAGCCCATCACAATGCTCTCGTATTATGCCTGAAGGTCTTTTACTGTGAAAAATATTTTTCCAAATAGCTACTTGTTTTTTTTGTTTGTTTGTTTGTTTTAAATCAAGACATATGTTAGGTACCATAAGAAAACATCAGACAAATTAATCACCACGCATTTTTTTTCTGAGACACACCAGAGAGAGACACATCATTAGAATATACAGCTATCTTTGACAATACAGCGTGGACTACAATTGCTTTACTATAGACCATGCATGCTCCTTCTATCTCATCCATTCTCCACTGCAGAGAACTCCATTCACCTGAGTGCAGTAGAATCAGTTGCTACCAATCTGAACATAGCAGGTATCACAAAGCCTCTCTTCCCTTTGGCGTACGTATAGCTGGAGCCAACGGAGAAGAGATTTCTGTGTGCTGAGTCTTTAAGAGCAAACCTGCAAACCCACATCCAGAACCGCTTCCAAGGCAGTTCCCTGTTGCATGAGTCACACCGCTGTGCTCTCTCTTTGGGATTTTATATTTGTTCTTTTCTGTCTTTGTTGTTTCCATTAGTCTAAAGTAAAAGTCATTCAAGCTGAAAGGACATATTTGTTCTCTGTTAATGAAAAACCTTAACATCCCTCTGCAAAGAATTAAATCAACCAGCTTGTGCTGAATCACTAGCAGGAAGCTGCTCTCACCCACACTGGAAACAATGCTTGCAGGACTCTTCTGGAGATGTGAGACGTGACAAAACTGTGCAAAATCATCAATCTAATTAGTTAAGAGAATAATGAGTGATAACTAGGAGGAACCTCACTGCAAATATATACTGCAGAAATAAACAAAAATAGGTGGTGTTTTCAAACAACCACTAAATCAGTTCTGTTCCCTTTATTTTTATTATTGTGTTACAGACTCAGATTAGCCCCAAGGAAGGGTGGCAAGTTTACAGCTCAGCCCAGGATCCTGATGGCCGCTGCATTTGTACTGTTGTTGCACCTGAACAAAACCTGTGTTCAAGAGATGCCAAGAGCAGACAACTTAGACAGCTGCTAGAGAAGGTAAGTCTTCCCAAGGAATTCCTCCTTTTGATCACTAAACTTCCTATGGAAATCCACTCCTGTCTCTCTAAGTTTAATATATAACTGTGTCCTGAAGTGTTATCTAATAAGAATATTCCTTCAGGGTATATCCCCTGTGTTTTCACCACTTATCGTAATTTGTCTGTTTTCCTTATAGCACACCTCTGCCAACCCAAGCCACTTATCTAGCAAACTGAGGTTGCATCTTCTCTTGCTCACTCCTCCCAAAACTCTTCCTTACACACATACAGGACTGATTTTCCCTGTGGCAAAACAGTTACAAATCCCACCTCAGACTGCCTAGTTGTTGTGGGATTTAATCTACAGCCTCTGCTTCAAACATGCAAGTCTCTTGAAGGTCATTCCTTGTCTCTTATCAACAAATAACGAGATACAGACATGACAGCACCATCAAAGAAGACTGTACTGAAGAGAAACAGTTCTAAGTTACTTTTAATGGAGGAAATAACAAATAATACTATTTATTTCATTCTCTGGTGGTGCAAATTTTGCCCAAACAACCCAAATCTTATTCCAAGTATTATCCACTATTGTGTGTATAGTAAAACTAGTAAAGCCTTATTTTGTATGAACTGAAAAAACACTGCAACCATGAAAACACGAGCTATTATTCTGCATTCCCTATACAGGTAACTAAGTTTATAGTTACTGTATAACAGCTAGTAGTTCATAACCTGAGAGCCTGAGATAGAGTTTGAACAGCAACAGCAGAAAGCAACATAAAATGTAGACCTAAAAAAATGCATTTTGCTCCTAGTACCAAACTTCAGTTGTTTCTCCTTGCCCTCTCCTCCATAGAATATATTAACAAGTTTTATTAAGCTATTTTTCCATCTGGGGGGCCTGACGAAATTATACATCAACCTCTCTTTCCAAGCTAAATATGTTACATATCTTCTGACTTGGTCAGGGTAGAGTCTCCTACCATGGGGTTCACATCACATTCGTATTATTCTAAAAGTGATAAAAATCCCAACCAAACTGAATTAGTTGGCTTTCCACTCACCATCCATGCCAGGAGATAGGAAGAATCAGAATCCAGGATTAGACCTAATTCAGTAAATGTGTCAGCTATGACTGCCAAACAGTCAGTGACTGTTAAGCCTAATTTATGCTTTTTATCTTTAACAACATGCCCTCTGAACACTTGGATGGACTCACCATTCCTACAGGTTTCACGGTACTCAGCAGATGCAGCTTTAGAACAGGTATAAAATGTTGCATCAGAAGTCACAGAGGAAAACCAATGGCTTTTGTCACCACCCAAGGTCCCAGGGACAGCACACCGATGAACCAGCACACAGGCAAGGTGCTACTTCTCTCGTGCTGTGTGCTTAGCTAACAGCACAAGACTTCAGTCCCTACAGTCTTTGCTCTAACGTATTTCCCAAACGCTACAGTATTAATGAAAATAATAATAATAATTTCTTTTGGAGTTAGGGCTCAACATAGTATTTGAGTTGCCACAAGAAAAGAACCTAAATCAGTCTCTAGAAGTTACTTGTTTCTGTTAGAGCTGTGGTAATTATGGGTATGTAATGGCATGTAATAACTTCAGTAACTCCACGCACTGTCAGTCAATTGGAGCCTCTGTGAACGCAGCTTCTGCCAAATGGCAATGCTCAAAGTTCTTCCAAGACCTGAAGGACTACTTGCTTGCTTTCAACAATTAGAAAGCAAAGAAGAAATAAAAATATTACTTTTTTCCCTTAAAAATACTTTAAGAACTGTCAATGGCAACTGTCCAATAGCTGATTTATACTATTTTAAGAGTATTTTTTTTGAATCCCCACATTCTGTAGGTCACAATATATTAATTTCAAACATGAATATCAGTTTAAATATTACACACTCTTGCAAACAACAGGAGTACTGCTAGTTCTGTGTTTTATTAGGAAGGCGGATTTTTTTTTGAGACAAAACTTCAATAAGTGCTTACTGTTCTTTTACAGTAGCCCGCTTTTATTCTTTTTCGGGAGATAGAACACTTACTGAAAAGAATAACTACATTTGCAAAATGTGTAATTTTTATGACTGGCAAAAGCATTGCTTTTGTAATTGGTACTGTTAAAAATATATAATTTACTCCAGATGAAAAGTTCTTACCTCATTTTAGTGAAAATGCTAGCTATGGCTATGAAGTCACTTGCTGTACAGCAGTTGCATGAACATCCACTTGTCATCTGTTTTTCTACCATTAAGACAATTGGCTAAAATTTCTAATTTCATATTTACTTATAAAATCATAAGCAATGGGCCAATCCAATAATGATGGGCCCATCCCAGCTTATCTCTGGACAGTCTCATATATTCCCTATACTGAATTATTATATCAATGCCTTCTAGATATGAAAATCATGCTCTTCATAATAACCCAGAACTTTTCCCCAGATCTTAGTCCTGTTCCTCCAGAAGTGCCTGGGAGGAAACACGCGCTGCATAGAACATCCTGAAGAACAGTCAGCGTCTGCTACAAAAGACAAAGTAGACTCCAACGCTTAACAGCATTTTTCCAGCCCATCAAAAGTGGTGCTGAAAGGATCCCCCTCTACACCTCAAAGAAACTATCCAAATCCTTCAGGGCTCTAAGTTCTCACTCCTGCTAGTCCTCTGTTAGCCCTGTTCCCCAGTTTTTGTACTGTCATGCAGTTATGGAATTTAAAACTTAGACTGTGGTATAAATGACTCACAACTAAAGCCTTGACATAAGCACATGTTATTGCCTGACATTTAACTACATAAGCAGGAAAAAAAAGTAAAGCAACAAAAAGTGCATTTAGAGAGTGTTCTTCTTTAACAGGTTCAGAATATGTCCCAATCTATTGAAGTTTTAAATCTACGGACTCAGAGGGATTTCCAGTATGTTTTAAAAATGGAAACACAAATGAAAGGGCTGAAGGCCAAGTTTCGGCAAATTGAAGATGATCGGAAGACATTAATGACAAAGCATTTTCAAGTAGGTTTTATTTTAACAATAACTTTGAAAGCCTGCTGGAAGCAATGTACTAAGCAGCAATGCATGGACTGCTAAGATCTCAGCTTGAAATGCTCATACAAGAGCCACAGTAAAAAGAAAAGCATAATAGAATTTCCTTTGTGATGATAATCTTTTGCTCTGTTCAATTTAATTGTACTATGAAGTAACCATTAATTATTAAGATATTAGAGATATGTCACTAGAAACAGATTCCTGTTTTTCCTGTATCAATGTGCATGTCATACTGAGAAATTTATATTCATTCAAGCTCCAGTGATAAATGGGGAGATCCGATGGAATTAATAGCAAACAACTAGAGAGTTCTGCACTTTTACTGTTGCCTGACATTTACTGCAGTTGAAGGGAAAAAAGCCTATAATAAATCAGGTTGTTGCAATTTTTATCCAGAACAATTAAGATCTAATTTCATGTCTGAAGGTTTGCTATTTTGAGTTTGGGATAGGGGAGGAGGGCAATCATTCCCAGTCACATCTGTGTGATTAGAAAAAGACTTTCAAGGAATTTTAATGACAAGAAAAACCACAAGCCAATCTTTCTGGCAGGAAGGAGGGTTGCAAAGATTACAAAATAGCAATGTGGATTCTGGAAAAAAAAAAAAAAAAAAGCTATCTGAAGGACTCTTAAGGAAAAAAAACTACAAGAACTTAAATTTAAGTTCTTCAAATATCAAGTCTGATAAATGGATATTTCAGGTGTGCAAGACAGCAAGATAGGATCTAGAAAATACATTCTGAAGATTAAATTATGTTAACCAAATATACATTTAAACTGTTCATGAAACACAAAATGGACATACTTTTCTAATCAGTGTTAAAGTTACATACCTAAACAATTACATAGCTAATTTATTTTTCAGGGACACTGAACATCCAACAAGTCTTAATAAAATCAGGAATTAAGTACATTAATGATCTGATTACCAAACATTACTCTTTCTGTCATCATTCTTTATATTAGAGCTTGAATACATACTTCCAGTCATTTTCAGGTAGTAAATCTCTGCCTTTTTTCCTTTTATCACTCATTGCTACAACATGTTTGTATAATGTCATTCTATATTCTGCATTCTCATTAGAGTTTTCCTTGGGAACAAAATATCAAAATTTGACTGACTGATATGTGACGTCAAAGGTAGCAGATTTCTGCAGTACTCTAACCTTTAAATATTCAATATTTGTATTGGTTGGTCATTTAACTTCAGTTTGACAGTTTGCCAGAAGTATAGAACAGATTTCCAGCCAATCAAATTGTAGAGTAATTTAAAAGGTCAACATCATACAATATGCTGCTGGCTTTCCGAAATTCAATCTACTAGAATTCCAGTGCTTTATTGTGCCTGAGACACAGAAACTTGGTATGACCCCTCGCACCAGCAGGCACAAAGCACCAGAATACGTCTACCACCCATTCATGTTGCAATACGATTTAGTTCTTGTACCACTCATCATAGCAACGTTAGGAGTGTCAGCAGACACTATTATTTTCTTATTTTTATGAAAACACGATAAACATCTTTATATCCTTTAGTGAAGTGAGATGTTTAATGCTGTGGTTCCATATTTCTGAAAGCCAAATAGTACAAATTTGATCCAGGTCACACTTGAGCATATGGTCATACTTCTGTCAGATCAGCATTCACACCAGGCAGAAGATATCTGATCCCCACAGAAAGTTACAGCAGTTTGCTCAAATGATAACTCATCTGGCATAAATCCTATCAGGAATAAGTTACCTCCACTAATTCTCTTAAACACATTGTCTTGCTGAGTTTTTACAAACTTTGCATTTTTTTTCATCATGGTTTACCCATGATTTTTGAATGCTTACTGCCCCACAGAAACAAAGCCTAAGTTCATCATTTCAAAATTAAATAAAAATTTTGGTTTCTGGAGCTCTGCATTCCACATCACCAAACCTGCCCTCATTGTCATCAAGAAAGACATAACTATTTGTTTTTACAGATAAAGCAGCCTCAAGCTGAGTTTTTAATAAGAACAGTCATATAAAAATAGTTTTAACTGCAGACAAAAACTTCATTTCTTCCTGTCCAGCTCAATAATTCTGCTAATATACCATAATTGGAAGACCCCTTGAGAACAGAACCAAAGATACGAAGAAAACTCCTGATGCTCTCTAATCCATTTATAACAACATATCTGCTTATAAGTTTAAATGGCATTTTCTAGCTGTTAAGATAACCTGCATGCAAAGTGTCCTTCCTAACACCACATATAGGTCTTTATTTTGAACAAATAATACTTCCAGTATGAAAGCAATTGTTAAAACCACATAGATTAACTGGGTGCTGAAGAGATACTGCAGAACTCTCAAGCTATCTCAGAACACGTTTGAAAGGTAACCACTCAGCGGTAGATCTTCAAGGAGCTCTAATGCTGAACCCTGACTACCAGCTTCTTTCATATCTCCTTAGTGGTCAAGCATTCTGTTTGACATCATGTTATTTATTTTGGAAATGCTTTACCGTGTTTATTGCATCCTTTAATACAAGTGATGTAACAAACTGTACATTTGTCTCCGTGCATCTCAGTGACTGTGCTAACTTCTGACCACATTTGCTTCTGCACCTCTTCCTTGTGCCTGAGCTTCCATTTAGTTCTCTTCTGCTTTCCCTTTTAACCTGCCTACTACTCCAGCTTCAGGACTTGATTTTCTAATCCCTTCAATAGCCTCTCCCTGGGTGTCCCCATCCATTCCCAGTCTCTGTTATCACCTAATACTAGTACCTAACAAGTCTCTACTTCCACCTTTTTTCTTGTTTTGTCTAGGCTTGCATCTCCTCCTGTCTCTGGCATCTGCTCATGGAAGTCCTGCTGTTTTCTCAACATATAAACAGATATGAAAATCAAGGGCAAACCTGCATGCTTTTCATAAAGCAAAACCTTTTGATTGCAAGGATTCTTTGAGGTTATCTACAGAATAATGACAAAGCAAAAAAAAAAAAAAAAAAAAAAAAAAAAAAACTCAATCTAAGCCAATTTAGTAAAGATTAAGATTAGTACATTTAAAAGAATAATTACAAAACAAAAGATGAGTAGCCATTAGAGGTTACAAACAGAAATTCTCAAAGTACATAACAGCAGAAATCTGAGACAGGGGCAACCAGAGATTCCAAAGTGGAGCCTTAAATATTCTTTAATCAATATTTAAGAATCGGATTGGCAACACGATACCAACTACACATAGCAATAAAATGATTCGTTATAGTCCAGAACAAATAACAACTGAGGAAGTTCAAAGGCACCTAGTGATGTAGCAGGATCACAAGTACAAATCAGTTTAAGAACTGTAGATTTTTTTACTTCAGAAAAAAAGAGATATTTATCAATGTGGCCAGATCAGAACTAAACAGGATTCAACAGACATTAAGAAAAAAAAATGAACTCAGTATTTCTAAGGAGTGAAATAGAAATTAACAGCTCACCTACTATAGAACAGGTATGATGTCCTTGACTGTCACCAGCTGTTCAGGCCTAATCACCTTCTCTCAAGAAAGACGGTCAGTGGGGGTTTATATCCTCTGGATGGAAAGTCAGACCTTCAGCAGGTTTGATTCAGATCACTTGAAGGTAACCATGTAGCTCAGTAGAAATAAACTATTTTCTCATGCATTCTATCTACTGCTTACTGCCATTAATTTAGGTTTCTAAGACTTTCATGATACACTAATAGACCTGTAACTAAAATCATTAATGATTTTCAAATCATTTTAATAATCAGGCATAAATGTTACTTAAAGGGGAAGCAGAGGATTGAACTCCTTTAAACTGCTCTAACACACATTTGATTACCTTTAACAGGAGTTGAAAGAAAAGATGGATGAGCTCCTGCCACTGATCCCAGTTCTGGAACAATACAAAACTGATGCCAAATTAATCACCCAGTTCAAGGAGGAAATTAGGAATCTCTCTACGGTCCTCACTGGGATTCAGGAAGAAATTGGTGCTTATGACTACGAGGAACTACACCAGCGGGTGCTCAGTTTAGAAACCAGGCTTCGAGACTGCATGAAAAAACTCAGTAAGTTTACAATTTGATCCCTCAGCTGTACATTTTTAGTTCTCTGTAGAAAAATGAAGTTTTCTTTTTTGATGAAGTCTGCACTATATTCTGATCTGTGCTACCCTAATAAACATCAACAGTAACTCCTCTTAAGGTTAGTCATATCCCTCTACCTTTGCACCAGCGTATTTTAGATAATTATCTGCCCTACTTTATACAAAAGGAATCAAGGTGGAAAATTATAAAAGACAACAACTTTAAATCTAAGAGACTTGCAACTGGTTGGAGAGCTACAAAGATTCTTTCTAAAAAGTTCAGACAGACAATTCTATTTAAGTCATCTTTGCTTTATCGGTGTGAAAAAAATTTAGTCAGAATCAGTTTAAACTGGAATCAGTTTGGCATTGTCCATATAATCATAAGACAAATCTTGCTGTGACATCTGAGAGGCCACCCCAACTGCACTCTCTTTAGACCTGTAATACCAGCATTAGGAGAGATGTGCCATTCTCCAATTTGCAACACAACATAACTAGCATTACATCTAATTTAGGGCAATAAAGCATGATTTTTGTAGAAAACAGCAACAATCCGTCATGAACACTGCACTAGATTTACATCAGGCAGCCTCCATCTTCATTGCTCATGTTGCTGGCTTTAGTTAGGAAAAAGTCAATGTTCAGCATCTCCAAAAATCAGCACTAACTCAGTATCAGCTACCAAAAGTCTGAAGTATCAAGTGTCAGCCTCAACTTCCATTACCCAAACAGGGGTAATTGGTACCTACCTACTTTACAGCCACAATGCAAAGTCTGCCCTCAGAGTCTGCCCATGCATTCCGATATTCCTGAATGGATCTCTATAGAAATCTTGGTTGCTACAGCCAACAACCCACCCCCTCTATGAGGAACAATCGCTTTATAAGTTAAGAAGGAACATGAATAAAATAGAAGCTCCCAGGTTCAGTCCTGTGATCAGTATCTCAGTTATCAGGTGTGGGATGTTTACCTTTAAAGGCTACACATGACATTATTGATTTGATAGGCAGTGCTTCTATTTTTGTGAAGCAACTGAAGGAGAAAAATCTAGGTTAGGTTACCCTCTTAAATTATATGTTTTCGATGTCTTTGTTTACACTAGAAATAACACAGCGATGATGAGCTAAAATAGATGGAAGACTTCTTCAAACAGAAATTGCTTGTAATCCTATTTTCCTCTCCGTACACGCATATATAGCACATTGCTGTATTGGCAGGAGGCAGTCAAGAGAAAGTGGCTGCGTTAAAATACTTCAGCAAGCAAGAAAATTCATACAAATAGTATTTCCTGATAGTGAGTGTTCCAGTAAGTCTACTAGGCAACAAAAGACCATCATCACATCTTTAACAAACATCTTATTTTTCCTTGATTTTATGGTGTATTCTTTTAAAATTGATTAGTGAAGTGACTACAGTACAGGATACATTTTTAAATATCCTTGGGGTATTCATATGACCACAGGGGTATTCATAGGAGGGCTCTCTTCTTAGAACTTATTTCCTATTTGCCTAATTTTTAGCCATATTTCCTCTCCTATCTATCCTGAATTCCTGCAGCACGTTCTATTTCTCTTGATGTAATAATGTAGAAAAGTTATATATATTAAAATTATGCTTATGAATAGAGAGAAAATATTTTTTATGGAATAGATCGAGCACATCCCATGCCACCAGCGCACTTGAGGGAAACATGATAACCTGTCCCTAATACATGGATGGCTCCCTGGACATCCTTTCTCCTTTAAATTCTCTAGTCTTTGTAGTGGTTCTGGCCAGAGGAGTGTTAACTTTCTTCATAGCATCCCATATGCTTCCATGTTTAGGATCTGTGACTAAAACAGCCTTGATAACACACCAATGTTTCAGCTAGTGCTGAGCAGTGACTGCACAACATCAAGGCTTTCTCTTTTTCACACTCTGTCCCCTCAGAGAGTAGGCTGGGGGTGGGAAAGAGGCTAGGAGGGGGCACAGCTGAGACAGCTGACTCAAATTGGCCAAAGGGTTATTCCTTGCCATGTAACAACATGCTCAGCAATAAAAACTGGGAAAGTTTGCTTCCCAAGCTAGCCATAGCTCAGAGACTGCCTGGGCACCAGTCTGCTTGTGGTGACTGATTGCCTTTGTATCACCTCTCTTTTTTTTGTTTTTGCTCTTCCCAGTCTCACCCCCGTTGCACTGGGAGGTGGGGGAGTGAGCAAGTAGTGGTGTCAGGGTCAGCCCGCTACAGTCTCATAACAAACTACATTTTCCAAGACCCCAAGACAAGTGCAATTTGAGGTAACAATAATGGTATATGGTGTCATCTAGATCTACTACCAATGGGGTATTTTCATATTAGGATTACAACTTCTTTACATGTTTTAAAGTTCAAATGTGACTCATTAAAAATTATTCAAATTCTGACTCATTATTATAAAGGGGTTTAGCCTTCTCAAGCACAAATACTGACTTATTCATCCTTATTCTTTGGGCTTAAGTGCTTCAATGACTTTTATTCTCTCCTCCTAAATGGCCAAGCTATATTTCTGGCCTATCCCTGGTGCACCCTTAAAGGTAGTATTAAAAAAAAAAAAAAAAAAAAAAAAAAAAAAAAAAAAAAAACAGCTTAAGTTAGGCTTACTGTGAGCAACTCCTGACAAATGGTACTGTGTGTCCAGATCAGCAAGCATAAAGGAAAAGCAGCCCTCATGCCTACCCCCTCTCCCAGCCACATTTACCATGCTGGAGATGACCCACCTGTGACTGTCCATGCCAATCTGATGGCCTATGGCAGTAGAAGGCAGACTGGCCCCAATGCGCCACAGGATCTGGCTTGAATCTTCACAGATTCGGTTGCATTTCACAATATAATTATCTAACCAGTGCGCGTAATACTATTTTCCATTCTTGTCCCTAGCAGGTGTTTTTCAGCATTATAATGCATTATTTATATTGTCCTGGCCACTTAAAAGGGATCTTCCATCTGCACTGGCAACACTTTCAATGCTCATTAGCATACAGTAAGCAGTTGTCTTACTTTCACTGAGATTTAATGATTATCACAGCAGTTATGATGACTGAAACTTGCTCCTTCTCTTTGGAATAAGAGAAAATTCAGGTTAAAGCTGCTGAGAAATTTGGCCATAGAACTTTGAAGAGTGCTTGCAATTAAAGATGGAGAGACTGTGTATGATTGCACATACCACAAGTTCACATACACATGCATGTACAGGTCCTTCACTGGCAGTCACGTATGTGCTTGTGTAAGAGAATGTAGCTTGCACAGCAAGTCTGGGGCCCTTCTATTCTTGTCATAATCTGTTTAGCGAAATGAAAAAAATGATATAGCTGACATTCGTGGAAGCCAATATTCTGCCAAATGTTGCTTATTTCATAAGTGATTCGAGTAGATACACATTGGATTCATTTGTAGCTATATCTTATAATATAGAACCTAAACAATATTTTACATTAACATTTTTGGTTAAAACATCAAAAGTAAAATATTCCATTTATCCAAAGAAATGCTGTTAAATCAGTGGCAGAAGAGGTATTAGTGAAGGCATAAAATTACTTTATTGATTGCAGTGGTACTTGCACTTCCAAAGCATCCTTCCCCTTGGGATTTGGAGAGCTTTATGAATGTCATTTAGTACAAATCTGTGCAATGGAGAGATGTATCATCATCCCCTTCTTGTAGATGAAGAAATGAGTCAGGAAGGAAAAGTGACTTTCCCAAAGATTACCTGGCAAGTCACTGAACACATGCAGTAGGATTCAGAGGCTTCCTCTCAGCAAGCTCTAATAACTAGACTACAGAACTTCCTGAATTTGTATTACATATGACAACAGACGTGCACCAATTAAGTAAGAACTAATTCTTCATTTCCTCACATTACAAAGTAATGTTATAACAAATTTGATCATAAGCTGGAGAGTGAAAGAAATAAAGCACTTGGAATTGGTTTGTGCAACCACTGAAAAAAAATACTCACTTCATTTTCCCCTCTTTATTTATTACCTGCAATAAATAGAATAATAATGCTTGTGAACACTTGAGGAGGATGTTTTGGTTGCTTTGATTTTATTTCCAAGTCCTGCTATAAATCATACACTTGGTATACGTAGCAGCCACCAATATTCATTTGCATCACAGCGAGTGGGAATATCAACTATCTATTCCTAGCTATCTTCAAAATAGCTTCTGTCCAATTAGTTTTCATAACCTTCTCCTGGTATTTGCTCACTTTGGAACAGCCTTCCAGATGTCTTCTGCCCCACAGGCTTTTCCAGCCTACAGAGGTAGTACACCTACTTTTTTTTTTTTCTTTTAAATAGCCACTTCATGCTCAACTTCTTCCTTAATATAAATAAACACAGGAAATCACATTACTGAGGTCCACAGTGCAAAATTGTTACAAAGAGAGGAATCAAGCCATAAACACCCAGATTGTGTATATGTTCCTTGTACAGTTCCATTTAGGATGAATTCTCAGAGGTTTGATTTTCCAGTTACTACAGTGAGTTATAGTTAGGACTTTGTTAGGTAGTCAGCTGCTTCTTTCAAAGCCAAGGAAAAGAGACCAACACTGCTTCTAAATATCCCACTCTTTTACTATGTAACACCAACTGAGCCTTTTACAGGTGAGAAAAATGCCTAGAAATATCACTTTTTTCCTATTTTTTTTCTCTGTTCCTGAAATTCCTGACATTTGCTAGTATGGAGATTTGACCTATCTTTTCACTAGCATCTGGTCTTTCTCTCAGAATTAAAGAGCAGGTTTGCTATAGCCAAAAGTTTTCAATTGGCAACAAACGCTTTCCTACTATCACAAGTTACTTCCACACCCTCAAGTGTTCCCTTCTACCCAGAAGAAAAAAAAAAGGAAACAAAAAGGAGCTTTTGGCCGTGTTAAAAAAATGCACAGGACACAATTCTCAGCCATATCAGTGCTATGGAAAATTTATGTGGCAGATGGTTTGTCTGCTTCACTGAGATCTTTTCCAACATACTATAGGTATGTTTTCAAATTCACAGCCTATAAATACTGGCTAGGGAAAAATAGTAATAGCTCACTTACTAAAGACCTGTCTAACAGGTTACCTTTGTAAGGAGGGATTTTTAGATATGAAGATTTGACCCAAAAAAGTCTGCATAACAAATATGATTATATCTGCAAACGTCTGTCATTCATTTTAGCATATGCAGAAGTAGATAATTGTATTGCTCCACTGCCCACACATCAGGTCTGCCCTGCTGGTGAGATGGTTTTGGAAAACTCACTATCTTATTTCTAAAGGAAACATGAACATTTTTTTTTCATTAGGTATCTATTGAGCATCATAAGATAGGTCTCCTTTTTTTTTTTTATTTTCACTGCAAGAAGAAAACAGCATCAAAATTTTCTCTATATACATAACTTTGAGCCCATTAATTCAACTATTTCTGTTTTGGTTTGGTGGTGTTTCCCCCTTCCCTCCCTAGCTGGGCCAATATTCAGGCTCAAAAAAGGTACTGCAGGTGCTCTCAGTTACTCTGCCTCAAAATTTCCTTTTCACTTGATGAGGTCCAGACAAGCTCTAACTGCAAAACTCAACAGAAGTCACATCAGGCTAATCTCTGCCACACTGAACGTGAGAAGAACACCTACCACCTCACCTACCAGCAACTTCCCATTGCCAGACAGCAAGGTACAGAGGCTTGAGACAGAGACACAAAGTTTGACATCCCGTGTTGTACAGCAGGGAAGCCATACCTTTGCAGTCTGATTTTCTAAGAACAGCAGGAGTACTCTGAAAACAAAGCCTAGGGCAGAAAAGTATTCTCATCTGTTTAAAGATGCACTGAAGATTTCCTCACCAAGGACTAGAGAAACCCACCAGAATGGCAACAATGCCCAAAGCCAACAGATCCACTCAGCGGTTCCCATCTCCCAGGCAGAAATCCTCTGAGAAAGATGTTCCAAGAGTAATACCCAAAGGATCCAAAGGGTTACCAGGGTACTGAGGCAGCTGGGAATCCCCAGATTGCCTAAATCAATCCCTAACAGGGTTAGCAGATGCTAGCTCAGAAGGGCTTTCCATTTCGCATGACATTTGTCTATGTTCTGCTTTCCTACATACAAACCAAGCTAAAGAAAAGTCTCAATTGGAAACTATTTGGAGTTTTGCTTTTCTGTTTGGTTTGTGTTCGTTTTTAATTTCAGACTCCTAGACATGCTGTGCCACAGAAGTTTTATATAAATTATACTGCTTTTTCAGTATACGAGCATCACCACTCCCTAGCAAGAAACCTCAGCATGCAAGATCAATTTTAATATAGCTACATGAACAATTATAAGCTTCATATTGCAGATACAGGCTGGGATTATATCAACACATTTTACAAGAAAAAGCTGTTTCCAGTTCTGGTGGAGGAAGGAGGAAAATTTCTTGCACTGAATACAAAGTTGGAAGTATTTACAACCACACAGAAAACTCACCTTGCTTTGTCAGTGAACTGTTAAAGACTATATTGAGCTTTCCTCTTGAAAGAGTTCTCATTCATTTAATTTCTGTATCAAATTAAAGACTGGGCTTGGGCAAGCTATAAAGGAAGTATCTTCATAAAGTCAGTAACACTAATTATTTCAGTGTTAAACAGATCAATGAAACACATTTTGTAGTATCATGTCATCAAAATGCTGTGTTATACATCCGCAATAACTTAATCGTAATAGTAAGTCAATATTCAGCACAGACAGTGCACTTGCTACTTTAAAATTAACAAAACCACAAACAACCCTGATTTTGGCAATGTTACACGGTTATTCTGCCACAAATGGGTAAACGCATTTGAAGGTAAGGCTCCGAAAGACCGAACTGGAGAAAGCAATGATACCATTCTCTTGAAGAATGAGAGCTTAGCTTTCCTGTTTTCTTAATCGCATTCACTTGATTCTTTTACATTCCAATCATACATTGGAAGCAGCACCATGTTAGATAACTGTCTAAAGCTTTGACAGAATAAAGCGTGAAATGAATCTCAAATGGATTTCAATTAAAAGGGGAGGACAATTTGGCCTCAATTACTTTATCCTAGTGATAGTGTAAGCCTGTGGTCTCACCTTTGCCTTCTGATCATCAGTCAGCATAGGTTCACTGTATTCAAGCCAGTATTTAGCACACCAGTCGATTTGTGGAATACTTGGGATAATTTGCTTCCATAAAATTTACTTGCGCAGCCTTAAACAGTTCAAACAGCATAAGCTGATTTACCAAGTTGATCATTCAGATCAGACATATGCTTTGGGACCTGTCCTGTTCTTTCAAGCAGTTCTTTGTGAACTCAACTCACTGACATCTGTTTACAGTCTGGAAGCAATGGTTTGAGATCTGCCTGCTCAAAACAAAAGACTGACAACACCCATGTACTTTACTCAAAACATTTTTCAAATGAACGGAAGAGTGAAGTTCTGAAATAAGCTTCAGTAAGGGTGAGGGTGGGCAAGTGCGAACAGTACTTCCCCATTTTTACAGTCACGTTCATAAATTTATGAAAATGCTGTCTGCAGTAGCAGGGTACAGACTTGCATGACCCAAACCTTGGAGGGGGCTTCATATATTGAACTCCTGTGCCTGTGCATCTCCCAGCCACAAGGCGGTTGTCGTGACAGGACAGAGGCGGGTACTGAGCTCTGCTGCTCCCCTCCTACTGCCCGCACTGCCTGTCAGTCAGCCAGCAGGCCTCAGGTGCAGCTGAGGTTTGCAGAAGAAACCTGCTGATGGGACAGGATCAGTATGATGGGACTGGCTTAGCACAGGTGGGAACAGTACTTGTAACGTTACTCAGTTCTGAATACGTGTTCCGTCAAGTTATATCACAAATAGGAATATGTGTGAGTGTGTTTAATGAACAAAGAAAAGATGGGACAGACTATTGGTCAGGAGAATAAAAACCTCCTCGTGCCTCTGACAAGATTCTCTGTTTCATTATGCTGAAAAGAGGAGCTTTGTTGCTTTTCCATTCAGCTGCCCCT
The DNA here is from genome assembly GCA_013399115.1 of Anseranas semipalmata. Classification (NCBI taxonomy): domain Eukaryota; kingdom Metazoa; phylum Chordata; class Aves; order Anseriformes; family Anseranatidae; genus Anseranas; species Anseranas semipalmata. The sequence goes on from VXAA01000546.1 coordinate 94,540, forward strand.
CAGCTACCTAGCGAGTCTCCTAGCTGTCTTCCTTTCTTGATATCACCACATGCTATCTGGGAATGGAAACGTAATCACGTGAACATACCCCAGGCTCAAACAACTGATCATTTAGCCACTGAAGTACAGCGTCATCTCTTGTTCGTGTGGAATAGTTTCTCAATACTTTTTTAAAGATCATTCTCTAAAAGCATCTGATTCATGTCACAGGGGAAGGCTGCTCAGTTCACACAGGTTAAACCAAATCAGGACTGAAGAGTTTTATTAAGTTATTAATGACATGAAATTAACTGGCAATCAGCAAACTATACGTTCAGGATCAATATAAGTAACAAAACAGATGAACCACAGTAGCAGACACTTATGAAACGTTAATAAACCTACCAGTTTCTGAGCACCCTTCTCTAGCTCACGTCAAAAAGCCCCAGTCGCACACAGGCACCACAGGAACCTGCACACACACACACACACACGTGCACACATGCGCACACACGCACGTGTACGTGCGCAGGCCGCTCACGGCCCCCGCGGGGGCAGCTGCTCCGCCCGGCCTCAGCAGAGCTCGGGGTGCCAGCGGGGCTGCAGCCGCCTGCGCCAAACCGGACGGCGACCGCTGCTGCCTCTGCAGTTTCCCCACATTCGTCAGTTCAGAATCTAAATTTCCTGACCCATTTTTGACTCCACACTTAGCTTCCTGGATTTATTTTATAGAAAAAATGGGGTTTCAGAATTCCAAATTCCTTGCATATGTTTTGCTACTAATTTCAATAGTGTTTTAAAGCTACCCAATTACTGTACCTTTCTAACTCATACACTCACTCAGTTACTATTTTGATAAACTTAAAACTACAAATTCAAGTGATGTTTTCCCTAATTCTTTCTATTCGCTACTAGCTTCCTGATAATTTTCTTTGAAATTATTTCAGTCCCCTCCAAAGGTTTGAGTTTACCTAATGCCCATCTCTGAGACTGTTTACTAACATACCACTTAAAAATGAAAAAAGAACTTGACCATGATAGGCGATAGCCCTCTACTTTCCAAACTGATTGCAGTTCATCACTGTAAAAAAACAGCACTCAGCACACAATGCTAGCAGCAATACTATCTGTAGAATATTCCTGAATAATAATAAAAAAAAAACTATGTAATATGTTTTCTACAATTGGTTGTCATAAGATTCTTTAAAATGGGAAACTCCAAAATATCTTCAAAAGACTGTAAGCTATGCAGATTGAGCTATGTAAATAATAATGCCTTTACACTGACCCAGAAAACAGCCTACACCGCTCCTTGAGGGCTCAGCACGTACTCAGTTACCCACATTCCCATTACACCCCACTTTCCTGGCCACGAGGGAAGTCCCCGCAGCCCCCGAGTTGTCACCACAGCATTCACCCCCTTCTGACTGACTGAACCAGGCTGCACAATCCCTTCCTTGCCAGTTACTTAAAGTAGGAAACCCAGGCTTGGTGTGACCTTCTCCTTTGAACTGAATAAAGTCACTCTACACCATTTCATTTTCCACATTTCCTAGATTGATTAGCTTATGCACTACAGCACAACCACATATGATGGAGAAACTCTTGTTTTTAAATTAAAAAAAATGATGTGTCACTTTTCCTATTTGTATGGAACAACTTTTCTTCAACATGCTATTTCAGTTAATCACGTACACGCCACTCTGTGATATTAAGCCTCTCAATAAACATTGGAATTCCACCAGAGGCTTGCTGCTAACAGCTTTGTTATTCGCGTCCCCTAAAATACAGATCTGGGGTTTGTTAGTAAGGTCAGCAACCAAGATCATATTGACTCTATTTCCTTCCAAACAGTGTAATACGAGACAGCCTAATAGATGAGAAGCCAAGTGGTACAGCCACAGTTGCTGGATAATTCTCATATTCACTTTCTTAACTTCAGACAGGCCCACAGCCCTGGAACAGCTCTGCGTGTGTGCATGTACGCGTGTGTGCATGTACGCGTGTGTGCACAACTGCAGGGCTGAGTCAGATGCAGGCACCTGTGTACAGCTGTACCTGTTGTGTACAGTATGCCTCGGCCCATTTTTTCCTGTATACCCTTCACCTCCTTGTTACCCTGGCAAATGGAAAACAAACATCCACCAATCCTAACCTTTCACTGAACTTTCTGAAGGCAAAAATAAGGTGGTTTTTATATCTTTTCATTTATTATTAAATGCTATTCACTTCAGCTGGGAAGATATTTTACTATGTTACATTTTAGTTTATGTCCAGAAAATGTAACTGTGCTTTAAAATACATAAAAACAAAAATAAACACCTTTTTTTTTTTTTTTTAAACTTACTCAAATTGTTGCTCAAAACAGAAAAGTTCACACAGTGAAGATGACAATCCATCTTCAACCTAAGCCTGAATCCCCCGGAGCCACTATTTAGTCTTGAGCAATTGGTCTTGTCTTATGTCAAGGAGATTTGTGTAATTATTTGCATTAATGGATTTGTTTTTCTAATTTCAGCATGTGGCAAATTGATGAAAATTACAGGCCCCATTACAGTCAAGATATCCGGAACCCGATTTGGAGCCTGGATGACAGATCCATTAGCATCAGAGAAAAATAACCGAGTATGTTAAGTCACTAAATATCTTTGTATCCTTCCAGAGTTTTACTTGCTTTATTTTAATCTTTAAAAAGATATTTTCACCCTAAGAGGTTACACTCACCAGCATGTTTCTTCTACTTCCATTGTTTTTACCGTTAAACATTTTCAGAGAAAACACAAAAGTGTTTGTGCAAAAATATCTAAAGACAAAAGTTAGCTGAGCACATTTGTGCCATTTCCTTAAATTGTTTCAGAGCTGACACACACGCATCTGAAATGACTACACTTTTCTCATTCTATCATTTTATTGACCTTGGCTCTTTAAGAACCTAAGTAATTTAACACAAACATTGACACTTTTACCTGTGAGCATAACCTGTGATGCAGCACAGTCTAAAATCACAGGATTAGGCCCCAAATAAGCTGTATTCAGACCACTAGCCTCCTCAGATACAAGTTACGTTATTGTTTGGATCTGTGATAGGATTCCAAACTGGCCACATCTTTAAGGAGGTGCTCCCTTCCAAGGGCTTTTGAAGTCAAAACACAAGGTTTCACTTCTGTGAGATCCAGAAGGTTGATTTTTTTTGAACAACAACACAAACAAAGCCAATAGGAAAGGCAACATACAAATGGCAATAACTAAAGATTTTCATGCGGCTCTCTGCTGCCCGCTGCGTCCACACCATCTTGCTGACGTCAGCAGTCTCGGCTACCTGTGGGGACAGCAGCAGACACTGCTCAGCCCCGCCGAGGAAGCCCCTCTGCCACCTCAGCGCTCCCGGGCCTGCTCCAGGGCCCTCAGCACCAGCCCTGCCCGCAGCCCCCTGCCCGGGCACGCTCCACACTCCCCCAGTGCCACCCTCTTAGAGCAACACAAAGACTGCCCGTGTGCGAAGTAAAGCAAAGCACATCCCTCACAGCACCTCAGCTAACAGGAGGATGGGGAGCTGTGCTCGTGTTTATACAAATATTTTGTTAACAGTGCTTTTGAAATCTGCACAAAAATGTCTGCAGAAAGTCCTCTGCTCTTTTGTTAGTCAGGATTTGATTTTTCCTCTGAGAGGAACTAAAAGGAGAAGAGAAAAAGTGGTTCCTAAACTCTACTGGTTTCATTGCTATTATATTTGTTTTTTTACACCATTTTTCACTGGTCAGAGATTCAGCTGAAGAAAATTCAACCAGATGTACTTCTAAGCATCTAGCCAAGCTTAGCTCACATGCCATTTCCCACCTTTCTCTTTTAATTATTAGTCTCTGGGAATATCTTTAGCAAGCCCCATACAGCAGAGACCCAAACATTAAATAACTGCAGGCACTGCAGTTTTAACAGTCTTCCTCAGAGTTCACTTGTATAGGTAAGTTTTGGTTTAGAAATTCAAGAGTTCCTCAATGCCTTTTTAACAGGAATATGGACAATATTGTACTTTGATAGACTGCTGCACATCCAAAACCTTTTTCTGTCTTTTTTGACAATGTATCCATCATGCCATGTCACGGTCATGTGCCGCAGATTGTGTTCCAGGTGTTCACTTCCAACCTTTGTTTTCTTTCCAGGTCTGGTACATGGATAGTTACACTAACAATAAAATTGTCCGCGAATATAAGTCAATCGCAGACTTTGTCAGTGGGGCTGAATCAAGGACATACAACCTTCCATTCAAATGGGCAGGAACCAACCACGTTGTCTACAACGGCTCCCTCTACTTCAACAAGTATCAGAGCAACATCATCATCAAATACAGCTTTGACACTGGGCGGGTGCTTGCACAGCGTAGCCTCGAGTATGCCGGCTTTCACAATGTCTACCCTTATACCTGGGGTGGCTTCTCTGATATTGACCTGATGGCAGATGAAATCGGGCTATGGGCTGTGTATGCCACCAACCAGAATGCAGGCAACATTGTCATCAGCCAGCTAAACCAAGACACGCTGGAGGTGCTGAAGAGCTGGAGTACAGGCTACCCAAAGAGAAGCGCTGGAGAGTCCTTCATGATCTGTGGCACCTTGTATGTCACTAACTCTCACTTAACAGGAGCCAAGGTCTACTACTCTTACTCCACCAAAACCTCCACTTATGAGTACACAGACATTCCTTTCCATAATCAGTATTTTCATATATCCATGCTTGACTACAATGCAAGAGATAGAGCTCTCTATGCCTGGAATAATGGACATCAAGTCCTGTTTAATGTCACCCTTTTCCACGTCATTAAGACTGAAGATGACACATAATTCTCTTTCCCTTTCCTTTCCCTCACCTCCTTCCCCCCCAGAGCAGTGTCATTTGTGATAAATTCTAAAGCCTCCATCTCCCTCCATTCCTTTTAATTTACATTCCTTTTTCCATTAAGGAACGGCAACATTTTCTACCACACAATGCATTTCAAATATGGCTGAGCCTGTCAAAAATGACCTGTTGGATATAACAGCATCTTTACTCATGATTCTACAAGGTCTTGACGGACCTTATTGTGAAAAGCACTAAAGAGGATTTAAGTGGCTAAAGACGGTTTTAAAAAGATTATGATCTGCCTTATTTTAGAGTCAGAGACTAATGGTGGCTTAAATGCATGAATGTCTTTTTTTTAAACCTCATTTTTATTTTTAATCTATTTATTGTTCAACTTCGGGAAATATTTTGGTAGCATCCAACATATTGCACATTGTATTTTTTATTTATTCTAAAAGAAAGATTTAGTACATTAATTTACATGGACACGAAGTATAACTCATTTTGCCATCACCCAATTTCAGATGTGGTGCTGTACAGTATGTTTTTAAATCTCTTGCAAACATTTTATCAACAGTATGTATTTCTACCATTGTAACCACCATTGTGCAATTGTATCTCTTCACTTATGTGAAAGTAAACTAAGTACTATTTTTTATAAAATACATTGAAGCTTAATTGCAGTTCTGGCTACGGGTCAGTTGAAAGTCGTAAATCTGAGAAAAGGTTGCTCTTTCTCAGAAGGACAGATCAATAGTTTCTCAGGTGCACAATCCCCATTCTCAGCTTTGCTTGGTAGGCCCCTTCTTGCTCACCAGGGGTGCTTACTGGTAAACTTGCAGTTTTGAAGCTTCATGCCAATCCCAGTTTTATAACTGTGCACCCTGCCCAATTTCTATCTCACTCTGCTGCTTCTCTCTGTCTTTTCCTCCTACTCTTCCCTCCCACCATTTATTTCCTTTACGCTTACTCTCTGATCCGGGCCTTAGAATAGAGAACCTGACAGGGGGCTGCTGCTGATGGGTGCGGGAGTGTGTCCCGTGTTCGCACTGTTCTGGGGCAGCACTAGAAGGCAAGCTGCTTTCCTTGACCTGCCTGTCTTCATATTCATAAAAGAAGAACATTTCTCTGTTGGCAAAGGGTTTTTTGGGGATGACAGTAATTAGGGAGAAAATACAAAGGAAAAGGTTCAAATGATCAGTGTGACACCCAGTAGCTTCCAGAAATATTTGTTTCTTAAAGGCATTAGCTTTGGCCATAAGCAATGATACCACTGCTAGCAAAACCCAAACATCTTTGCAAGAGGTTGGCCTCAGTGCTGTGGCTGCTTTCTGGCAAGGTCAAGTACCATGGTGGCTATGTGGCTTGCTACGCTATCTCATTAGAAATTGGAGGGTAGGGGTATTTTATTGAGGAAAAAGAATGAGGTGCTCTTTGTCTATTTTGGCATACACAGAAAGAAACTAACACTAAGAACTAGTATAGACTTTTTATTAAGCTGGGCTGTCACATACGGCAGAGAGACAGGTGTCTGAAACAGTGTGAAAAGCATTCTCACAAAACCTGAGATTCTCCTCTTTTAAACCCTTTGAAATGGGGCTCATAGAAAAGCAAGAACACTTACAAAGATGTTCCTGTTAAGAACATGAAAAAAAATTAAATGCACTGATATTTTTGCCAGATTTTGAAGCCATTTGATTTGTTGATTCTTCCAATACACCAGCTGAGACCACCTTAAGCCTCACGAATGTTTTCATTATTATAAATATATATTCTATATACACTGACAAGTCTGCTTTACAATATAAGCACATGTGGAGATGAACAAACTGCCTTGTTCTTCATAGTGGTAGCAAAAAAAACTACCTGTGAGGTTTCAAGAACTGATAAAGTGGGGGGAACAACAAGAAGTGCATTACAACAGGACCAGAGAAAAGTTACTCTCCTGCCTCGCTAAAACGATAGCTCTTATCCTTTAAAATCACTCACAGTGGAGAGAGTCCAGCTAACAGTCAAGTTAAACCACTGCACTCCTCTACCATCTTGCTGGTACCACGCTTTCCTGTCCTGAGAATGAAACAACTTCTGCAACACATGAAAGTGTACATGACTACTGATTAAAAAGGTTATTTTATATCATATAGGAATGTTTTATGAAAATGAAATATCTTCAGATTTTTATCAAAAGCCCTAAAAACACTAACCTTTCCTCCCCGAAGAGTAACTTCAACAAAATAGATTTTGAAAATACAGCACTCCTAAGAAGTTGGTGAGAAATTAAACTTTTCTATCATTATTAATACTCAGATTTGAAAAAAATTGTTACAACCATATTTATGAAATTACCATAAATACATTAGTGTAAGTTGGTAACATTTCTTATTGTAGGATTAATCTCATTTAGTTAGCAATTTAAAGGGTACTGCATCTACACTCCTATCAATCAAAGGAAAGAAAGACTGCTGAAGGGTGCTGGAGACAGGTGGGTAAGAAAGGCACCTTTGAAGGGTTATTTGTCTCACTGATGAAACTACAGCACTAAAGCATAGAAGTCATACCCAGATAAATCCTGCCCTTCTAAATTAACAACAGTAGGCTGGATTCCAATACCTTCCAACATGAAATAACAGCTTGCACAGCATCAACGCAACAAAACCTGGTGAGACACTACCAAGGAAGCAGCACTGCTTCCTGCTAGGAAGCACGCGTTTTTCTGTGAATCTGTTGATCTGAACATCTTTTCCAAATAGGAAATTCCAAAGTCATATTCCCAAAGGGCCACAAACATCATGCCTTGATATGCGCAAATTTAAGTGTTACAAACTCTGCTTTCATAATTGAGCAGCACAAGCAGAAAATCTTTGTAACATAGCAGAAACCTACATGTCAGCAAGTAAAGTTTTATGCATATAATTGGAGCATAGACTGTTTGTTGGAGGTGTGGATACTTCAGAAAAAAATCTCTTTAAACATGGGAAAATTAATTGTAGAGCCTATTTTAATATCTTAGTGACAAATCACAACCTCCTGCTCCAAGGGATAAGCATGTAAAAGGACCAAATTTCTGCACCTCAAAAACCATTCTTCCACGCGACAAAGCCGTGTGGCTGGCAGCGAGGGAAGCAGGCGAGCGCCAGCCTTGGGGTGCCCCGTACGTGCCTCTCCCGAGGAGCCCCAGGACTGCCAACGATGCACACAGCAAAGCCCGCAGCTTCCTCCCTGCAACGGGCTAACCATTCCCTGTGACAAAACGGGTACAACAACTCTCCACAGAGAAAGCTTCCTGAACAGTAATCATCTTTTATAGTCCCTTGTGGCAACTTCTTCCAGTGAGTAACTATCAAGTCTATCGTTATGCACGCAGGCTGCTCAGCTGGTCCTATCTGTCACGGAGTGTTAGGCAGACCACTGACAGTGACCCTGGAGCCTACTTACCGCTCTCATCGCTACTAGTGAAAGATATTTAATTTGAAAAATGGATAAAAAATTATAACTAAGAATATTTATTTCTAGACAGCTTGGGGCCTTAGCTGTCACTCAGGTTAGTAGGCTGGATCCACAGCAAAAGACAACAGGATCTTTGTTTCAAACCACAGCACAAATAAGTCTCTTACCTGGTAATTTGTCGTATTAATTGCTTAGCAAACATGAGCGCTAGCCACGAACCACTCAAATTATTCACAGAATCATTTAGGTTGGAAGACACCTCCAAGATCACCTAGTCCAACCTATGACCTAACACTAACAAGCCCTCCACTAGACCATGTCACTAAGCTCTACATCTAAACATCTTTTAAATACATCCAGGGATG
>VXAA01000546.1:103384-118642 GCA_013399115.1 Anseranas semipalmata
AGGTGCGGCCTCACCAGAGCTGAGTACAGGGGGACAATCACTTCCCTAGTCCTGCTGGCCACACATTCATCTGGTAAATTTTATCCTTTTCTAGTTGAAGAATTTCCAGGGAACAGTTTTGATTTGTACTGATTTCTATGCTAGTCAAAATCTTTTTGGAAATCCTTTGGATGTGAACATATCTTCCTATAAATTATCTAAGCACTCCCTGCTGCAAGTCTTACCCTACATTGCTGGAATCCGGGAAGCAACGCTGAGCTTTTGGTCATCTTCACAAGAGGCTGATGAGGGCTGCAGCCGCAGAGCTGCATCCCAGCTGCCTCTGCCAAGCTCCCGCAGTGCTGCTGCTGCAGGGACTGATTCCTGCTCCACTGCACCCCGTGGAAGCTGCCTTCCACCAGGAGCTCGCAAAGGGCCTCCAGCACGCAGAGCAACTTCCACACGCCATACAGCCAAGCCCTGAAAGCCACTTCCCGACTAACAACAGGGAGAAGCTTATCGCCAAAACAAAAAGCAAAGCCCATTCTCTGAGCTGAGCTTTCCTAAGGAATTCTCCCACACATGACCACACACAGGTACCTCAATTTGCAAATAAAATAACTATAAATTAACCTTTGAATCATGGAGTAATAAAGTTATTTCCCCCACAGATTATGCAAAGCTCATTATTACTGGGGTTGCTACATTCAAATACTGGGAAACTGAGGAGACAGTTAACCCGACACCATGTTCTGGAGACTATCCAAGAACAAATGTTCTGTGCAGTAATGTTCTGCTGGGGATGTAAAAAGGAGACGTACTGCATTGATTTGAGAACTGTAACCACAGACCCACAGAACTGAGATGTGCAGTTTTCTCCAAACTGCGGACAGATCATCCATCTGATTAGCCTAGTATTAGGATTAATTTCCACTCTTACTGCATGGACTCCAGTAGTCTTTCTGTTGCTGTCACTCTGTGTTTAGTAAGCATTCCAAGAGAACTTCTAGTCTCCCACAGCTTGCTCTTTTTCTCAGAGACCTCTCACGTAACTAGCACACCGTGTCAAGCTGCGAGGGTGATGAACACAAGGGACACATCCTCGCTGCAGTGGTCAGCTCTCATTCAAGTCAGCAGGGATTATTCATAAACGTAGAGATCGGCCCCAGATATCCAAATTTGTATTCCCCCTGAAACTGCCACGTGGAGGAAATACTTGCTTTTAAAATACAAATCATGTTTACTGATTTGTGTATCCACAGGAGTCACGGAAGCTTATAAAACTGTCCAGCTTCTTTTCCCAACTGTTCAGCCATCCATTCCCACTCCAAGGCAACGCAGTCTGGGGGCACATGGAGAAGAACTCTTCTGCGCCAGAGACCCACTAGCTTTGAGTCTCACTGCTGTAAGTTTGGAAGAATGAGGAAAAAGGATTTTTGTGCAAATAGGAGTCAACTGCCATACATGCTTTACGTAAAGATACATACGTGTAGTTTGAAAGATGACAGCGTGAAAAATAACTGAAGACAAAAATGACTGTGGCAAAGTTGTTGTTTTAAAGTAATTTGAAAGAAATGTACCTTACTGTATTACCAAATTGTGTCACTCCTTTAATTTTCTTCAGCTTCAGAAGTCATTCTTTTCATTTCCCTCGCACAGTATCAGCCACATGCACAAACCACTCTGGATTATTTTTCTTTGTAGTTTTCTCTTCTGTTTGTTCTATTCTGATCTTCCCAATCTTCACGTAAACCTGCCCCAACCCCTCTCATCTTGCAGTGTGAATTTTAATGAAGAGTTGTTTAGACAGAACTCAAACTACACAAAAGGTTTATAGCACAGCAAGCTTCATCTGGAGAAGGCCTAAATTTATCTTCCCAGTTATGTAAAATTTAGATCTGCTGTGCCCATAAAAGTGCCTACAAGCAGTACTGATTGTATATCACGGGCTGCTCTAAAGAAATAATTTAAAATGGATTCAAGATAGCATTCTTCCCTTTTATTTCTTTTTTTAAGGAAATATTTTGTTTCCTATCTGCAATGGTGAGAAATTAAATTAGAATCATCTTTCTCCAGAGCAGGCTAAACATCCATTTCTCCCTTCTGGATCACACCCTCAAGGTAGTCAGCAACACTTCCATCTCCGGGACATCAGGCGTCACAGTAATTGAGTGTGCATGCTGTCAGAGGTGCTTATGTCTTTCGCATTAAGCTCCAACTCTGTGTCACAGCATGCAGACAGGCCATTTATTCAGGCTTCCTTCATCTGGGTAAACTGGGCTTATTGTCACCTTGAAGGACACAACAGATTAATGGGTTCTCAGGATTTCAAGAGACAAGTGCCTTTTAAAGCGCACAGAAGAACTGCTTTAACTCATTCCTACAACTCTTGAGCAGCACCTCAATCCTGGAGAAATCCTCAATCCTACTTTTATGCTGCACATATTTTGCATACCTGCAAAGGGCTCTTTCCTACAGACTGAATTACAGCGACACCAGCGCTGCTGGACTTCGGTAGCTTCCCTTGCTCATGACAAGGATGAGCCACAGTGCGGGGCGTTTTATCCAACCGGGATGCTCCCACAGCAGGGCAGTGCCAGGATGGGCATAACCTAGCACACAACCCTTAGCAGAGCTCTGCACTGACCCACAGTGCTGTACATACGTGCTGGGAAAGAACAGCAGGAACCTACGTGTACTTTAGGCTCTTACATTTCTGGACTAGCTCCCTTCAGCTCAGTTCAAACCTCACCACCAAAGCATATACAAAAGCAAAAGCAGGTCTGTTCAGCAAGGGAGAAAGCGTGACAGCTTGTATATGCTTTTACACTGATTTGAGAGCTGAAGCAGGACTTGGGAGATTCACAAGCCTCATCCTGGCCCTATGCCCAGCAATGAATTTCACTCTGAAAGACCAAATTACACTCTTATGGCAAATGTTAATATGCTGTTATTCTAATAGCATGGCAATATCATGATACAGAGCAGAAAAATGACACCATATGCAGCACACTCCCCAGTCTGAAAGATGATAAACATTGCAAAGTATAACATTAAATAAATGAAACGATCCCAGTATGCTTTTTCACAATACATCATCTACCTTAATAGCACTCAGTTACAGCTATTCAGTACAACACACTAAGTAAACACCAACTCTGTTGGTTTTATTAGTATTTACTGAATGTCAATGTGCCATGACATATGCCCAGATAATTACGAAACTGGATATTTATGTACCATATAAAAATGGGTATTTACCATGTCATTAGACTAGCTCACAAAAAAATGGAAAGTCATATAATTATGAGCATTGAACACTGCTTATTCAACAACACGAAAACAGTGAGAAGACACATGGAAATATTTTACATCACCGTGTAAGACAAAATATAAATCAGTATATAAAGTGCATCAAATACATTTGAATGACAGAGTTACATAAATTTCAATTTTACAGTTTTCTTTCCAAGTTGCAGATAAAAAAGCACAGAACTGATTGTGTAGATAATATATAGATGCGGATGTAAATACAGATGCATGACTATGCCTGAATTCTGCATAGCATTTAAGACCTGAAGAGAGTATAGCATCTCGGGGCGATCACTTATGCGCCACCTGAAGCAATACCAACCAGAAGTAGAAGAAAAGTCCAGGAACACCCAGTGTAAGAAAACCACCCCCTTCCTAGTCAGACTCCCTGAACCCAAGAGGATACTTCTACCTGGCACAACGTTTGTCATGCCCTGCAGGGACTGCAGCCTGCCCCAGTTAGTGAGACAGCCACAGATCCCGGTGCCCTGGCAGCTACCACAGTTCAGCGCCATCAGCTGTATATTCACCTGGGGAAGCTGTAAGGCTTTCAGCACATGCTCCTGAGGAACCACCACGTTCCTCCTTTGCTCGCCTGAACAAAGAAACCTTTTTAGTAAAGTCAAGCAAACCATACAGCATAACAAGCTTTACAAGAAAGCACTTAGCATAAGCAGCTTTGTCTGGCAGAATAAACCCCGCTTGCCAAAGTTTCATGTCACCTGGCCTCCCACAAACCGGGCAAGGGAGATGCAAGAGATTTATTACAGAAATTTTGAGAAATAAGCAGACAGCTACAGCAGGCCTAGTAAAGTTAATCAGCCTTTTTTTTTTTTTTTTTAACAACTTTATTCTAATTTGTATTATTTTGGGTTACCTTACTCATCTGCAGCTAAATAGGGATTCCTCTGGCCTGCCAAATAACCCATTTAAATTAGCATACATTTACATACATTGACATACAAATTGGCTGCACTGTCATGCTTGGATATGATCTTGTCTGAATCCACCTATCAAAACGATCAGCTCGCTTATTGCTCACTGACACTGCTGGGCACACTGCTAAGAAGTTCCTCAGCCCTTTTACAAAGTGTTTTGCTAAATTACAGACAAGGGGCCTTAGGAGTTCAAGTACTTAGATACAAGTAGATATCAGTTTGGTAAACGCTCTGTTTTCCATTTCTACTCTTACATAAGCAATACTATGCAGTAACTTTAAAGTGGACATTAAGGAACAACTTCTAAAGAGAAAACATTTTAAAACCAGTAAGAGTTGTAAAAGAACCGAGGAGATTTCTCACCCAGTGATGTTAACTATGTGTGAACTGACTTTCAGCTTTGCTTCAATGCCAAGCTACCGGACTGAACAACGAGCTCATACTGGAATCACTTTTGGAGAAGTGTAATGGTCTGTGAAATAGGAAAGGTCAGATTAGGTGATGCATTATTCATTATAGCCTTAAACTCTGACTGCATGAATCTCTGACATAGTTAGATCCGAAGCATTTATCAGCTCTTTGGGGTGCATTCTTCCATTCAGATTCATAAAGACTGAATAAACACAGCAATGCTTCAAGAAACATAAAAAGGTTAACATTAAAGACATTGTCCCATTGATTCACATACTTTCCTGTGCTCATTGAATTATTGATCTAGACAGTTGCATGTATTTATGAAATTTGTTATGAAACCCTTCATGACTTTGTGCTATTCAAAAGTAGATGATACTATTCTTAATGGTTACTTTGGGCTGTCCTTTGATAATACTTATAAGATATCAACATTTAATCATTCTTTTGTGTAAAGGACAAATGGTTAAAAATTAACTAATTTGGGGGATTTATTAGAGAAGTATTTTACTTGGAAAAACTGTAGAGTGATTTCTGTTCTGACACTGAACACTACAGACTTGGCATGACCAAGATTGCAATCATGAGCGTCTACAAAGAAAGAAGAGTTTTACATTTCCTTTTCAGTAGTAGCAAAACCAGTTAAAGAACTTCCCACGTTCATTTCTCTGCCTCTATTTCCACCTCTCTGCTGCAACTCACATCCCGTTTGAGCTGATACAACTGTTTGTGGGATATACTCTAAAATTGATAAACAGAATAATCTAGGGTTAAGACCACCAAAAAAAGCAGATATAGGTAGACAACTAGACACATTGACACAAAGATTGGGAAAATAGCCACAAGTATCTCGTGAGGTAGAATAATAGGGTACTCTTGGATTTGAATTAGAAATGAAGTTAAACAGAAAAGATATAGTATCCACCATAATTTTGGAACATGATAACAAAATTGGATAGTACATTGTAACAAAATGCAAACCCTTCCAGACCTCTACCTTGGCTATAGTAAAAGTTAAAATTGCATAGAATATAAATGTTAAAGCAGCAAAAACAAAAGCACCTACTACAAACAGCAAGATGCAGCAAACTGACTTTCCTTTTTCTAGAGAAATATAAGATGAATTTAAGAATATTAAAATAGCTACATAGATGATTATGGTGAGCTAGTTTTATTCTACCGATGGACAAAGCCTTCTACTGGTAGACTTCATCTGATAGTGCATTTCCTACAGAAGAAACCCTGACAGTGGGGCTAAGGGGGACAGAGGGATGAAGATTTCTATGTTGCTGATTAGGGAGGCTGCTACATTTGGAGATAACTGATTTAAGACTAGTTTTCATCCTAGGTGAATATATTTGCAGCAGGAGTCCTCTCCAGTTTTTGCAGCAAGTTCATTTTGATAACATCCCATTCTGTCTTCCGACCAGCTGCAGCTGGAGAAAGTTATGGATTTGGCTGAGTAAACCCTTTCGGGTAACTAGAGAAGCATCACAGGGATTGTACAAATTACACCAACTCCCCCACACTGGGGTTTCTCCTGGCCCACTCTGCCCTGCCAAAATGCCTATCCAACATGAAACACAAACCTCAGGAATACTGAGGGGATTCAAGCTGTCTCAGATTGGCTTAAAGAAACCCAAATAGTTTGGAAAAATACAAGCCAGATGATCTTGACAGATGTTATCTGGTGGCTAGCATGACCTTTACTTCTATGTAATTATGAGTCAAGAACTGGCTGTTTATTCACTTTGGTGAATACTGTGATGTATGTATAGATGATGCTTGTAAATAGCCATCTTTACTATAAGTCACCTTTTATTTTACAAGTATACAAGAGTTATAGGCCTCCGTATTTCTATTTAGTTTTATCAGAGAGAAGTCCAAGTATTTTCATTGTACATTTTTGCTTTTCACCTTTGAAGATACAATAGTCCTATGAAAATATTTCATTTTTCTAGTCATCTTCCAAGTTGGTATATCAAAACACCATGGACAGAAATATTTCTAAGAGTATGCAACAACACCAGCCTCATCTTCCTGAGTGTGAGTTATCTTCTTTCTAAAATAGCTATCTTTGCTTCAGAAAGTATTTTCTTTATTAATTGATCCAAGCCCATCACTCTAACTTCAGTAGAAAAGGCTGAAATAAATAACTTTCAAATTCTTTTACAATTACATGGAATGTAATTTAGCAGATAACCATGAATTTCCACAAAACATCTATACAAAAAGTCACTTTATTAGACAATCTTCTGGCTCAGTAAACCATCCTCAGGAATCTCCAAACCTGTACTAAGTAACTGATAGTTGCTATTTCTCCAACTCAGCTGACAAAGATAGCTTTTAGCGCATTAATATTCTAAAAATTCTTCTCAATTTTACAAAATCCATCCATCGATATCACAATACTGTCTGAGATCCTATCGTAGCATTTGGTTACAATATCCAGAGGTATTAAAATGGTTTTCTCAGGCTAATAATTCATTACAGACGCAGAAGATGCTAGACCATTTCAAGTATGTTGTTCACAACAATTGAGAACTTTGGGAAAAAGAAGATGGTGCAACAGTTTCATAGATATCGTGTGGTTACATAAGCCTATACCACTAGTCAGATTTACAGCCAAGTTTATATCTGCATTATCACACCTGGGTGGAGCAGCTGTAGCAAACCTGTCACTCACAGAAAGTGAAAGGCATTCGTTCTCAGGATCACTGCTGATAAATACACATCATAAAGAGAAGGTTCAGACCATAGAGGATGAATGCCCTGTAGCTGACAGTTACTTCATTGTTCCTTACAATTGACCAGCTGTGGGTAATTACATTCTGCTTTACTGGGACTATCAAGCATAAATTCAAAGCCTGTATTAAACACAGTCAGTAATGAGAGAGGACAGACACCTCAAAGCCTTAGGAGAAATAAGCCTACATTTTACCTTTACCAGCTTCTATAAAGGCCTATATTTAAATACAATAATACTTTGATGGGACTTGCTTTCTATGCTTTAGAGTGGGATCTCTGTTTTGTACATTTTAAAACATCTAAATGCTAATAAAGATGTCTTTGGGAAAGAAAATTCCCACTAGAATTTGCATATTAAGTTAAGCCTTTCTAGTGAGTATTAAATCCCACTAAATCCTTTTTCCATTCACTCATCAGCAGCTCTGTGCATAAACAGAAAGAATGCTATAAGGGATTATGTTTGTGAAAGAACTATCAGCTATCATTCTCAGCTCATTCTTTAACAACAAAATAATGATAATTCTTAAAAAAAAAATTAGTTTTAATCTCCCTAAATCAAGAGGATACTGACAATACTACTTTAATCACATAAGTACCTTGAAGAACTTTTGTAAAATTAAACCATGAGAAAAACTCCCAGAGATGAGCACTTTTCTTAGTGTAACTTGTAATGTTAGTAGTAGAATGGTCAGGAATACAAGGTAAGGGATGTCAGATCTGCCTTAATATACTCTGAACATTAGTGAAAATGAAAGATTTGAATTGAAGTACAGAAAGGTGCATGAGAAGAACTTGTAGAGTTTTAAATTGTATTAACTTATCCAACAGATTTCATCCGAAATAGTTTGGTTTTTTTTTTCCCCCTGAAAGGGGAGGAAAGCAGATGTTAGATACAGAACATTTCAATTGCTTTAAAAACAAATCCAGGTCAAACACGAGAAGACACTTTCACCCCAAACATTTCTGCACAGAGACTTCACTTATAGAACACTATGATGCTTCTGAATAACGTGTTGGTTCTGAACTACTAGTGCAAAGCTAACATATTTCACTTCATATAAATGAGAGAGATTTGCTATGACATTAGATATGAAAGGAAGTTCTTAACTTTATGTAGCATGTCATTCATCCAAAAATTGGATTGTTTGGCAGGAATTAGACAACACAAATAGCATACTGGAAATTTCACAGTTCAGGAACTGGTAGACAGAAATCAGTAAGTGGCAGGGAGCCATCTTTCCAAGCAGAAAAGCCACTGGCTTAAGCCTCTGCATGATCCTTCCATCCAGGTAAGTGACAGAGTCCATTTCTGGACCACGAGCAAGAACCTGTTGGCATCCATTCTTACAACCTGTTTGCCAGCATTTTCTTGGCCCACTCACATGACTGGCATGCCTCTTCAGGGACCACACACAGATCATCTCACCTCTGTCTCTGCTCCTCACCAAATGAACTTGCTGATAGCTCACACTAAGAGAAAGCAAGTCCTTGAGAGTGCCTCTAAGACACATGGGTGCCTTGAAATTATCTTCCCACAAATGTCTCTGAGCCTATACATACTACTGTAATACTTCAGCCTTTATTACTATATTCATAGCATTGCCCAAAGGTGAAAAGGAAGAGTGTGCCAGGTCCTGGCATACTTACCTGTCTTCAGCCAGCCAAATCTGCACTCATTCAACACAGTATAGATCCTGAACCAGGAAGATATTCCCTGTTGCCTGAAAAAGAAAGAACAGAGCGAGTTTTCCTCATCACCTTCCAAAATTATACAGGGCAGGCTCAGTATTCAGGTGTCATTAAGTTTACATACATTATGAAATATTGATTTGTTTCACTAAAATATTGAAATATTTAATATACTTTCATGGAAATTGCTCATCAGAATGTCAAGTGCATTCAGAGTTATTCTCAGAGAAAGTTGATTTACCTAGAGCAATTATTTCTTATTTAGCCATTTTCAAGTCTGATACAGGCTTCAGTACTTCAGCTGCTAATTACATACTACGCACATTGAAGACTTCAGAGGTTCTAGAAATAAAATGTTATTTTGGTGCTATTCTTTCTCCTCTTTAAGGGATACTTGCTCATCTCACTGGCCCTAGAAAATATTCAATTCAGTAACAATACTGAAAGAGCATTTTGTTTCCAATAACGCAGTGATGGCAGCTGAACAAGCAGTA
The DNA here is from genome assembly GCA_013399115.1 of Anseranas semipalmata. Taxonomy (NCBI): domain Eukaryota; kingdom Metazoa; phylum Chordata; class Aves; order Anseriformes; family Anseranatidae; genus Anseranas; species Anseranas semipalmata. The sequence continues at coordinate 112,956 of VXAA01000546.1, forward strand.
TACCTTTGTTGCATGAATAAAGATGGGCATTTGGAGCCAAATACATTGCTTATTCACAGCGATGCAGGTTAAAAAAATTCTATTATCATATAATAACTCTAGCATAGGTCTTCAGCTTTCTGAATTCTATTAAGACATTTTGTTGATTTTCGCACAGTTTAAAATCAGCTATCAAAATGAAACCGCAAATTAACATTTAAAAGATATAAAATGACATTTTAACAGCCTCTTCCTACATACTATAGCAATTTCTAATGCTCTGCCTTTTTATATAACTATATTTATGTTCAGTCAAGCTTTCTCAGTTTCTTCCCATTTGTCAGCAACAAGTATTTTCAATTAATATTTGGGGGGCTTTTAGTTTGTTTTTAAGACAGAATTGATAATAGAAATAGTAGATTTTTTGCTTCTTTGGAGTTCAGATTACACAAGAGAAAATTATAATGAAAGAGCATGTCATACCATACAGGAACACCACATACGATAATAAATCAGATTATTCAACCAACACAAAGACATCACATCTGAATTTAAACCTACATTGTTTGCTTACCCCAGAAAACATAATTTAATGGTATGTGCTGTTGGAGCTAAAACCCTGAAGGAGATGAAGCCTTAGTCTCTAAAACACTAAATTAGAAATGAAACAGAAATCTGCCAGTGTGCGCGTTTTCAAGAGCTGCCCTCTCCTTCCTAAGCTTGCAGTAGCCTTATACTGTTCTGATAGACCTACTTTTTGCTTTTAGCATTTCCTCCAACAATTTCCAAATTCATAAGATTTCTAAAAAAATGCACAGCAGCTGATAACACAATTAGGTGACAAGATACAGCAAACTGTAATTTACAGGCTATTTCAAAGTGGATCAATGAAGAGCAGGATACAGCAAAGACGATGATTTTCCTTCGGAAGTCCAATGTAAGGTGTACTTCCCAGCCTTGCACCCATGCCTAATTCATAATAAAACAAAAACTTACACTGCCCTCAACAGGAAAACTGCAGGGAATTACACAGTGTTCTGATTAGTGATCATCATACACATTGCCAAACAGTGCCAAGAACTCCTTCAGCTTAGACCTGAAGGGCCACATGCTGGCTCTGGGCAAGTTCTTTTCTTGCCATGCCCCAGCAGCCAGACATTACGCAGCACAGGAGTCAGTGACGTGAGGAATCACTGCCTGAACAGAACAGCTCCCGGCAATGTATTACAGTTAAAAAGAAGTACCAAAATTTAATGCCTACCATTTTTTTCTGAATTGAAGCAATTGTCTCCTTCCTTCTATCTACTCTGGTTTTGGCCAGGAGCTAATTCAGACTCACAACTATTGGATAAATGTTGGATATGTAGGATGATAAAATATGTCTTAGCACTCATTCAAGCCCTTTTTAACTATTTAAGGAGCAAGGAAATATGTCTGATAGCTACAGGAGGAATCATGTTGTAGACAGAAACACAAGAACCTGAACTTGCGTACCTTTAAAAGCATTGATCACTGGGACAAGACAAAAACACTAAATGTGCACTGTAAGGTCAATTATATTCATAAAATGAGAAGTCCAGTGAATGTTAACTAACACTGAAGTCTGCTCATTCACTTCAGTGGACTGTAAAACTAGCAGCTATGATTACTTTATGCCTTCCATTAATATGGAAGATTTGCTCTACAAGGTGTCTGGTTACACAAAACGCCTATCAAAATATGTAGCTAAACTGTAATTGACAGTATTTTTGACTATGACTACAGCAAATCTATTTTTTTTCCCCCACCAGTACTTGTGCTCCTATCAGTGTTTACAATCCTTCCGTCCTAAAGCTGTAACATTTTTCTTTTGTCCTTTATACAGCATTGATGATAGATACACATTGCATTGACAGTGACCATACATAAATTTAAACTGTCACAGCATGAATAAAATATTTTAAGAGTAGTCAGAAAAAAACCTGCCCCCTACAGTATCTGCTTTTCCCTGCTTGCTTTTTTCCTTCTTTGAACTAGAAGAGGCAGTAGCTGTACGCAATTAAAATACTTGGCTTTCTTTAGAAGATTACATGCAAATTATCCTAAAGAGTCAGTGTCATGGTCATTTTTCATCCAGAAAAAAAAGGGGGGGGGGAATTTGCAATATGTATATAAGCAGATACAGAGAGACAAGCTGTATTCTTTTCTTTTCCTTCCATGAAATACTGAATATTATTGAAAAATATTACTTAGCTATGTAATATCTGGTGATAGACAATGACTGTATTGATCAAATTGCATTGAAGAATATTTAGCAGTGTTTACTTTGATTTCTTTTAAACTAACTATTACAGAGTTGCACGTCAAACAAAAACAGAATAAATCCAGATTCCACCAATGTTTTGTCTAACAAAATCCATTTCCAATTAACTGGATTTTCCTGCACTCAAGTCCCAGGACTAATTTGTGTTTTTTTGCAACTGCATAGTGTCTTTCCCATGTTTCTTTGCTTTGATAATTGAGTACATGACAGAGCCTTATGCGGTTTAAAATTCACTTCTCTGCAAAATGATGAAGAGGAGGATGAGTATCTACCTTAGCTTTAGTAACCACGAAGAGTGGTTTATGATCATGTCCTCATGCAGCTAACTTGAGACACCAGGCAGGTGACCCTCTGTTCTCAATTCCTTAACGACCTCCACTCAGCTGAGTCCTGTTGTTTTCCTAACAGATTGTTAACCTCTCCAGGGCAGGTTCCCTCGCACAATGAGCAGTATGCATACATGCTAAGCATTACAGGCTGGAACTTCCACTGTAGAGAAGAAAGGAGTAAGATGAAGAGAAAATAAGCACTGCCTTCTCTGCTGTTCTTTAATTCCCCTTTACACACAGAACCTGATGACTACAAAAGGCAAGATGGGACAGATAAATCAATGACTAGCCATCCACATACATGCACCATACCTCCTCCCAGAGACACTGCCTCTTGCTCCTCCCTTCATGTGAAAACACGATGATGTACAGCTTTGTACCATTATCACTTCACTCATATTTCAGAGGATCAATAAGGACCCTAAAAGACTCTGTTCCTTCCCTACAGCTAACCATTATTTACAGCCCTAGAGTAGGTCTGTCAATGTCTGTGCACATCTCTGGTTCTACATGATAAAGGCAGTTTTTCTAGACAGTGAAAGATTTTGTTATGCCTCATTGAGTGGTGCAAAGATGTTGCACCACTCAATGAATTGAGTGGAATTGAATTGAAATTATATTTACATTTCATACCTGTGTAGCAGCAGGTGTACACTTACTAACTTTGGGATATACTACACAGATCATCTTTGGTCTACAGAAACAGACCTGTTACAGAAACAAACAACTCCTGGAATCTGCATCCAGTGGTACATCTAATTTTTGGTGATAGAGGTTGAACACCATGGAACACATTATGTCAGATGCATAACTGGTAGGAATTAGCACAGGTCCATAGGTGTCAAAGGAGCAACATCAATATTTCTGACCCTAGACTCTATACATACAAATTAATTCAAAGAGGTAAAATCACTAGACATTGCCAAATCCAAATGCAGCCTTTCTGACAGCACCTCAAAGTAAAGCAATTTTAGCCAGTATTGCCTAGCTCCATTCCACCTCTTTAAGCACCTAACCAAACTGATTAATCTAGAAGTGTGGTGATCCTACAGTATATCACCTAATCTCTCAGGACAGAAACTTCAGGGAGTTTGAATCCTACCTAGGCAGGTAACTGCAGCACCAAAGATATAGGCAGGCTTAAATGATCTCTGCATCCGTACAAGGTTGAGAGTGTTTGTATATATTCAATCAAGGTGTCTGCTGTTGTCCACATTTTGCGGCTAGCCCCCTTAAAAAGAATTTTAGAATTATTTAAAGCACGAAGAGAACTGTTCATATTCGACCCAGGACTCTTCATACATTGCTACTCATTAAAATAATACAGTTATCAGTGAATAAAGGGAAAAATTACCCATAACATTTGTCTAAGGTGAAGATATAAGCATATGTCAATTTGTATTATTACTACGGAATAATATATATACAGGAACTATTCAACAGCTGCCTGGCATTCTCTATCACTTACTGAGAGCCAACAACAAACTCTCCTCCACTGCCTTCCATCCACCTGATCCCAGCACCTGTCTGGGCATGCAGCGACACCACAACCATTGTGCCTGAGGAACAAAACATTTCTAATGAAGAGATGGCCATTTAGATGCCTCAGCTCTAGCCCCATCTTCATCAAGAAATGCTCCTTCTATCCCGTTTTGTTAGGTGCCAGGCACTTGTAGTACTGTACTTCCAGAAGGAACCAGCAATTTACTTAATTCCCTCTAGCAGGCAAAAGAACAGCCCCTGAAATGGCAAACACTGCACCTGTGTACCTTCATTAGCTCACAGCTGTACCACTTCTACCTCTAGCAATTCAGGTCCTGAATGCAGTGTCACCATGGGGAATCAATAGCTTTATTCCGGGGAACCAGGAGCTTTTCTGGACAACCTAATCCAGCTGCCAGCTAACCTACCAGTTCCTGGACAGAGTCTCCCAGCAGGCACCGGACAACCCCCTGCCAGAGGCCTTACTGCTGAGCCAGGGTGACTTGAAAATTAAAGGAGCTTTCCTTCCACGTTCCGTTGTGAGGGTTTCCATTTGTTTGGCAGATTTGCCATAATGTTAAAGAAAAATTCAGCTGCAATCAATGTTACCTTCTCAATATCAAGTCAACTTATATTTTGCCTATAAACACAAACCAAAGACTTACTAAAAATTCAGTGACGAGGTGCAGCCCCCATAGCTCTGTCAAGAATAATGCCAAACCAAACTAATTTCCTTGTATGCCATGGCAAGAGACCTTCTCAATATAGGGGGAAGGAACGTTAGAGATGATGCATCCCGATTTCAGTCAGATGTAGTATTTTCACAGGATTCTCATAAGCAAGCTAAGAAAACGTGGAGTAAAAAACGAGACAACTGTAAAACAGGTACACAACTGACTGATTAACTGGACCTGAAAACCAGTAGTCAGTGGTTCACTGTCAGACTGGAAGGAAGCCTTAAGTGAGATTTCTCAGAGGTCTGCTTCTGCCTAGCGCTAGTCAATGTTTTCCACTACTGACATGGCTGAGAGGATGGCAAGCACGGTCATCAAATTTGCAGAAGATACAAAATTAGACATTATCAGTGTTTTGATAAATAGCATTCTAGTACTAAGAAAATCTTGGAAAAGTAAAGAAATTGTATGAAATACATGGAATATAATGCAATAAGTAAGAGTAGAAAGTGCTATTAATGGTGTACTGTGAAAGTACAGGATACGGATGACAGTTTATCTACAAAAAAAGAATATGTGGTTATCCTTGACCTCCAGCTGAAAATGAAATTAAAACTCTCCTGCTGTGGAAAAAAATCAACTGTACTAATATGCATGTTAGTACATGCCATACACAAGTAGAGGTGTTGGATGTAAATACATTAAATAAATCTTCCAAGCTCTGGAAATTCATCACATTGCCTTTAATCCTGTAGCCTATTTACAGCACTCCATTCAAAAAAGATGCAAAATGACTGAAAAAAAAAAAAAAAAACAGGGAAGATCCCATAAGATGTAATGTTAATATGGTTTTATTTGCATTTTCTTTCTTAGCAGGGTGTGTGTAAAAAGATTTAGAAATATTTTACTAAATACATAATT
>VXAA01000546.1:129693-221334 GCA_013399115.1 Anseranas semipalmata
AAAAAGGATTGTAGAGAAAACCCAGGTGAGCAATGAAATGATTCATCCAGAGCCACATCTTTGCCATCCTTGTCATAAACCAGCTGCTAACACCTAATATCAGAAATTAAATTCAATACCATTGGCTCCAGACTTTAACAGCAAAGGCTCCTCAGGTATGTGCATGTGAATATCCACATATGCATATATGTATGTACTTATATATATATATATATATATGCATATAAACTCACATAAATATACACTAGTCAAGAAGTGGGAGGGAAGTCCTGGCTTATGATGAGAAGGGGGTTGAGAGTCCAAGTACGAAGCACTATGTGGAAAGGGAATAGAGAATACACATTAATTACTAACAAGTGCCAGTATGATTAAATGTTACGTTATGCTTCTGAAATTACTGTGTTTCATTAGCCCCAAGTATACTAATTTTAGTGTATTAGTATGAAAGATATTTCATACTTTCAATCATATTTTCAAATTATTATGAGGAAAGAGCTTTAGCAAAAGAATTTTTTTGTAATTCCTGTTTTTAATAATACATACAAATGTACTTGAAGGTTTTTTTATTAGTATTTCATTTAAAATGAGAAAATTCGCTAAGTGAGATGATTACTTTAAGATTTTCTTACCACTGTATACTTTTCATTGAAACAAGAAAATTTTGTATTTCACTGACATTTCTGTGCTACAGAACACAGCAGAATGTAATAACCCGAATATCTTTGTACCCCTGATCTTCCTGCAGGATAGGGTTGGTCTCCAAGATGGAGGATGACCTTTGCCTACAGTTGCTATGTAGCCATAAAATTCATGCAGAAACCCTTTTTACTGCACTAGATTTGAAAAGGTGCAAAATATTATGCCCTGAATATTATTTGCTTTTTATTATTGCCACTCATTTTCATGCTGACTGAACGTATACAGAAAAAGAATTCCAGCATCACAGTTTTCTTAAGTTACTTCTTGCTACGTCGCAAAATTTTTCGCATGAGAAGTGACATGAAAGAAAATGGAGTGCTAAGCAAAATAACATGCAATAATCCAAGGTCTTAAAATTATTCAGGCTTACACACAAACACACACCCTTTAAGGAATCTTTAAAAAAAATCATTTGGAAGGTAAAATAACTTCAAACCAACCTGTATTTTATTTCTTGCCTTAGATTCTGGAACCTTCAGAGAATTTGATTCCTTAATACCCATTACTTAGTGATTATCTACCTCTTACCTTACACCTAAGGAAAATAAACTGAAAAGATTGTAACAGATTTCTATTTTGTAGCAGAAATGACTGAGAACACCCACAGTATAAATCCTTACGGGAGGAGGATTGGTACAGCAGTGCTGATGGACTTGTGCCAGCTGATACTGAATACCTGTGTCCCTCTCTCCTCTACCCACTTTTTTTTCCCCCAGTATAAACAAAGCAAAGAAACCGAATGCTTGGTACTTTTCAGCAGTTTGTTCACTGCTCAAGTCTGAGCCATTTCCAAACGAAATTCTTTATGCAAGTAAAGCCACATGCCCTTGTTTTGACCTTTTAACTACCTTGCACTTCTCAGAAGGCAATTTTCATCACTGCAGCAGAAACAGATTTGAAACACAGATGAAGGGCTCTTTCTGCCTACAAAAAGGGTAATATTGTAACCTTGATATTAGCTTATTGAAAAAACAGTTTTGCACTCAAAACTAAGTACTATGTTTTGTGGAAGCCAATACTAAAAAATTGGAGAAATTATGCATACATTTGTTTCTTCTTCCCTTGTAGATTATAAACACCCTGAGGCAGCTCATTTTTACAGGGTGTTTGCTGTCAAGAAGCAATGAAGTGCAAATGGAAGCCAATTGAACTCAGCAATTTGTTTACCCAGGAAGACAACAGCTGGAGAAAAATGGAGAATTTTAATAATTAGCCAGTTGTATCAGATGCAGGACAAACTGGTATATGATGTAGCATTATAATGAGACTTCCTTTGGTGGGAATATAGAGAATGAGTAATCATCTTCCTTTAGGATCCAGGAACTTACTTCACCTTATCTGAGAAGGCTAGAAGTTATGAACAGTCCAAAATATCACTCCCTGTTTTTTCCAAACCCTCAGGCAGTAGAGACTTCAGGTTTTTTTACTTCACTGTCTAGAAAACATCCTGGTATATCCACTAATCCCTATCTTCTCCAAAAGAAAAGCCTCATACACCAGAAATTGGTTAATTATCAGATATTCTGTATCTGGAGAAATTAAAAATTTGTGTTATCAAGCATGTATTGCTTTGATACCTTCTTCTGAATGATCTCTTGGAAATTCTTAAGTTTGGATAAAACTTTACTAATATGAGTAATTTAGCCCAAATAGAAATATTGATGAATTAAAATGTGTTGTGCAGATCAATTATCCACTACCCACAGTAACTTAGAAAGGACAGAAAAAAGTTTATTCTTCATTAAAATGTCTGCACACAAAATGCTTAACCCAAAGGCTGCTGCAGCAAGCAGGAAGCTTCCTGCTGCCATCACTCCATCTCCCCATTATCCCATGTTCCCCTGTTCAGAAAGAACCACACGATTCAGCTGCAGACCACAGGGAGGACAGAGCAGCACAAATTGCTATTTCCAAGCCTGGAAAAGCTGCCAGGAAGCAAGTCTGACATCACTTTGTGAGCTAACAAATACTAGTTCCTTCTGCTTTCTCCTAACACATAACTACAGAGTTCCTTGTTATCAGGCTGCATCTTCAGAACAGAAGCACTTTGGTTTCACGCGAAGATCAGTCTCACATGCCTGATGAGCACTGACGAACCGTGGGGTACGGAGCAGCACGCCTGTTTTGCCAACAGTGCAGCTGTTTATTTGGAGGTAATAGCTTAAGCAACTTTGTGTTTATAGAAAAGAAGCCAAAGAAACAATGTAATTCTGCCAGTTTGGGGAAGCAGTAGCATACTTCATAACCAATTAAAATATGGTGTTGCACAGAGGAAGCTGTAGCTGTAAGTTAGTCGCTAAACCACTGTTGCTACAACTTTACCTGTACAGTCTGCCACACAGCACATAGGCCATAAGGCTTTATATGACACTTACGGTTAAACTAATTACAGGAAAACTTGCATTTTGAAGCTCCTCTGACTTGTGTGCTTCATGATACAGTGATCTCATTTTCTCCATTTTTCCATTAGCAATATTGTTAAATGTCTTACAGAAGGCAATTCAACTGCTGATAAGCCAACACCAGACTTAACACAAACTTGTCTCCTCATCTGAAGTTAGCCAAAAGCTAACAAGCCTAACCTTAAGTTTATGAAAAAGAACAAACACAAAATATACTGTGTTCATCATAAAACATCTGCACCTGTACTTATCAAATAATTTACGATCACCTCAAAATTATATATTTAAAAAAAAACACCAACCCAGGTATAATCTCCTGTCCCTGCAAAATAAGACACCAAAATGTTTCTATTCAACAAAACAGAAAATATCAGAAGGTACCAAACTAAGCCTAAGACACCTGTTACAGAATTTCTAGAATTTAACATATTTAGAGATCCATTCTGCAGATTCATCTAAATACCACTGTTCAAGTCAATAGTACCAATTAAACCACATTTCCTTACTTATAAACCAACTTCAAAGAAAAACTGTTCTGTAAAGCAACTTTTTTATATAATCAATTACACAACCTTAAAATAAGTCCTCAGACCTCTAGAAAACTAATTAAAAGATTAACTCTTAGTAATATATGGTAGGACATGAAATTTGTGAAATATGAAGCAAACCAAAGTTTTAAATGTTAGTTCTGTGCCTACTGAATTATTCATTGTGAATCATTTTTCTGAATTTAGTCCCCTCCAGCAAGTGACCATAATTTTATTCAAACATTAGTTACCTGCAAGTATTTGCTGAATATCTTATGTTAACAAATTTCAGTCTTTGGTATGCATGTAAAATCTTCACCTCAGTGCCACACTCCTCTGTTATTTCTGGGATGTTTGGCCAACTTGTTGCATGTTTCCAGTGTTTTGACTGGATGACCAAAACTTTTTAAACAATAACAACAAACAACAAACACTGCATAGCAATCAAAGAATAGCCAGAATGGGTTTTGGACAAAAAACATCCAAGCAAATATTCAAGGCATGTTCATAGGTATAAATGTGGAATACTGATGAGTTTAAATTCAATCACTGTCTCACTTGGGAGTCATTTGATATTTTTATGTCTGTCCACTTCTTTATCCCTGACTTGGCAATGAGCTTGGTGCTGTATTTTCAAAAGTGCTGACATATCTAGAGATAAAAACAAGGTCAAGATAGGATTTACACATGCATACCTCTTAATTTAATGATGTTCTTGAAAAGCCCATACTGACTTTTTAAAAAAAAAAAAAAACACATCACCGGACACCTAAAAAATGTGATCTTGTGTCTCCTACAACTTATTACATTAATTCTTTCCTGATGATTAACAGCTCTATTCATCTAGGAGCACTTACTGGGAGAATTTGGTGGACCTGTAAGAACACAAGTTTCCAAGTTTGGCTTAATATGTGACCCACAAGAGTACAATGTCAAGAAAGGAAAAAAATATGTAAATTCTTCAAAAATATCAAAGTGAAACAAATTCATAGCATCCATTTTGACTTTTTAGGCAGTCCTGTGACTAGTTTCAGTTCAGTAAAACTGCATTTTCTGGAGAAAACTAAGACTTGACTGAGGACTCTGCTTAAGCTGAGCCAGCACAGAGAACAAAATCTGGAATTAAATGTCTTTGAAAACCTCCCTACTACCTCCTGTCAGACACTAAGTCAAGGGAAGCACAGTCCCAGTGTCTGTGCTGTGGCCATAGTGGCAACTGGAGGACACAAGTATTTCATAAGGATGGAGAAGGAACATTCAGAATTGAATTCCGAGAACATCTGTAATCCAAACACATTGCTGCTCACCCTGCACTCAAAGTATATTGATGTACTCTACAAATAGCTCAGAGAACTAGGGCATGAGGTACTGAACTCAAAGTCAGAGGCAGTTAAAGCATTGCTTGAAAGATGAATACAGCACTGGTTTAATGCAACTTCTGTTGACACTGACTTTTCAAAAGGAAATCAGTCACATATTAAATTACTGTTCAGAGAATCCATGTAATTTTGAATGAAAATTTATTGAAAACCAGTAAGATATCAACATGGGCACTTACGATCATTAAAAATTCCTGTGTAAAAGAGCAAGAAAAGAGCTGCTAGAGGAACAAGAGACTGCCACAGTGCTGTGAAAGGATTTTTTTTTTAAAAAACAAACAAAGTGGGATTTAATGATAAGAGGTAAGTTCCCAGTACTACCTTCTAAAGGTAAAGAAAATTTGCATAATGGAAAAATAAAAACTGTCTACATGCTAGTCAAAGAATAGAAATGAAAGTGAACTGTCAGTCAAGAGTGAAATGAAGGACATTGGGAACGGAGAAGGATGCAGATGAACATAAACATGAGGGTTGTGGGAAGCTGCAGTGAGTGACGAAGACTCAAAACAGCCACTGGGAAGAAAAAAGCTCAGTGTGATGAAAAATCATAACAAAGACCAAATCTTATGCCGGAAAATCATGCACCACATACTGAGAGCATTAACTGGAGCAATCTGTGTAAATCTGAGTAGGTGCCCAAGAAGTTACAATGAACAAGACACTCCTCCCGGTTCCTGGAAAGACTGAACATCCCATTCCACTGCTGTTGAATGCCATACTGCCTGCAAACAAAAGTGGGTGGTTTTCCTTCTGTTTATAATCAAACACCACTGCAGTTACCAGTGTTATATGAATCACAAATAGATATGAATGATATGTGGATGGATATGGATTGATACAAGTTGACAGCATGACTTATATTTTGCATCCATGTCATCTCATTGTTTCCCTGCACAGAGTTCAATGACAGGATATTTTAAATATGGAGAAAAATTCTAAAGAAAAATATCATTGTGTCATTAAATGACATCCTTATTTACTTCCTCACTGCCATTTATCTACAGGACCCTGTAAATATAGAGCTAAAAGGGACTAATGAAAAAAATCACACAAAACTGTTGCAAAGAAATAGGGACATTATTATGTACAACACAGTGCACTGTTCTTTCTTCATGTTTATAAGGTCCTGTGATAAATGGCAGTGAAGAAAGAAGGGCATCATTAAATACATACAGAAAAAGCCTTGGGAAGCACAGCTATGCTTGTTGTATGGGCTTTAAGATTAACCACTGTAGTTTCCCATCCAGTATAACTGTCACATGCCAATCACTGCACTCCTGAGTATGAACGGACATAATCATGTTTACAAAGTTGTGTGATGTCACTTACATCTAACACTTACTTCCTATAGGCTACTAGACAGATTGCATCTCTGATGCTTAGGGTATTCATAGGCAATTGGCTTCACTTGTCGAACAAAGGGAATTATCCTTTCCTACTTGTGCTGTGAAACGTTACCGGGCTTAAATCACACACTCCAGATTCCTGTTCTTACTGTAATCTACTTAGTCAACCACCTATATAAGTGTTTATTCCTAACATTTGAATAAGATTATCACCCTTTTACCTTTCAGCAGTTTATTGTGCTCATCACACCAATCCATACCATCTCTGGACAGTACCAGGACAAATACCATCTTCTACTGCTCATTGTTATTCTCTCAAATTGATTTTTTTCCCCAAACTGATTGAATAATGAAAGTATTTATTTGTAAGGAAATTAATGGATTTACAAGTAAGGAAAGAATTGCAATGAATACTATTGCAGTGAATATTTGCGAAATATTATCCCCCAATCTACAGTACTGATTGGTTACAAACTTTGGTCCTATACTAAATATTCTTGCAGGTCTTTGTGATGTCTACATGGCTCCATTACTTTGTAATGACTACACTGGCTACAAAGAAGTTCTTCATATTTACACAGATTACTGCTCAGTAAAAGTGGCAACATTTACACCGCAATTTACTTGGGGTGAAGGGAAGTGAAGGGAACTAGCCTAGACCCACTTAAGTTGTTCACGTTCTTTATGGCATCAGAAGGAAGGTTAGATGAACTACCCTTGACCAGGTGCTTAATTTTACACAGTTCAAGTGGGATAATCCTATTCTAAAACCTGCACATATAAACAAGCAGTAACTTCCATTTGCAGCCAAAATAATTGCTTTGTTTCAACATGTTATTACAGTTTCTTATTAAATCCCCTAAAACAATTATTTTTCCAGGCATTCAGTTTTGTCCCAAGTGACCTTCATTAAATTCACTAACAGATTTATTGCTGATTCAGATGGGAGCAAAGTTAGACCTACATAGTATGGATACTGTGTTTCCTGTCTACTTCTACTTCCCATTTCTTCCTCTAGTGTATTTTATTGTCTTCCTTTTCAGATGAGGAAAATACATGGTTTTAATTCCTACTGAAAGTATACACAGTACTGGCCCATGAAATTCTAAAGAACTAATATGGCCTTACATACAAACAAGTAATCCATTGAGACAAGAGTCCCCAGAGCTCACAGTTCCTACCTTTTTATTTTTTAATCCAATGAGTTCAGCAGGGTGACACCAGCATAAAACAGGCATGAGGACACAGAGTAAAGCTCGTTACTCATCAGAACCACAGACTAATTTGATTAGTAGCACTTTTTCTTTATAAACTCGATCAGTTGTTTAAGCCAATTAACATGATATCACTTCTAATGAAGATGATATCACCTTAAATAAATCTCCTGACTATAATTAGTTCCTAGAAACACCTCCACCACTGATTAATTATATTAACATTATGGTATCTTTTAAAGACTGTTAGCTACTTACAATAAGAACTAATTTTTTGCAAGTTTAAATATAGTGAAGTTAACAGTTAGCAGGAATAAACAAACATTCCTGCTGCCACTTCACTCTGCCATTATAGGGATGGGTCTACAAAAGCAACTCTCAAACCAGGTGGAAAGATTCTGCTCCCATCCTATACTTCCTTCTCTAAGTAATACATATGGAGGTACAAAAATCAGGTGTTAATGTTGTCTTCCTAAGAAAAAGGATATCAAAATAGACATGGAAAACAAAAGGAAATAAACATTTTCAGAGTCTTCAAGAAAGTCTTTAAAAACCCTCCAAAATTTTTGAAGTCTTTCCTCTTTTGGTAGGAAATCAGAGAATTGCTTCCAGAAGATCTACAAACATAATAAATACCTCACAACATACACTTTGTACCAAGGGTCTTCTAATCCCAGTCCATTTCTGACATTAATCAGTATCAGAACTAGAGAAAAAAAGGAGAGAAGAATTTAAAATATTCACAAAGAATAATGATGCAATAACTCTTCTATGAAGTCAGTTTCTTACTCATTCCAGATAGTTGCCATCTATCTTTAACCTTGAACCAGAAGATTCATGCTCCATCTCATACAAGCTCATTTAAAGAAAATGAACCAAAGGAAATATTATGAACCTAATTCCTGTAATAATTGGAAATACTCAGATGACTTTTCAACCCCAGGTAAAAGCTACACTGCCATTTCATCTTAGTTTACATCTCCACCCTAAGCACTGACCTTGTTGTAAATCTAAACCTTTACAGATTATACAATAGCTATTCTAGGACAAAATAATAGCCCTGTACTTTGAGGATTAATTTGTAGGATTTTATTAATAAAACATCTTCTCTGTGACTGACCACCAACAAGCAACGAGCAGATACACTCACTGAATTGCATAAAGTAATGCCAGCACATTTTTTCTCGGTGGTTATAGATAATTGAATTAAGTTTTTAAATCAGTAATTCATCAAGCACGCAACTCCAAAATACACAGAAGGACAGGGAATATGAATATATTTAACATTATGGCTGAGATTTTTCAAATGCATTCAAGCTATTTTCCCATCACATGGAAATTGATAATAGGACTCCTACTGATTTCAACAGGGGCTAGGTTTGAAAAACACTCTGAAAAATTCTACAATAAAGAATTTTTTTTTAAACAAGATTTCTTTAACCAAGCCAAACTTTAGATCATCATCACTCTTCATAAAGAATTGCAGACATTCCTGTTTTAAAGCAACTCCTTTAAATCAGATTGCATACAGATCAAAGGACTGTAAGAAACATCTATGAAAAACACTGAGGTTTTGTTGAAAAAAAACTATTCTTGTTTCTAAATGACCCAGTGTCTGACCACCCTCATGGTAAAGAACTTAGTGGTTTATGGCCATGCATGGAAATGAACCTTCCTTTATGAAAGACAATTTGCGATAGAAATCACTCATTAAGGTCTCCTCTCTTCATTTGTTAAGGAAACTACAAATGTAGAGCCACTTAAATACTGGCCATAAAGGTATTGCTCTTGGCATGCCTGCTTTGTAAATATAAATATGGCCTCCAATGAGCATGGATCTGCATATAAACATTGTCTGCACAAGATTTTTGCTTTTTATTCAACAAATCCGCATTTCAGAAATTTACTCTAGATCTTATCATCTGCTAGTGAACGGTGACCTGGAACTAGGTTATTTTCGGTCTATAGTGACTGCCAAACTATGACTCTGCAGACTTATTCTAGCAGTGAAGAAAAAACTTGTTCAAAAATATCAAACCGCAACGCCTTTGCTCAATTAGCGTTCCACTTTGCATGTGAAACTGCACATCATTAGGTCTAATATTCACACTGATGGAAATCATGGGAAATGCCAACACAGCCAGCAGAACTGCACTAATTTAAAGCTAACACAAATAGAAGAATACTACAACATCTGTTACACTCACTGACCCATTTGTGTATGCTCAAAAGCCTACGTTTTTGTACTGTGACTGTCCCTGAAGTCCCCTCCCATAGCTTTCAATCCTGCAAGCACAGAAACCTCTTTAGTTAAAAACCTTGCTGCTAAACTAATAAATAATAAATTCTAATAGAATAATATAATCTAAGACCACTGAAGCAAAACTGCTGAGCCTTCAAAATTTTCCCTTTTCATCTGCATTACAGGCTTTTATTTGCTTTCCCTTTGTGCCTCTCTAAAAAAGAACAAACGTCAGTAAAGAGCAATAGCTGTTTACTGAGTTTCAGGTCTGTTCAGAGGTCTGTTGTGCAGGGGGCATTCCCCAGCACTGATTTCAGTACTCCCAAGGAGGCTTCCTCAGGTTTCTCCTGACATGGCATATGGCACAGTGGCAAGCATGTTGCATGACAACGACCACAGCCTTCAGACTGCAGAATTTTGCTTGTTCCCAATTTCCACATATGCAACTGTTAGAGTATTTAGGCTACCCCGTTCATTATCATATCTTTGCATACTTCTTCCACCCTGACCCCAAACTATTCCCCTGCGGGGCCAACAAAGCACCAAGTTGTCTCCTGCTATGTCTTGCAAAAGTCACAGTCCCCTTCCTGAAGCAAAGAAATTTTATCTCAGCCAGGAAGGATTCTGCCCCTACTGCTCTGACTACACAAGGTTGTTCCAGGACCTAATTCCTCTGATTGTGAAGCAGCGCTCATCCAATTTCCTACATAAGCATATTGATGATTACATTATGTATGACCTTTTGTTCTGCAAGAAACCCTGATGTTGTTTTGACTGGTATTCCCCCCTGCTGCAGAAGTATTATTAAGTTAGTAAGAGAGGGGATTTTGTTTCCTGTTTGCTAAGCAGGTTTCAGTTAAGTACCGGGAATTCTCTCAGGATCTGTAGGACCCCTATGTTTATTGCTTGCCATGCTTGCAGTTCAGGGAAGTCTCCAAATTTGGCCAGCATAAAGCAATATGCTTTGTTTGTGCCAGTCCTGGGAATGACACAGCAATTGCAGTTTCTAAGCCAGTCTACTGTTTTTCTCCATTACATTTACTTGACAAAAAAAATCATATCTGTTCCTAAATTATTCTCTGCAGCTTTTTGGATTCATGCAAGATATACTAATAAGTTTCTGCTACATCAGAAAAATCAAACTGCATTGAGTTAATTGAGGTTTATATAATTTTGCTGTGATTTTGCTAGTCATCTGCATCAGCCCTTTGCATCGGAGCACTTCAATGACAGAGCTCAGTTCATTAAAGAAAAAGAACGTCGCATTTCATATTAACATACACCAAATTGGAATTTTTCATGGCCTTTTGTTGCTTTATTAAATCACCACACTGAGCATCTCATGAGCATCTTCAGTGGACAACAGCATTTATAAAACAGGAACAATTAAGAATCAGGATAAAGAGCAGAGAAAACCATGAGAAATTGAAATAATTTTGTACTTTCTATTTGAAAAGAGAACCAAGACCAACAAATATCATGATAAATCTGTAGTCTTTTTATCTGAGCAAAGCTCTCATTTAAATCAACACAGGACTTTTCAGCACACACGTGTACACCTAGCATTTTCAAGCAGCAAAACAGAAGCCTTATAAATGAAATTGCTCCATACTGAAGGCTAAGCTTGAAAACATTACCTTACTACATAACTGGATCACTAGCATACTACATGTGCAGCATCTCTTGCACAAGAAAGTCTCACCCCGTTCAAAACCAGTATACGACCCACTGGCCTTGAACATCAGACACGTGGGGACTTCAGAATGATACTTTCTCTTGTCCCAGGAAGAACGTAGTAAGATCCTTCCAGGCCCTGGTAACTGCCTTCTGAAGCAGTCCACTTCTGCCCATGGAGACCAAAATGGTAGGCTCTGCATCCTTTCCAAGTAACCTAGAATTTGGCAATGAGGATCATTACCTCTAACTTCTCCTAACATCAAAATGCTGAGGAAAAAAATGAATCTAAATGTCTTTTTCCTTCCATATTTCTAGCATTAAGATGATTGATCTCAGTCCTCGTATTCCACTGGACATCATTCTCGGCCTTCTCAAAATAATTTTAATCTCCCAGAGTACCCTTTTGGGTTTCTTTGACAATTCAGAATTTCTTTGAGTTTTAACAACACAGAATATAGTGTGTTATCACCCCTATTTTCATCAAAAAAATCAAACAGCATCATACAAGCCTCTGTGAAGAAAATTAACTCTCTCCCAGCCAAAACCATGACAAACTCAGACTAAGGATTCTTGCATTAGCCTGAGGCTTAAATTAAGCACCTTTGTTGCAAAGTGGTTGGTCAGAAGAGAGAGTTGTCTCAGATCTTTCTTCCTTCAGCATAGGTCACAACAGGCTGCATTGCAAGAGGACATGGACTGTGTTGCTACAGGCAAAGCCCCCAAAAACATTATGGTTCTGAAATAAATGCCTCAGGCAAAAGTAACTAAGTTCTCATTAGCTTATGCTATCCTGCTGGTAAACATGTAAGAAACGATCCAAAAATTTATGTTTAAATGAGGAAGATGCAGAGAGTTGTCACGGGCAAGCAAGCTCAAAGATCTGGACCAAAGTGGTACAGTAACAGAGCGACTGATACTCAGGCCCTGCAGTTTACATTTGACAATGATATACTGCACCTTTACCTACAATAAATATTTCATCATCTTGATTACCCCAAACATACCATTTCTGTTAACCAAGAAAATGTTCTGATCTTTCCTTATACCAAGACCCTGTAGCAATAACCAAAGACTTGCCTGTGAAACATGTCTTCCAACATTTATTTTTAGATTTCAAGAATTAAGAGATCTTCTTCCTTGCCATCAACTGGTTTACTGACAACAGGGAAACCAATTTATTAAATAGCTTAAAGAAACTGTTCATTCAAGACAATAGAGAGTGGCAACCTCGTTCTCCTTCTGATATTTCAAGTGAAAAAGTGAAACAATTGCACAAGTTTATCCTCATCTGAGAAAGCGAAAGGTGAACAGACTGTATTCACATGCAACTCAAGCAGAATATAACTGCCTACCCTCTCCATTCCTATTTTCTGAAGCCATGCTATGGCTACAGTATTAGCTTGCCAACCAAGAAGTTGGTTGGATCAAAGTGTTGTTACCTTTTTTCCAGTGATCTGTCCAGTGGGAGAATTGGGTTGGTAATAAAATCATCAGTAATCTTGGCCTCCTTTTCAGCTCAGCCCAATGCCATTACGACCAACAGAATTTCTAAGGTAGCCTCTCATCAGCATTCCTGAAGCAAGGGAATCTCAGCAGCACTAGGAAGAAAGGAATGAACAAAGTTTTAAAAAAAAAAAAAACACTTTTTTTTTTTTTAAATGACAGTAATTGCTTGCCTTCTAGAACTTTTACATTCTAAGAAAGACTGTAGAGGCTGAAAGTACCACAATCCGGACACTCAGGAACTCTAAACAAACCAGTAAGTCCTAGAATTTTTCAGCATTCTGTCCTCAAAGATGAGAAACTTCATGACTGAAACCCAGTCAGCACTAAAAAAAAATGATGCAAAGCTAATCAAGTAATACAGTTTTAAAAAGTTTAAATCATTTCTCTTTCACATTCCTACCAATGTTTTGTACACAAAAAGCTGTGAAACAGCTTAAGATGCAGTAATCTGCTGACTGATGTCTCAGATTGCAAGCGTTACACGCAAATTCACAGGGAATATCCAAATATAGAATACTGTCACATGTACTAAACCTTTTATGTGCCCCATCTCACAGCTCATCTGAGCAAAGCAATCCCTCAGATGAGTTACCAATGTTTTTGAAATATAAACACGTTTGCTTTTGTTTGCTCTGTTATTCATTGTTCCTGTATCTGATCCTGGGTTTATTCATGGAAATACCAAGCCTAAATCTTTCACAGATGGAAGCTGAAAAGATCCGAAGATCACACAGAAAATATGTTCTGTGTATCTGTTATAGGCCTCCCTCCATTTATTCACCCCCATTTTAAAAGCTTGCTGCTGAAAAATGAAACAGCAGCAGTAATGTGCTAGTTAGGTGACTAGTCACACACCATGAAAATTCAAAACGAGCAGCTCCCAAACAGGCTAATCACAGAAACACATTGGCTGAGCTGTCTGGCAAGCGCTTGCAAGTTACAAATAGATCCCTAGAAATCAATAGCCATTTTCAAACAAACAAATATTTAAATTAGATTGATGTTATAATTATTCTGGGGAGATCAACTATTTGTAATAGTAAGAATACAAAACAATGTGCAAATTCTATCCAAAAATCTGACCTCAGTCAACTTCTGAGTCCATAACCATGCTCTCTCACTCCTCTATTTTAACTGAAAGGTTTACTGCAGCAGCCAAAGCACTTTCCTAGCTCCATTAGAAATAAAGTATAAGAGGCAAAAATCTGTAAACCATGACTGACTTGCTGAGAGAAATTCTCTGCAACAGAAAAACTACGGGGAAAAAACACCTTCTCAAACTATTATCTTAAATGCTTTCCTTTTTTGAATTGGACAGATAATCCCTGGTTTCTACTCTTAGCATCTTCAGGAATAGAATATATATATATATATATATTCAATGCTTATTTTAAAAACTATGCACATAGTTGACAAGGCACAAGAGTAAAGTGTTGTAGATACAGCCCAGTTGTCCCTCGCCCATGGCACCTGACTGTTGTTCTACAGAGCCACAGCCACACAGTGCAGTCCTCCTCTTTGTCTAGGTAGAATTTTGGCTCAGCCGTTCTTGCCAATGCCACGAAAGGGTGACTACAGCTTGTTACTTACCAACACAGCTAGGCGACCTCCTGTGGACAGCCAACAGCCCTCTGACAGATGTGCTACCATGCAAGCGGTGCGCAAGCAGCGAGCGGGTGTAACCCTGGATCCAGCTCCCCAGAGCCGCATGCATTACGAACCCGGCAGCACATCGCTTTACTCGTGTGCTGTTCTTGAAAGCTAGATGCTCCTGAATAAGAACGGGCCAACCACCCAGCCGAAGGAGTGAGATCACCAAGAACCCCAAACGACCATTTCCTTAGCTGTACTGCATGGACTCATTGCTGAAACTTTCTCCTCTCCCACACAAGGCTCAGGCAGTGATGGTTTCCCATCTCCCCCCCCAACACGTTCAGGAACTTCAGCGTAACCAGCTGCCCCGGCTCGCAGGGCGTTACACAGGGAGAGAGCAACTTCACGGGGAGTTATGAGTAACTTCAGAAGGAGTACATGCCCCAGTCTGCTGTTTGCACATTCCTGACTCTGTCCAGCTGTATTATCACCAGGAAAGACCCGCTTCGCCTTTCTATCAGTGCAGTAAGAAATAACGAAGCCAGTAAGACCAATTTATGCTCTGTTTGGTTGCAGTGCTGGGCACACCACTTTTCGTGATGTCAGCTATTCTGCTGCAAGCTTCTTTCTTTTCTTCCCTAAACTATTGCTGCTTTCAAGTTTCATCTTCTCATGCACCTTTGTTCCAGAATCTTTTCCCTTTAGGTGCAATGAATTACTTGCATGCTTTACCAGCAACACCCATAAATTGCACATACAGAGCAACACGCTTCGAGCAATCAAATAAAAAAAGCAAACTCAAGCCAGCCCTTATCTTCTGCTGTCACAGGAGTTGGGAATGTTATTTTGCTCTTTTTTTTTTCCTGCTTTAGCAGGGCAGGAGGGGAGGGACACCACACTTGGCAGATCCCATATTCAAGAAGGGCAAGTGGGACTCGCTCTTCATCTCTTTCAAGCCACACCTTTAGGAACTTGTCCATTCACACACAAAAGGGGAGGAGGACCTCAATTCAACTCTGCCCATCCCCTGAGGGAGACAACCCATGCACAAGAGGCATGCCCATGTGATCCAACACCACAGTATGTTCATCCCACACAACCCAAAGCTAGATGTTCTTTGCTTCCCAATTCTCAAAACTGCTCACACCTGAACAGTTCCATAAAAATCTGTTTTTACGGATGTGTCACAAGCACATACAGTTTTCAGTAGAAGCTAAAATACGAACACAGGCCCTCAAGAAGCTTTATCCCCAAATTCCATTTTCTGAGTGCCACAGACAGCATTTATTGTCCCCAAATAATTCAGTTTTATTATAAGGAGTGTATTCAGCTATCCAGCTTTCTGAGAAGTGAATCTTCCAACTGACAAACAGCCTGGCAAAAAAACTGATAACTCATTTTGTTCCATTGTATTTGTAGGTGCCTACTATAGTAGAAGCACAAACACCCACAAATCACTGTTCCTAAAAACAAACATTAAGATGCTCAGGACATTTTTCTGTACATTGTTACAAAAAAGAAATAATCAAAAGATCTATGCCTGGGAGAAAAATAAGCTCTAGAAAGAAAAATCTCTTGCTATTTTTTGATCCTCTCATGCCAGGGGGAGGGAAGAAACAACCAGGACCTGCACTAAATTACAGGAGAAAAGCAGAGAAGAGATACGCTGCAGGAACTAAACAGCTGGTCTACAAATGATTAAGGAAGCTTCAGGCTTTGACTATAAAATTTATCTTGCCTCCTCTTGAGGATAAGCCTTCATGCCTGGTGACCTCCCCCCCCTTTTTTAAATCTACTTCTAATATTTTGCTTTTCACCTCAGAGCCTCTCTCAATACCATACTTGACTCTCCCCCTCCTTTTCCAGAGGGATATTTCTTATAGTTCAAATCTGGTTTCTTTTCAGATTCTCAAGCATTCGTCCACATAATTGATTTTTGACAATTATTCCCGCCAGGGACCCAGTAATACGGTCAATACTCAATGTGGTGTTACTTACACATTTCTTGCTTTAGGCCTTACCTCTTGAGAGAAAGAATAAAAAAAATCTGGCTTCTCAGGAAATGGATTGGATGACACATTAAAAGCAAGGAGTGAAGACTGATGTTGTGTGCTGCTGCTGTATGTTGTCCGATGTTACTGCTCATTAAAACTCTCACGGGACTCCAGTACCTTGAAGCTCTGGATGCATTAAGTGCTAGACCAAAAATTTCTCATTTCTGTGCCCTTAAAGTCTCAGTTATCTGTAGAACGTAATAACATTCTTCGAAACATCCTTATTCCTTCTCTCTCTCCAATAAAGAGTTTAAGTATCATTCCCTAAGAGGAAGTTTATTGCTCGGCAGTGGTAAAGCAACTTGCCACATACAGTGATATCGCTCCTTCCCTGCATTTGCCTGTCCTAATAGCATACAGCAGAACCGTAGCAGAACTTTAAGCAGGATTTAGTTTTTCCCCAGCAGATCATGGCCTACATCACACAGTAAATTCCTTATTCTGTTTCCCATACTGTCGCAGCGGTTGAACACAGCTGTGCATTACATTTGTGTATCGAGCAGCTTTCCAATAGCACCACTATCTTACTGCAACTACTATTTTTCAGGCAGGATAGACATTTCTTGCTAGCACACTGTTCTCATCCTCCTGAAGTTACTGCTGATCTACTACGTGCCAGCCGTGCGGGGTTAGCATTAAGCACCACCAGGACTGCTCTAGCTCAGGCTGATGGCACGGGGAGCCCACGAGAATAAAGTCAGCTATTTTATTTCCTTTACAGTTCCTTATTATTCATCACTTATTTTTTTCTTTTAACTCTATTTAACCAGCTTCTGTGGTAGAGAGCAGACTTTCAGAGAGATGGGTTACTTAAAAAAAAAGTAAATACATGAATGAAAAAGGGAAAAGCTCCATATTAAATTCTATTATAAGAACTAGAAAAGCTGCTCTCTTCCTTCACACACGCAGTCCATCTGACCACCTAGCCCAGCAGTTTACTTGCATGGACTCTCCAGTCTGCAGTCAGACTGCAACAGCCCTACCTGATACTAGCACAGCTTTTTGTGAAGCAGGACTGGTTGCTGAAGTCTGAAACGATATAGAACTTGTAAAGAACATCATAGCCTTTCTTAATTAAAATGTTGAATAAAGGATGTGATTTCCTTGTTAATACACGGCAAATGAATACAGTAGAGAATTTAAATATATCTAGTTTTCATACCCATGGAAGATTTTTCAAACAATTTGCACATGCAAACAGTCTTCTTTTTGTCATTTGTGGTTTAACTTTAGGATGCGTGACTTCAAGATCACTGCCAAATACATCTGGCTTCTACATAACTTTCAATCAAATCAAATTTACATTATAAAGCAGCCTTTGTAAGAGCATTCTAGGGCACAGAACAAAGTCACTTTAAAAATAAATGCAATTGAATATTAATAAGCCAAACAAGTTTTATTTGTTAGTTAGAAGTGCGCAGTTCTACAGTTCTCATACAAACGGGAATTGAATTTCACAACCAAAGATCACACTAAAAAAAAAAAAGCACGTAGACCCAGGACACAGGCCAAATATATAGCAATATGGAAACCACATCCTGGTTAAAAAAAAAAAAAAAGAATTTGGCTGCAGCTCAGACAGAATGGAGATGAGCCCTGAGCATACAATGAATCAATGTCAATCTGGCTGATCACCACTACAACTGAGAACTTGAAGCTAATGTTTTCAGAGAGGTGCCTAACTTAGAAGCTAAATTTAAGGCACTCATGAATCTTGGCTACAAGGCTTGTATTGACTGTTACCCTGTTTGAGCTATCACTAAACACCACACTACCATGTAATTAACATAATTCAAGAGAAACCCAAGATGGAAGAATAGATTTACCAAATCTTAGGACTCTAGTAGAGTCTGGAACGGTATTTCTGGAACTGTTATTTTGGTTCTGCTACCATAAGTAAGGATGTACATCTGCTCTGTACAAATGCAAGTAAATTCTCATCTCTGAGCCCAATAAATTCCTATGTATGAAGATCTTAACTCTCTTCATAGCTCAAAAACTATTGTGTATATTTACACATGTGCATACACAGACAAAGGTATTATATTTAGAAAGGCTCAAAGATTAAGAATTTTATCATTAGCTGTCCCTAGGAATGCCAGCTGTTAAAGTTTACTGGGCAAGTCATGAACAAAAAACTTCATTATTCAAATAAAAGAGTAGAGACACATAACCAACAATACTTCTGATTTACTATTTCTGCATGCAGAATAACCATTTCTAGAGCTTGAGTTTAAAGCCTGTAGCTACAGTCCACCAAAGTATTTAACCAGTTACTTAACACTACGGATGTGAGCAGACATGTCAGCTTCAAAGGTGCTATTCAGAGGCTTAATGCAAAGCAGGTCTTCAAGGATATAATCTTACACCATTTGAGATATTTATTACCATAATTAACAGATAGTGAGAAAAAAATAGGCTGTTTAAGATCACCTGGTAAATGCATTCATACATAGCATTTATAACCCTACTGTACTTACAATCTCATGAGATGGCTTATGATTGGAATGATTTTTCTGTACAGATTCTCTTTATTTTTATTATAGCATCTGAGTAATGTTATCAACATCACATCATTAATGAGTCAATCTCAGCATTGTCAGAGATTACAAACAACTTGCTATTCAATAAATCAGCACACTAAAAACCAAGTCTATAGACCAGCAGCAGAAAAGCCTTTTTTTTTTTTTTTTTTGCTTACACCTGTCATTCTGCTGCCAGAGCAATGCTGTGGGAGTTGAGAGAATCCCCAGTGTTGGGGGACAGAACTTAAGGAAAACTTGCTTCTCACCTTGCAGCACAGCGTGACTTCCCACTCGGTGGGTCTTACAGCAAAATAAACTCAGTGTTCACGCAGTGTGCCCCAAGGAACTTCAACAGAGAAAACTAGAAAATGGGCATCACTCATACCATTTTTTTTCCCCTCGCTCTTTATTTCCTCCTACTTTCCCCCCTCATGATCGAGGACATATACTAACTTTACAGGATTACTGCAGGCAAGAATGTACAAAAACGCATCCCTCTGGCGACAAGCTCTGAGAATGAAGTCAGACAGCTGTGCAGTCTCTGGGGTCCAGGAAGCCAGCACAGTGGGGAACACCACAGAATTCAGTAAAATATCCTGGCTGTGTTCCTCACAGCCATTTTCTCTCAGTTAAATGCTAACTGAAAATATTTAAAACATGCAATGGCAGGCAATAGCTGTGTGTCCATGAGGACAAGCACAATTCAGAGCAATTATGATGCCATACAATTTAGTGTATGCATTTAACTACAAGTATTGTTCCCTCCGCTGATTTAACTCAAACAACTTAGACCACAGAGATACAGAAAACCCATTATATAGGGTAACATCTGAAAAGACAGATGCACTCAAGGATCTCTGCTGGAAGCTGCAAAAAAAAAAAAAATCCCACCCAAACAGAAAGAAATAGATGTAGAAAGGAAGAAAACAGATGCTTCTACTGAAGAAAATCGGTAAGCAGTAAGAGCACTCACTCACAGAATCATTGACCTCCATCTGGGAAGAAAAGACAGGAAAAGGGTTCTGAAGACTTTGAGAAGCACCTGACATGAATCATGCCATGTTTTGCTGTAATGCTACTATTTGCTAATCCAACAGAAGAGACCATTTCCAATTTGCAGTCCCCTAGAAGCAGGTCCATCTAGTGAACTGCACTGGGAGCTGTGTTCACACCAGCACTCCACCACATCACCATGTTTTAGAAAATAAATCAGTTTTCTTTGCATGGTGGCTCTTGCTCACGCCAATACGTGAGGTCTTCATGCAGGAGACCTCTCTTCAAGACAATTTTCTCCGTTCTTTGCTTCCATTCTCTTGATTTCTGTCTTCATCTCCTTCATTTTGCACATACAACTGTTTTAAAAACATTGCTGCTAGCTTTATCCTGATGTTTTCTGCTGGCTTTAGTAGCAACTGGATTAGACCTTGTAATTTAACTTTACTCTCAGTAGAGGAATTAATTACGAAAAAAATAAAAGCTAATTTAAGCAACTTTTACCCTCTCCTTCACCAGTATGTTTATGGGGTTTGAACTTTCCCAAATAATTTTAAATATGCTTAATTTGTCATTTTAATTCAAGGCTTGGCATGCAAGTACATAGGTTTATGACACATCCAAACAGAGCTAGAACAAACAGAGGTCAGTCTCATTAACTATCATGGGCTTTGGATTAGGCTTAGAGATACCACCGTGGAATACAGGCCCATCAAGAACAGCATGGAGCATGGAAACGAACTGAGAGTTACCTCCCTTCTACTGAACTGAAGGGCTTTATTTCTGTACTTGAAAACCTCTTATATAAGTTTTTCTTCCCTGCAATTTGAGTAAATTAACGCTGATAATGACCGAAGTGACTTTTACCATCACTACAAGTATCCCGTGGCCTGGTTCATGGACTCTTGGAGAAGTCTGGCATCCATAGAAGTGACTGACAGCAGATGATATCACAGGCCAATTACCCCATCTCAGGTAAGAGGCATTCTGAAAAAACAAAGCTTCTAATAAAGCAGTCTGAAGAACATGTTGAACTGTAGGATGTTAATTGGGTTAATAAGGCTTCCACATGAATTGCAACATAAGCATGAGGCTGCTTTCTTTTCACAAATCTGAAGTAACATTTGTCTTTTCCACCTGATTTTAATTAACAATTTAAGACTTGCTAGAGACCTAGAAAACACCACAAGCAACCTCAACAAGAGTGTATGCATTTCCTTGTAGATGAAACTCACTCATGACAGCTGATGTCAGGGAAATTCATTACTAGAAGGAAAGAAAAGCTGCCAAGAAACAAGAACAAACAAGATTTTACAACAGGAATAATTTGGGATCAACGCTGACTAGTGAAACACACTCCCAAGATATTCCATGGTGTATAACTAACCAGTAGAAATCAACACAAACTGTAACATCTGTGCTATGTGATGCTGGTACTGGAGTCAATGGAGAGGGGTTTACAGTCCCAGATGGACTAAGCAGTGATCTGAATCAATTTGTACACACATTACTGATTTCCTAGGTTTTTGTGTCCTGAACATGCAATGTAGTTAAAACCTTTATTTCCAGCTAGTACTTGAAGAATTGTCATTCAGTTAAGACAAATTTAAAGTTACAAAACTATTGCCAGCAAGAACAGAATGTTTTAGGAGCTATTTGGCACAGATCAAATATCTGCTGCAGCCTGTGCCATTCCGATCGGTTAAAGCAGTCTCATTCACATAACACTGCTCTACTGAAGCAAGGGAGGTTTTTGCTGGTGGTAGGTTTTTCTGGTTTTAATACTATCACAGAAATAACTCAGAAAGACATCTAGTACAGTTGGAATTCTAGGACTGCATCACAAGCTTATGGATCTCTGTCAGTATGGGGGAAGAAGCTGGAAGTCTTTGAGCTGTATCTAATACTTCCCTTTTCACTTCACTCTGGAAACTGCGGGCTGCCTACTGATCTCAGCTGAACGGATGATAGAAATAGAGCATTCACAAACCTACCCAGAACCATAATCTGTCTCTGCATCATTCTTCCCCTAAAGAAAAAACTCTTTTGCTGCATCCAAGTCTCTGAAGATGAAGTATGATCTCCACATTCTCAAGACACTTCAGTCACATAAAGGGACAGTTTGTCAGCCCCAATTTGTGTTAAAAGCTGGGCTCAGCACAACTTCCTGCTTTTGTTATCAGTACAGAGATGTTTAGGACCTAAGTTTTTAAGAAGGGCCTGACATGATCCACAGAATTAAAACCTTCTGAGTGTACAAACTTCATTAATAGGACATGGATATCAGCTAGGAAGGAAAGTGACAATGCTAGGATACGAAGAGCTATTAAGCAGCCAGCTACACTTCATAGCATCTTCCATTACCACTTTTGTATTCTCAACCAACTCAAATGTTCATACGATTTTTGGTGGCTTTCACCCAAATATCAATACTTTGTTCACTGAAGCTTGGTTCTATCCACTAAGACAAACAAGATTTCTTGAATAAATACTAGATGCTTTAACATACAAAAAGCCAAAGTTTCAGCCTCACTCCATTATGCCCAATTTTTAAAAGAATATTTAACAAGTGGTACTAGCTTTAACTTCTCAAGGGCAAGAGATTTTATTTTTGGAATTCAGTGCAAGTTTCTCTGCTCTGGCACATGAAGGCTCTCACAGACATGCTCCCTCCTGTACACTGCCTCTGGAGCCTGATCCCCGCTGACGCACAGCACTTCTTATCATGCAATTCCAAATTCTTCAGCATCTTTCAAACCACAGTGCCAGCAAAAAGCTGCTTTGGTGGTTTGAGAGGCAGTCAGCATGGGCACGTGTTTCATTTTCATTGCACCACAGCTTCACTGGCTACATTAACAGTGAAGAGACATGTCTGCTACTCAAATAAGAGAAAAGATTTTTAATTATATAGCTGGTATTTGAGGGCTTTGAACAGAGAGAAGATGAGCCCGTTTTCACTAGGCTCTTGCCCAGACATTACGTTCTCTCCTTCAGCGTGCTAGGGCTGAAGAATCTAGCCCTAGCTATTCTGCAAATTAATATTTCAGTCAACTCAGGCAAAACTAGCATAATTTAGAAATCTCTATTTTTGGTGCACATATATATACATATATATATGAAGCATCTTGTCAGCTAATAGTGATATAGGAGTTTCCTCTAAGTATGAAAGCAGAGCATATTTCATGTGCAGCCCACTGACCATATGATTTATGGGGCCTTTTAAGAGTGCCTTCTCCAATCCACTTCTGTTTAGAAAGTCTTCAGATTTTGTATTTTGGAGAAAAGGAAAAGAGCCCAGTTGCCTCCAAGCCTGCAGCAGCCCCCCTCTCACACTCAGCACCAGCCAGTTTCTGTTCTCTAACAGCTGGCTTACAGAGGAGTGTTACCTTTCCAATTAACTTTCTGCCACAGAATGCAATTTTAAAGGGAGAATTTGATATGAGAGCTGTCTGGAGGAACTGTTAGTCATACAACACCACTACAAATTTATTTTTGTATGCATTTCCACAAAAGTGATAAAGCCCTCTTGAAGCTTTGAATTTGATTCCGTTGTAGAATTCAACTATTTAAGATAGCGCTGCATAATTCAAAAGTAAAAGTGAATGTGCTGTAGAAAGGAAATTTTATAATAGAGGCTTAATGTATGAGAAGTCAGCATTATCTGGATCTTTCTAATCATAATTTCAGTTGTTAAAGCACCAGGGACTCCATCAGTATAGACACTATATTCTGATTCAATTACATTATGCATTTAAAAGTGGTGGTTTACAGCATCCATTAGACTTGTTATTACCCTTGTGCCATACTCAATTGACCAAAGGAAAATAGCTTTTTCCTAAGGGAGGTAAAAATGAAAAAGCACATTCAGTGTAATGCATTAATAGGTACTCCCCAAGAGAAGTCTCAGTTCATTTCTTCCAGAGATGAGTATTCCTACAAAATGCATCAAAATAAACACCACACCTCATTACCCCTTTGTATTGTTCAGACCCCACACACACAGGCATAACATTGATTAATGGAAATAAATTACAACTCCCAGCGACTCAGAATAAGTGACTCCAAAAGCTTAGCAGGACTAACAAGAAAAAAAACTTGAATAAAATAGATTTAGCAGGAAGCTAATCCAAGCCTCATCCATAACACCCAACATATCATTTTCCTGTTTCTCTTGAGCCGCAGCCATAAAATAAAATATTGCCATTCTTAGCATTGCAATTGATGGTAACAGCCATGAGAAGATGTTTAACTCAGGTCAGACTGACGAGATACTATTTGCTGTTGTTACTGAATGTAAGATGCCAGTTTTGTAGTTCACCAATTTAGCTGTCCACTTAACTCTGATCTACAATAGTGCTTCTGCTTTAAAACAGCCAAAAAAATCTGTTCCCAGATTCTGTACAAGATTTTTTAAGCATCTGCAATCTCTTCTACCAGCGGCTGCTGTACTGAAGCCCGTTCTAAGTATTCAGAGCTGATCTCCAAATAAGATTTGAAATACTTTTAGAGTAAATCAGCTACAAGGTGGTTGGTTTTTTGTTTTGTTTGTAAACTATGTAGGTCATGATTGTTAGGATAACTACAGTATTAATTTAGCAATAGATCACATTATCTACCAAATAAATGCATTATTCTGCTTTTCAAACTTAACTCAATTGATGAGAATGAGCAGGAAACGTTTTCCCAATCTTGTAACCATTTGAGATGTAAAATACTTCTCAAAGCTGAAGTTATTTTTTGTGTTACTAACAAAATAAAGCATGTGTTTTAAGACTCGACTGAAATATTTAATTTGGCCATTTCAAACAACTTTGTTTTGATTTTCCCCTTCATTAACAAGATTTCCAAACTAAATTATATTTAAGAACAATGTTTTACTTGAAAAAAAAATTTAAGTTATTGCAAATTTAAGTTATTGACAGGAAATAATTCTTATCAGAATAGCATTTTGTGCAGTTTTCTGTTTGGATAAGATATTTACAGCAAAAAAAATCCTCACTATTCTATAAATGTACAATAAATTCACTCACAATCCATGACAATGACAATGTTTTTACTCTTCTGTGACAGCTGCAGATAAAACCTCAGCTCCTTTCATTCCTGTGCTTTAGAAATAACCTTCCTACAAAAGTCACTTTTTCATGAACATATGTACAATATTATTCAGGAGATATCCATGATCTGAAATCAATTGCTTCTGATTCAAATACAGCCAAAGCTTACCACATCTGACTGTTTCTCTCCCCCCACTCTGCTCCACCAGCACACATCACTCATTTCACAGCATTACAAACCTACCAGGTTCTGACCATCTGCTTCTCTGCTGTAGGGAATCCCTTTTAGATGTGTTACACAGCACACGGGATTTCTTTTTCAGTTTGCTCAGAAAAGAAAATGCCTGGCTGATAAATGCTGTCTGGTTGGCAATATTGAACACCATTTACAAACTGCAGCCACCTTTAGCGATCACACTTGTACCCGATTCCAAGACATGATCTTGATTCATTTCAAGTCTGCAACAAAATCCTTGTTGAGATAGATTGGACTAAGTGTAAACTGTTGGCCCTATTCCTACAACAAGCTCCACTCGTTTGGGGTCCTCTGCCCATACCAGATGCCCACCACAATCAATGTGGCTCTGTGCAAGTTTGTGGAGTAACTGGTATGACACTCACAACCAAAAGGGACACCAGTCAATTCCTCAGTATTGACCCCATACCCTGAGTATGATCTATATGCACCTTGCTCTCTGCATCTTTCCCAGGTGTATGCTTGGGGTACAAAATGAACATTCTCCATTTAATGGCAGTGATGCTATACTGATTTGCATTGATTAACCATCTGACTTCTTACCTGCACAGGTCTTCTACAAAATCTGGTAAGGCATTTTTTATTTGAAAATATTTAAAATATCCAAAACATGGACTTGCTGAGTGATTGTTTGCAATATTATTGCAATAATATATTAGTGTTGATGAAACTTCCAAGAAGAACTATTCTCTCTGATGAAAGAGATGCATTCTGTTGTTGCAAAGAGCTTCAGGAGATCTAAAGTCCCTGATCAGCCTGAGTCAGACTGTGCCTTTTACCCTGGATTCCCCCCAGACACAGAGCACTGAATGCTCTGTAACTTTTTAAGAGACCGATGTTATTGTGGGATATTTTTGTCCTGTGAAAGTCTTGAAAATTCTTGGTTTCATGCAGTAACATGAACCTGATTGTTTGCTTGAGTTGCTTTTAGCTAGGCTTGTTTCTGACTGGTCATAGTAAAAAATATTACAGAATCACAGGTTTACCAGAAATGAAATCAAGTACAGTTGAAATTACTTATTGCTAAAAATCAAATGGGTTGTTTTATCTTATTTTTCTTAAGAAGGCCTAAAGAAAGTAGGCTGACATGGTAAAGTCATCTACATCACCTTCAATAAAACCCCACAGATCCAAATCTTCAGATAGGAATCTTCTCTTTAGATCTTATTTTCTAATCATACAATCATCCTAATATATTAAAATAATTCTTATTGCCTATCCACCGTCATTGAATTTATAGAATCACTTATTGTTGCCATTTCTATAACATACCAGTCATACTGCCATAACTGGAAGACATCAGTAGCAAGAAGTTGCATTGTGCCTCTGCGTCCGTATGCATGGGTGTCTTCCACTGCTCCTGGTATTTTAGAAGAAACTTAGTGACCCGAGAACAGGAACTCAGGACTAGCTTGTCCTCACAGATCAGTTAACCACAGCCTGAGCAATGTTTAAAAAAAAAAAAAAAAAAAGCACGTAACAGTGGCCCGCAAAA
This sequence comes from Anseranas semipalmata, assembly GCA_013399115.1. Classification (NCBI taxonomy): domain Eukaryota; kingdom Metazoa; phylum Chordata; class Aves; order Anseriformes; family Anseranatidae; genus Anseranas; species Anseranas semipalmata. The sequence continues at coordinate 156,656 of VXAA01000546.1, forward strand.
ATACAAGCAGAAAATTATAGGGGAGACCTTGAAATAGCAAGTGCAGGATGGTAACAGAGACCACAGAACTACCAAAACAAATCACAGAAGTTGGATTTACAGTCACTGTATGCATGAAACTTTGGGAGCTGGCTAAAACCAGTTTTAGAAGTAATAAAGAACAAGTTTCCAGCAGATGTAATACCTTAATCACAGAGCTTGGATATAATGTCAAACTATGATTCAGTAAAGGAAGAACATTTGAGCAGACTTATGACCCAAAATGACCCAAAGATCCCAAACTGTGGAGAAAGAAGCCATCGGATTTCCCTCAAAGGGCTCAGAAGGCTGGCAGCTCATTGCAAAACCACCTTCTCTTCCTCTCAAAAAAATTAAGTCAAGAAACTTTGGAGCCAAAGCAACATGGGAAGGTAAAGGGTAACACTAGAAATGAGGATAAATGACAAAGTTTGTACATATGTATAGCATTGTGAGCTGTAATAAATACTTTGGATATTAAGTGTTAGGATAGAGACTGCACTATAATAATTCTTTGATTAGGCTGTTAACACTGCATTTAGATTAACAATAAATTCTTGGCTTCAAGTATATTTCTTCAGCCTGCACAAAACAGAAAGGGTATTTGCTTTCCCTGCCTTTGAAGGTTGGCTATTAAATCCAGATGTGACTATCACATCTGGTCAGCCTTATTAGAACTTCACTTTGTTAGGATTGATTTTGCTCAGCAATGAAGTGCAAACTGAAACACTCCACCTCAGCAAAAGTTGCACACCTATTTTTCTTTCCTGAAGACAAGAAAATTTCTACTTTTCTGGACAAAGCAGCTTCTTCCCACCTTGCATTATTATACACACAAGCATGTATATACACACACCTATAAAATGCAACTCATATCAAGCAAACTTTTCAGAACTAAATTTTCCCTGACCGTTTTCTATCACAACACCTCTGCGATCAACACGCAGACATACACATTTTCAAGTCTAAAAGGCTTAAAGAACAGGAAAGCTACTTTTGCACCTTGTGCTACAAACAGTCAAGAAATGCCATGTTCCCCCCGTGGCACTCCAATTAAATTGCTCTGCTGTGTCTGAAAAGAAACAGCTTTAAAGTCAACAGCCCAGCTAAGCTGCATTTTATTTTTAGGGTGGACAACACCGTCACTCCTGGTTCATTCCAAGGCACCTCACCTGAGCTGTTGCAACAGAGCTTCAAAGAACACAGGATGATTTAAAGACAAGCCCTCTATTACTTTCCCTCTCACCACTACAAAGTAACCTAAGGATGATACAGCATCTCCATGTTAAAAGTGTTTTAAGCAAAATGGAGTCCAAGCTGATGCACACAGCAACTAGACTGTAAGGACTGGCTCATAGCAGGGGGAGGAAGGAGAATTTTGAAAGAAGTTTTATTCTGTTCCTCATCCAATTTCTGTTAACATTTCTAATTGCACTGCCCACAAGGAAATCTCAAGTCCATTTCACATCCTCAATGTCTTTCTTTTCCTCTTAAGTTTACAATATACAACAGAAAAATTAAGGTCACAAAACCAGCCATTAGCATCCTATGTCACTTCACGTACCACTTGTGCTGCACAATACACTGGATGCATGCACCAGTAGCTCAGGAATACAAACTCTTTTATGGCTTATCACTCAATTGGCAATTATAATCTTATAATTAACTACAGAAAAAAAAAGCTTCCAGCAAAAAGCAGCTAGGCAATCCAAACAAGATAGAAAATTACTCCTAAAAACAGTCATCAGAAAGCTCATCTGCAAGCACAAACAGACCCCACCAGCGAGTCAGTGCTGGCAGTTTCTGCACCCACTCAGGCCTCCAGCCATCGAGGGGTCCACGTGGGTTAGAAGTGACAGGAAACGGTCACAGAGCAGCCAGCCTGATCTGGACAGGACCACCCGTCATTCTCTGCTCAAAGGGAGAAGGCTGAAAAATCCTGACTCATCTTGTTGCTGTAAACACCCTGATACAACCTCCTGGCTGACAATCACTTACAGAAGCACACTAAATGAGCTCATGGAAGTGTCGCTTACAATAAGACGTCAGCACACCAGAAAAGCCAACCCTGAGCGGCATCCGTCGTGCTGCACTGGACTGAATTCTTCACCTCACACTGCACTGGTAATTACAGGAACACAGCATCTGCAGCCAACCTATTCCTTTTAAGAGGGTAGAAGATTGGCCAAAACAGTGAGTGACAGAAAATAAAATCTGATGAGATTCACCTCATCTTCCTTTTCTGGTAGTTAATACTTTTTCACCCCTACCTCCTCACCTACCTAGCGAAGTAATTCAGTGGTGGGTTTAGATTTTGTCCAACAAATGCCTTTCAAATATTAATTCATGGAGTTGTTAAAATATGATTTCTGGTTCTCACAAATGCACTGGAACATGCTGAAAATGCAGAGTTCTGATGACTGGGAGTTTACTGATCTACACTGCTGCAATTCAGTGTTAATTTTTCATCTTTTTCTTTTCAAATGCCTTTACACTGTACGATGAACTGGAAAAACATTGGGTTTTGGTTTTGTTTTAATATTGTGCAGGATTCTGCCTGCTCCATTTTGTTTTGCTGTCATACAGATGCATGGAGTTAAGCCCAAGCCTGTCAATGATACAAACAAGTCTGTCCCGGTTACACAGCTTCAAAGCAAGTAAGCTAAGAGTTGATGGCTCCATCCAGACCAAAGGTACTTTTCTTAAGACTATGCCTGGAATCATAGTGAAAAAAAATCAGTTTTGGAAAAGAGTGGAGTCTTGGGTAAGCCAAGAGAGGCTTCCAGTTTGTTGGTGCAAAACTAATGTGCTAGGAAGACCCAAATGACAAGCAACTTACTGCAAGGAACAGTCAAGATACTTTAAGTTTCTGTCAAGTCAGAGAAATGAAAAACTGGATCTAAACTCTGAAGGAGAAGAGGTTAATCTGAATAACAAATATGCACTTCAAATGTCCTTTTGACCCCAATAGCAATTTTGTTTTTTAAACACTGTAGTAAAAATAGGAAAAATGTCACTCTTTGAACTTGTTCACTGGGAGACATTTTGATCAGCTGGTATCGCAATATCCATGTCTGATTTGCAAAGTATTCATGGCTTACCCAGAGAGGTCCTGGCCCGAGACTGGGCACAGAGCAGAGCTGCAGCCCAGGAGAGGTAAAGCCAAGGGCTGCGCTTGGGGAAGGAGTGAATGAAACAAATTGCATCATCTTCCATGTAGGAAGACATTCAGGTTTTGATTTACTGCCTCCTGCAGGGTCAGAAGTATTTAACTGAAATTAGAGTGCAAAGAAAAGCAAGGCAGACATTTAAGTCAAAAATCAAAGCATTTAAAAAAAAATTATCAATGATTTGGATTAATTTCATTGTCAGGCTCCCATTTAGAGACCACCTGCATAGCTTCAGTATAGAAACATCTTCAGAAGATCATAGGGAAAAATCACTGTTTTTTAATTTTTCCTCCAAGTGCAAGCTTTAGATACATCTACAGTATGTTAAAACTCTTTTTATTAGATTTTAAAATGTTGTATTCTCTTCTAGAATAGAAAGAATACCAAAAATATCTACTTCCTACCCAGCTCTACAATTTTCACTGTATTTAGTCCTTCTCACAGCATTCATCACCTTGCAAAGTCTCCTCACACTCCACCCCCGCTGATCAAGTAGGTTAAAAAAAGTGCTCTCTTCAGCTTTCCAGAAGCCCGAAATACCAAGTGTATAATCTCAACAGCTCCCAGAAGGCAATAGTTGTGTGGGACTGCCACTGAATTCCAGGGGAGAATTCCAGTTCACTGCATATACTCTTGTATATGACTGAAGTAGTCAGATATTTGATCTGATGCAGAGGACAGCATATCAAAAAAAGATGTTGGTTTTCATGTTTGTTTTTTTGTAATCCACAGCAACTTGGTGATAAAGCCTGCCATCTCCCAAACAGCATCCAAAGACCTGAAGCCCTTAATCAATTTCAAACCCAGGCTACCTCTGTGTTCACATAAATCATTGTCCCTCTATGTAACACAGTCCAAATTCTGTTCTGTGTTGGATTAGCACACACAGAGTGATGCATTCATCCCACCAGTGCCCTGCCAGAATCAAGCAATTATTGCAGAGAAGAGCTTGGCTCTGTCTAAATTGCTTTCTTTATTGTCCTTTTTATGGTATTCCAGTTTATGGAGAGAATATTGAGTCCTGCTTCACAACAACATGACCTTAGTGGCATAAATCATCTCTTATAATTCAGTTTTCTCATTACATTCAGACTGGCTCTTGTATTCAGATTCTGAAATGAATTTGTTTTAACATGTGAAGATGCAGAGTGCACCTTTCAACCCATCATTCAGGAGGATGCACTACTGACGGCAGGAGAGGTTGCTGAGGCTGTTGCCTCTCTGGAGACAAACAGCAGCATCTGGAGTTAACTGAGCTAAGGCACTGTCATTTTTCCCATCCCATAATATGAAACCATGCTGTATCAGCTCACAGTGCCAACAAACCCATTTTGCGTGCTTTTGAATACTTCGTAAAGTAATATATTCCTCAATACACAGATAAACCAGTAGGTCCATGTGAGAACTTAGATGCTATTTAAGTCTGCTGGCTAAACAAGGACTAGACCACAGGAAGCCTCAGGGACAAAAGATGCAAGCGTCACCCAACTGATGTCTTCCGTTTGTTGTCTCTGGGAATTATTCTCAGCTGGAGTCAAGCAAAAACAAATAAAGCACAATTGGAAGAAGAGAGGCTTACACCCATGAAGACTCAGCATCCCTCACAGAGGAACACAAATCATGCAAGTGACTGAAAGTTGAGAGATACCTGGGGAAGCACCACACATGCCTGCCCTAGTCTCACACGCCTCAGGTACCAGCTGGGGACACGACACCAGATCTGGGGAAACAGCAGTCTGACCCAGTGCAGCCGCTCTCATGCCCCTCTCTCTCACAGCAGCAGTTCGAGCAACAGCAAGCAGCTGTACTCCCTTGTCTTGAATGTCTTCCAAATCATGTTTAACAGCTTTTACTATTTGGTGCGGGGAAAGACAGAGCAAGGTTGGGAAGATGAGCGATTTCATTATCCAGCTGCTAAGGGACAGTGGGAGAAGAGACCTGTTTTCAGTGCCCATTTCCACCAGCCACTGAAAGCTGCTGTGAGACAGCCTTCCCTGAGCTGAGGGTTTGAGACATGATGCTTTGGATACCCAGAGCGCCAGGATAGCCGGGTGGGACTAGGAGGACTCTGCAGACACCAGCTGACCACGTGCTTGCACTGCTTCACTTAACCCCCGCCAAATGCAGGGATTCTGCTGGTTAGCTGCAGAGAAAGGAAGGGTTCCCACTGCTCCCAGGGCGTACTTAGACTTCTAAGAGGAGTTGGAAAGGGAGGGTTTTATTTTTCTCCAAAGCACTGGCAATCAATCACAGCAAGAAAGGTGTGCTTACAAGACTGGAAGGACTTCTGGTACTCTTAGGACATCGAATTCTGATACCTGCACAGCTCTGCTTACATGGCTAGGAAGGTTGGAAGCAACAGGATCACCCTCCTCTGTAACATTCATAACTATCTCCTTAGGGAGCCAATAAATACACTACCTATATTAATACTCTGCACAATAATGATATATTTTTCAATAAAGTAACCAGATAAAAACAATGCACTGCAATGTAAATTAGGTTGTGTGGTTAGGTATTTCTTGTATTTTCTGTTTATTTCCTTTCATCATAATGGCCAGGCAATAGATCTAAAGCACACTACCCTAAATTACACTGAAATAAAAGTTCTCAAAACCTCTTTTTGGCCAAGTATGAAAAAATCAAAAAATTGAACTGATTCAGTCTGAAAAGTTTTGTTCAAATCAAGCCAAAAGTTTGTTTCATTTTAAGAGTGATTTAAAGGGAAACCATTCTCCCCAACACATGGAAAGGAACTTCCTGTAGAAATCCCACCTCTCTTTTCCAAAGGGCAGATTAGGCAAGAGTGAACTTTTCAGCTCTCCATATCTGCGGGAGAGTGTCTCACCTCACAATCTTCTTTCAATTTAAGAGTTTGGGTGGTTAGTTAAGTAGTGACATTGCAGGACACCTCAAACACAAAAGCTCCTTTCATTTCTGTGGAAGACCAGATGCCCTAAGAATAGAAATGCAGGAACAGAAAACAATCCTCCACACTCACAGGTGTTAGTTATTGCCAGTAGCACCTGAGTTGGGTTTTATATTTGAGCTGGTAGGTAAATGAATAATAAACTGTTAACAAACTGGATTTTCAGATGTCTATTTGCTTATTTCAGAAAGTATTTACTTGCTCCCTTCAGAGCAAGGTCAACTATACAAGGATACAACAGGATGCATTTAAGTCTTATTTGAACCACCAATGTCACATAATTAAAGGCTCAAATGTTTACCTCTGTGCACAATGGCTTGGCCAGTGTGTAGCTTTTCTTTTTCTTCCAGCATTTTCCTCACATCTATAGAAGAGGAAGCTCTGCTCCCACTCTGCCCAGTAACCTTTTCTTTTACTTGTTTTCCCCACCTGGGTAGTTCACAAAATGAAGTATAACGACTAACACCTTGACAGCAACCTGCAAGAGGCACCGAAACAAATCAAGTGCAGCAGTGCTCACTGGTTGACAGCTGTAATGAATTAAATTGCCTACCACACTTCAATTCATTATACCTTCCACGAAAAGACTTCGGTGTAAAATGAGCTATTCAAAAACATATTCTGCACTTCTATTAATCTAACAGAGTGAATTGTTTTCTATACTGTAAAGCTAACAACCCTTATCTGCACAGCACTGCATCACAGCATAAAGCTATGGTGCCTGCCCCATGAGGAGCTACAAAGAGGCAACGCAGGGATCAAGATGTCACCTTCTAAGGCTGACTTAGAAGCTACGAGCCCAAAATATGTGTTTCATTTGCTTAAATGCCTTCATGTACCAGTCACATCTGTGCCATTCACTTCCTAAAGGAAACCAGTATCCCTTTAGTTTCAGTGATGGAAATTATACCTCACTTTTGCAACATTTGAATTTCAGACTGTTGCTCACTGCCACCTGCTGGACTTTGGGGAATTTTATAGTGAAAAAGGAAACTGTGGACATTGTAATGGATTTTTGTGCATGCTTTTGTTTACCAGATCCACCAACACTGTCTTGCTGCTGTTACAAAAGTAGAAATATTTTTAGGCATTTGTTTTACCATTCAGTATATACATAAAAGCTTTGACCTTCCTTGCCCCACAGATACCATTACTGTGGAATTTGGATGGAGGTAAGAAAAGGCAGAACTTGATCATTTTAACCATACTTTAGTTATGCAAGGTGTTCATAAACATAAGAGAAGAGGGAAAAATAACAAAAGGTTATTTTAACACGAGTTCCATTTTTTGAGACAAGCAAGTTCTAACTATTTTTAACATGGTTGTGTGTGTAGGGAATCTGAGGACAGCTGCTTAGTCTGTTTAGTTTGGTTTAGAGAATGCAGTATAACAAGCCCAGTCCCTGAGCTCAAACCGATTTGCAGAAGTTACATATTTTGTGTGGCAACTGCAAAGATATCTAGAAATGTAATGATGAACACACCAAACAGGACATTGTTTTCCTGGTATTGTAGAAATACAACTAGGAAAGTAAATTAGACCAGGAAAAGGCAGTCCACATCTTAGAAGCAGTACAGCTACTTCAGTGTGGCATTCTGTCCAGGCTGTTCAGCCTTCTTACCAGCTCCGGTATCCAATAAACACCGCTAACAGACCCCAAGGGTCACGAAACTATTTAGAATCGCATCACAGCATCCCTGACAGATTTGAGGAACTCTTGTTTCAGCTTCTCCCTCTTCTCCCCTCCTGCATAGTGTTTTTTTTGGAGGCATGTGGTCAGGTTTTTCCAGTACCTTCAGCATCATTTTTTACTTGAAGGTATTACAGAAACATTCTTATTATGCATAAGGGATTGTTTTATAATCAAATCACAAATAAACGCCAAACACTGCAAAGTTACTGCAGCAAACTGCAAGCCTTTGGCATTACCTGCTTAGTCACATCCAACTCAGTGCACCTACAGCTGACAACACTGTGGATGCTTAAAACAGCCTGAATGAGACAGATAAGATCTGACAGCCAAGAAATCATCCAAAGTCTTACCAGTCTGTGAGAGAGGCCTAGGCCCCAGCACTTCAAAGAGATCTGGATGGTGCACGTATGTGCGCTTATTTACTTTACAGCCTTATCACATTGGCAGGATGAAGCTGAGCCAACGAAAGGGACTTTATGGCCTGACAGCCTGTCAAAATCTCAGCCATGGTTTTGCATGTTAAATCAGGTTGGCTGCTCGATGTGCTGTTATTTTAGCAAGCTGGCCAGGAATAAATGGAGCATTTAGATTCATTTAGAGCCCAGCCATGGGGCTTTTCCTTCCAGGGCTGTCTTTGAGTCTACGTGAACTAAGCTGATGGAATTGTGCCTTATATTTTTCCCTTTCTTGGCTTTTCATCTCCCCACCACCACCACCTTATTACACAGCAGTAACAGACACCTAACTTCTCTCTGCAAGCCGCCAAAGGCTACACAGCCGCTTGGGTGCTAAGCTTTGCTTCCCCCATAGCTGTTCCGTTCCACTCCCTCAAATGCCCTGACCCCTATCCACAACTGTACAGTGCTCATGGAAACAGGAGGGAGTTCAGGAGTTTTTACTAACTGTTCAACAGCACTTAACCCTAGTGCTCTTGTCAGGCTGTCTGTATAGAGAAGAAAGCAGCGCTTGTCCTTACCATAGAGAAACCCAGGCACTATGAGGCGAGATATTTTGCTCCTGGTATAGAGCACAGCAGCAGCAGGATGACGGCTTCCAAAGATGATAATACTTCAGAACACATGCCTTACAGCAGCATCCCGTGACCAAACACCCGCTGCTCTAGGTGCTGCTGCGCAGACGAGGTGACGGGCCTACAGCGGCTCACAGAGATCACCACGACATGCCCTCGTTCCTGAAGGCTGGCTGCCGTTCCACTGCACGGCAGCAGGCACAGTCCAGTCTGCTTTTACTCCAGAATGTAATAAAAGGAAACATCACTGCTTCATCAATTTCCCAAACTGTGACTTTGTCACCTCAAAAATGTTTTCTAGAAACCTAAAATCACTGGTCAGAATAAGCAGAAACTGAAAGCTGAGCTTCTCTGCCGCCTGTCACTCTAAATTGTTAGCACACAGCAAAGAGCACAGCAAAGTGACAGCAACACCACTGAAATGAGATGGTAAATAATGAAAGCACTTATAAAAAAAATAATAAATATATCTTTAACTTAACTGTATTGATGTGACAGTGCCCAGAAATCAATGGGGGGATAGAGTCTTGTGGTGCCCAGAACCATTGAAACATAAAATAAAGCGACAGCTACAGGCCTGATGAGCTCAGGGGCTAAATAAAGAGCTTACAAGGTTAAAGAGATTCTTTCCATCGACTTCAGTAAGCTTTCAGCTGGGCTCTAGGACATGTGTGGCGAGGCAGCCATACAGCCTCCCAGAGCACTCACTCCAGGCAGCTTCCTGTGCTGCCCTGAAGGCGGGAACAGAACACAGCTAAGCAGGCAGCCTGAGCCTTTCTTCCAAAGGTATTCAGACACCTGAAGAAACCTAAAAGTGCCTGGATCTAAGTATGTGAGAGGTACTTGAGTGCCCAAGTCCCACTGAAAGAAATAAAACAGTACCTAGATACCTTTAAAAATGTGGATCTCAGTTAAAAAGCAGACTTTTCACTAGAGTGTAACAGGTGAGGAAACTCTCAGCATTGCAAAGCGAAAGCTCTTCATTAGCTGGTTAAGAATGGCAAAGGGTACATTTTTCACGATAACTCAGTCACTGTTCGACAAAACTAACACCTATCATACTACAGCTTTTCCAACCAAAATCCAGAAGATCCTACACCAATGACTGACTTTTCTGCACCATGCAGCCCAGTTAAAGATCTAACTTTCATTGCAATGAAAGTCTTAGAAGCACTAACCAAAACACAGATTTTTTCCAGACATTTTCAGAGAAAGCAGGGATGCTTGCTGGCCTAATAAACCAAAGGACTACACACAGTGGTAAAGAAATTCACTAGTGGGATTTCAAACAGACTATAGAAGGCAAAGTTGGTAAACCAATTTACGTTGACTAAATTTCTTTTTGAACCCAGATTCTTGTTCCTATGTTAAATTAATATCCTTGCTTTCAGGACATTGAGTGTTTTTTTCACACCCCCCCTCCAGATAAACATTGCATCTAATTTATTCAATTTTGATAAACAAGTCAGGCATTTTGAGAGTCACAGATATAATCCAGCATTTCCATGATCTATTCTTCTGCACCCTTGATGCATGGGCACACTGCTAACAACGATAATGGGGTTATGTTTGTCTCAAGCAGAGAACACATTCATCAGTCTTTATGAGTTAGAGGTTTATACCCTGTGATGAAACTGTGGCATTACACTCAGTTTGAATAACATTGAGTATAAAGATGCAATGAGTGATTTGTTTTTGAAAAGAAAACAATTCCTCTAGAAGATGTTTATGCATGAATATAACATGAGATTCAAAGTCATTGTTTTCATATGCTGCATGACTGAATTATTAATGCATATGTATGAAAGGTTAACCAGAATCGGGAACAGATCTTTAAGTCTATGAAGCTTGACAGCTTCTTCCACATTAGTAAGCTGTCTGTCCTCTTACCACACACTCCTTCCCCCTGGAACAACATCCCACCTCCTTCGGGTAGTGCTGCAGGGAAGGTGGCTGGGGAGGCTGAAGGAAGAAGTGCCTTGTGGCTGCGATCCTCACTCTTATTTGCCCAGTTGCTTTTGCTTTTTTATTTTGCACATCAGAAGCCCAGCTCTTCTAAGACCCTGTTCACTGCTCTCCCCAGCAATACTTCAGAACCAAAATCCCTAGCAGCTTTTTCTCCTGCCATGTCATAGCCAGGTTTCCCCAAAGCATGCTGTCCTGATGGTTCCTCCGCAGTATCCCCAGCTGCACCAGAGCAACTGAGTGTACCGTAGGTACCAACTGGAATACAGATACCATGTGCTGTTACCACTGCAAACACATTGCAGGATGTCACCTTTATTCTGGGTGTCTGCAAGAACATTTAATGAAACTAAAAAAACCTAAATGTTATTATATGATTTCCATTTTTATTTTATGGACAATGGGCTGGTGCAGACCCTGGCATGCTCTAACTACTGACTTAAACTCAGTAATCACAGCACAGTACCAAGCCACTTCACCTATTACTCTCAGTTAAAAATAACCTAATACATCAGATACTGGTCTGTGTGCAAAACTGAATACATATAAAATGCTGGCATTGGCTTCAGTGGGAATTCATTTTTCTAAGCGTAGACAGATGCACACAGGTAAAGAGGGGATACAGAAGCCTCTCCCACATGGGCTAGAGTTGTGTGTAAATGGGTGCTGAAAATGGTTTCGCAGCTTTTGTTGCTTTCTTACAGTTGTTAGACTTGTAAAAAGCAGTCACTCATTCTTTATTGCTTGCTGTCTGAGCATTTGTGGTCCTGCCAAAAAGGATACATTGTGCAGTGACTGTGAGCATATGTTTAGTAAACATCACTAAAAGCTTACACTAAAGAAACATTAACATTCAGAATCAGGGGCAAAAGTGCAGAAAGAATTAAAGCTATTGCTCCATTTCAGCTGCCAAGTCTGTGACTACCTTTACTTGCAGGTCACACTTCACAGTCCTGGTCCTGCAACCGTTGTTTACAGCAGCATCCATTTCTCTTGGGAAACATCCCCTTAGACTTCTGGCTGAAGACATGATTCAGATAAAATTCCCACTGAGTTGACCTGAACACATGGGTTTTCTTGGAGAGAAAGAGCTTTCCTTAGCATTAGAACTGTAGCAGCATTTGGTTCAGTATTTGAAAGAAAATAAAAAAAAAATACCTGAAGCTTAAATTAAGGGCAGCACTGAAAACATGCATTTAGACTCCTTTGCTTTACATAGATTATGCTGCATGCCCTAAGCAACAGCTGAAGTACTTTGCTTTCATTACAACTACTTATATTAAACCTGAGCTTCCAGGCTCCGGTTGAAATCACGGGTAATAAAATAAGCTTCATATCTGAGAAGTTTTCAATAAAGTATGAAAGTACTGTTGTGCACATTTTACAGATGATTCCCCAGGTGTTCTGTAGAGCTCACCACTAACACCAGGTCTCTTGAACCACAGAGCAAGGTTTTAAACCCAAAGAAATCTTTGCCGATTCTTGTTTTCACTCATTTAACAAATTTGCTTATGTATTTGCTAAAGTGAGAGGGTAGCCCTAATACTCTGAAATGAAAATAGTGTAGTAAAGTTTCAGCGCAGTATTCTCGCACAGAGCTATGAAATGCACTTCTGTTCCTGTCAGGCTACACTGATAAAGAGCATATGGACAGCCTCTGTGGATCAGAACAGAGATTCAGCCATATCTTTTCTACAGTGGCCAATGACTGATACCTAGAAAACCACAGAAATGGAACAAACACGCAGTGATAATTCCCCCAAATACCCCCTAACTTGCAGCAGTTTGTGGTTCTGGGGTTTTAATGCAGAGTTATCTTGCAAAAGGCAACTTCAACCATGCTGAATAGTGACACTGATTGTGTGATGGGGGAAAACAAAACTTTAATCTCATTGCAACTTCAAGAAGATGTCAATCTGAGGCAGTAGCATATTTTTTTTTGCCTTACATAGCTTGCTTTTTACATATTTTATATGTTATGTAAATGCAAAGAGAAAACGTCCTATCAGTACTGAAAGGCAGTATCACCAAGTTGTGTGGCTGTTTTGGAAAGTATGTTTACATACATTAAAGATGCATCCCAAACATTTAATATCAGGAACAATTTTCTGGTTATAACTATAAGTGTAAATATGAGCTGTAATTAATTGCTCAGTAGAAATGCAGGGTATGGGTAGCACTTACAGAGAAACTGAAGCACAATACAAAGAGGAACGGGAAGGATGTCTGATGGCAAGAGAAAGGAGGAATTATGGTGACAAGGGCTTAGAGGATGAAGCCACCTCGAATGACTCATGGAATTTTGGCATAAAAACCAGTATGCAGTAAGAAGTAATCAAACAACTTTTGGCTGCAAAAACAGCTCATCTAAACATATGCCCGCTATACAGTGATTAGATCTTATATTGATTCAAAAATGCAAACTCTGCATGACAGAACATAAGATACAGCTCCACAGTTCAGAAAGATAAAACTCTAAACAGTTGAAGGTGAGAATTGTAAGTTATGTGATTATATTACGAGCATATCCCAATGCCATATAAATAATTGCCAGAACCAAGACTGATGGGTTAATCTTGTAGGCCATTCCATAAAGCTCCACAGTAAACCAAAGAAATGGAGGAGGGGGATTTTTTTCCTCAAGAAACAGGTTTAACATCCTATCTTTGAATTCTGCTTTGAATTGTTAACAACATTTTCCCAGCATAAGTCACACAATAAATGATAATTCTCCAAAACAACACTAATCTCTTCCAAATCTCCCCAAGCTGCCTTTTGCCATGATACCCATCTAAAACTGAACAACGAGCAGGCAGCTGTTGTGCTATGATCCCCGTGATGCTGACTGCTCTCATCTCATTGTTTTGTTTCCCCACGTCTGGTGTATCCACCTGCTGCTTGTTTACACACAGATTATAAAGTCTTTGGGACAAGGATCATGTCTTTGTCCTATATTTGTACAACATCTGCCACCTAGTAACCGACTACAAACTGAATTCTCTTCCCAACGAAGAGAAAATGCAGACACACACCATTGTCTAAAGAGAAGAGATTTCCTATTTTTCTTTCACATTCAGACATCCTACAGAAGTACTTTTTCAAGTAGAATCATTAATTAGTTCATTTTCCTAGTGACCATAAAGCAGCTGAGGAGACCATTGTTCCCCATGCTAAGAAATAAGACTCCTCAAACCTCTCTAATTATTTTGCTCTACATCTCTTAGAATTCAAAAAGCTTGTAATGAAAAAAGCATAGAACTAGAATACCATTTTAACACAAAACAATTCTTGCAGCAAAGTCAGATGAATATTGGCCAGAATTTCAAAATCCATCATGCATCACAAAGAAAACAGTCATCTCTGTAGTTTGCACTCCTGAAAATAAGCCAGGCTTCACGTATGTGATACTGGACACTCAGCAATAAAAGCATCAAAAGCAGCTTTTGAGTCTCAGCCTTTGGCACTAAATTCTTATACAGTTATCTGTATTTACAGGGAACGCGGGACTGAATTATTTTGTCAGTATTATCTTACTCAAGAACATGCCGTCCAGAACAACTGGGTCAAGCCTGATATTCAGATTTGAGCACAGTAATTGAAGGTAAATTATGCCTGCCTCGCTAACGATCTCCCATGCTCACAGATCTTCTGCCACTCTCCTGCTTTGTATTTTCACTTGATATTGACAGGTTTTCCAGAATGTCCCTAATAGGATGGTCAGAGTGCACAAAATACACTCGGGTACCAAGGTAGCAAGAGAAGGGTAGCTGTATACATAGAGCAAAGAATTTCATCCTATGTAATTCAAGCTTTGTGATGCACATCTTGGTTACAAGTAGATTCTTCATATACACATCCTATTTCTGCATAATCTTCTGCTTTTTGCTATTTATTAGCACTTTCCTTCACCAGATGCTATAAACTATTATACAGCAGCGCATCATTTTTCGAGTCTACCTTTCAGAGCTTGTTATTCTACATCAGAATACAGGCAGCGAAGGACTAGGAAAAAGTTCAGAAATCAAGTAGGAGTTACCTCTATTTGTCTCCTTGTGTCAGCACGTCAGATTTTCCCTACAGAGCTCTCAGTGCCATGACACCTTTGTACCACGTTCCCTTCTCTACTGATTGCTATGGAAGTTGTTCTGAAATAGTGCTTGGCCTTAAAAAAAAAATTCTCTTGTGTGAAAGTGGAGATGAGGCCAGTTTAGGCTGCTGTAGGACCACTAGGAAAGCAGCACAGTGACCATAAAGCAAGTGGTGAATCCTGGTAACTCATTGCTGCGCCTAGGTTTAACATGTTTCAAGTGACACAAACTCAGATCCTTTCCTTCAGTTACACATAACTAAAAATCTGCTCCATCTCACCACTAATCACAGAGCATCAATATGAGCTTTTCACATTGTATTCAATCTTATTTTATTATCTGCATAAGCTGAGATAATGAAGGTGAAAAAGGTCCTAAACAGACATTATGTGTTCCTCAAAATGCCTACCCCAAAAGATTGTCATACCCGAAAACTTGAACCCTGGTGAAGTCCAAGTTACTAGCTCCACTTTTCCAAGGAATGGACTAAGAAATAATTCTTAGAATACTAGCATATACCAGAAAAGAGACAGCTTATACAGCAGGAGAAACATGTATTTGATGCACTTCCCACAATGAAACTGTTTTTCTTCGGCTTTTTCTTTTTTGGTACACCGGTACCAAACTGCCACTACCAGACAAGCCCTTCTAAAGGGATGTGCCCTGAATATCAGACCGGCTACTTCAGACAAGAAAAAAGAAACATTTCCCCAGATGCAATACACAGGCATTCCCTTTCTTCTATATTTAAGTATACCCAGACTCTGGGGGTTCTCAGCAGAGGTAGCACAAAGCTGAAGTGATTTCATATCCAATACAGAATGACAGTACCATGGGGGATACATTTTCTTGGGGGGATTTGCTGTTAATATCTCCATACCCAGAAGTCTGGTAGTTAATGCCTTAGTTGTGATGGATCCCTGCACTTTACATCATGCAAGTTTGCAATGACCCTATAAAATTACTTTCCATCCCTCTGAAGTTTCAGTGGCAAGAAATATTTCTGACATATAACCAAGTGCCTGGCAGCAGGTCTAATAATATAGTGTTGGGTTTAAAATGCTGCAGTTATCAGTCAGTCGCACTACAGAGCAGGTCATGCATAGCAAACAGCTGCTTTATTAGCTTGATGGAAGATGCAGTGTGTATGAAATGACAGAATGCAGCTACAGAGTAAAAGCTGAAAGCTCTATGCAAAATACATCATCATGGCCCTAATAACGTGTGCCATTCATGGTAATACCAGAGATCCATTCTGACTAGTGCACATTAGTAACAGCAGACACTTGAGAGATGCCAGTTAAGAAGCCATCCAGGCCCCAAACCTGATTTTATCTTATTTCTTGGGGTGAAAAGACAAAATGGAACTAGGAGGAATTTAATACATTTTCCTGCAAGCTGCAAAGCATAATATAATAGAGGTTATTTATCAGAATAAATTAGTAAGCATTAGTGATTTGTTCCCCAATTCACTCCCTAGCTGTTCTCATCCTTTTCATAAGGAGACTGAAGTACTCCTCCTGACATCCCCAGCCAAGTAGCAATCCTTTTATTATTCCAAAGGAAAAACAGTTATTAAGAAAGTGAAAGGGATGTAGTCTATTTAAGGATATAATGGAGAATAATTAGAAGCAAGGGGCCTCCTTTACTGACAAGCAATGAACAACTCCAATTCACTGTTAGGCTACTTAGTGCAAACCAGATAGCTTATTAAAATGCAGCGATGACAAGCATTTATGGGGCGATCTGCCTCTGTGGACAGTCCTGCAACTTACTGCGCTCTCCTGGCACTTTGCTATATATTTCTATGAATGCTGCTATGAATACTGCAGGGAGTATTGTAAATGCTGGGGTGGGGGGGTTAATCACAATTCTGTCATTTGTCAAAGAAAAACAACGAGAATTAAATGCCAGCACTAGTTCCACATATATTTTATGTGTGTATATATATAAATAAAACTTGAAGTTCTAATGAATTAAGAATACAAGAATCTTCTGAATCAAGTTCTGATGAGATACTTGGAGTATCTGATGAATCCAGCCAAAGTATTCTAGAAAGATTTTTACAGACTAATATCCTGCTTATTGTTTCTGTATACAGTTGGTTAATCCATTTATCCTTGAGGGGAAATATCAAGTTTGGGATCCCTTATGTGTGACCTAAATGGTGGATCTTTGCCTATCAAGGTATGATGAAGATAACAAGGAAATATTCAAAGAACATCATCTTCCGCCTTCAGGATACCCTATATTTAAACACATCCATACTATAGATTCATTTTCCTCTTGCTTAGTCTTAAAATGTTATTTCAAGTTCCAGACAGAACTTGTCTCATCAGTAGCAATACAAGATGGTAATTTTTGTACGCTGCTCTTCCCTGCAGCAGGGCACCTGAACCGCTGGGCTCAGTATATATATAAATAGACGGCAGCAACACAGAGATAGGGAGCAATCTTCCAAGCCAGAACTGGGGTCATCACAGAAGTGATGTTCGCTGTAATCAGGAAATGCATCGGCACCAAGGGTAGAATCATAGAACATTATCCACAGCATCTGATGAAATTTCTTCTTCTCTGGCAGACAAAATTATCTAAATAATAGAGCTGATACACCGACTCTCAATGCTTTATCAATGTATTTGGGGAAAAAACACCATTTATAACTGAGGAACACACCAGAGTGAAATAACTACAATTTGCGGTCCCTAACTGCATCTCTAAAAGCTGCAGTAAAAGAAACAGTTCTGAGTAACAACTACATTATTGCCAGAAATGACAAAGATGAATACTGGTGACAAATGATATAAATTTTTGATATTTTAGACTAGAATTCTGTTATATTTTCTTCACTATAGGGATATTTTAAAGCATTCTGTATAAAAAGCATATTGTGGGATGAGTCAGCATGTTAACAGATGTTAGTATCACATGTTGGTCTTCAAATTCATGCCTGCAACTTTATTTTTAATTTGGCACTTTTGTGGCAATGTGTTGGCATACCTTAAAACAACTGCAAAGACCAACAGTTACATGAAGATCCACATCTATGGAGATCTACAAAAGCACTTTAATCATTTCCAAGTAGCCTTAAAAACAGTCTTTCAACACCTGCATTTGTTGCGACATGCATGTTAGTGGTGCACAGATTTCCTATCACCATGCTTTCCGAATGCATATGGTATACAAACAACATCGATACAATTTGTAGATGCAGAACTGAAAAGGATTAATGAGCAGGATCTGGTTATACAAAGCAGTGCTACCACATGAGGAGCCAATTTCCAGCTTTGTTGCTTTTTCCACACTGCCTTGAAATTCATTGTAAACCTATGTTCCTGTGAACAAGGCAGTCAGCCCTCAAATTTTAAACATTTGGCAGTTTCATGACCTCTCTTCACAGGTCCCAACACTTCGCTTCCTTCACCCTTCCCTCACCACTCATTACAGCACCCTGAAATCTCTATCTTAATTCTTTTCTGAGCCTCCTGCTGTTCTGAAATTCCAGCTTCAGACAAGCGCCTGGGTGAACACCCTGCTCCTCTCCACTGCACCGACTGATGCAGTGCCATAAGAGGGACCCCACCAGAGCCCTCAGGGGCATGCTCTCCAAAGAAGCTACCAGGCAACATGCTTGCACACCATCGGGAGTGTTTTGCTTGCACAGGAAGGCTGTGTCTGGTAGAAGTACTGCTATCAAAAGGAGTAAATTCATTCATTTACTGATATGGTAGGGAAAAATAAGCATAGATTCTAGAACCAAGGACTTCTCTGCTGCTTTTCTTTGACTTAGATCTTTATACCACTTTTGCAGTTCATAGGCCTGGAACTGGCTCCTCGCACACACTTCTGTAGCAGCTTAAAACAGGTACCTTGCTTTGTGCAGTTGTAGAAACCAGCTCCATAGGACTGTCAGAGCAGCTCAGGGTTGTCATTTCCAAATGCCACCTGAGCCACATACCCACCTCTGTGAACCATCAGAGATCCCCAATTCTTAATTGCCGATTCTCTTCACTTTATTTATTTTACTAGAGGTTTTGTGGGACCATACTCAACTGGGGCCTTAGCTAATAAATACCCAGTAAACTAGTAAAAAAGTATTTAGATTTAATAGATGACAAATATTTTCAAATGTAGGTTGTAAAGCTAGGCATCTCCATCTGTACTGACTTGAAATAACCAGCCGCTGGTTATTCTCGCGTACTGAGAACCATCTGCTCCTATTGGCCTCCGTTGTTTTTTGAAAAATAAACTGTTTAATTAGATGCTTTGGCATGGACCTAATTGGCTAACTTCCGACTCCAACACTAAAAACACTTTCCTGAAAGACTAGAAGTTTAAAAAAAATCTCTAAAGTGGAATGATCTAATCTAAAAACGTTTGCACTCACCATTTGGCCTTCTCTATATATTCATTCATATGGAGGATATAGAGATAGTTACATGTCCTGGAGTAAATATAAAAGCTCAATTCTTCATTTTTCTTCTCTAGTTCTAAAATATAAAACTTTACATGTCACCATGAATACTTTTCCCACCTCCAGACAGGGAACAGCACCAAAATGAAATTTTAGTGCTCCTTGCCAGAACTATCTGCACCAGACTGAAATATACACACCTGAAAATAATCTCAGGCTTGTGTTGTTCTGAGCACATCCGTATCTCAACATGAAGGACAATGCAGAGATATCCAAACCAGCAGAGGTACAAACCGGGACATGTATACTGTGTAGTGAAACGCCAAAGCCTTCTACTACTCTGCTGCACCCAAGCTAAGCTCTGCCATCAGCCCAGGTTTTCTGGCTTTGGTACTGTCCCATTCCGTTATGGCCACACTGATTACATTATGCTTTGCTGTAGTGAATACACATCTGATTCTTCTGCAGGGAATTAGCTCAGACTTGCAATGAAACTAATAAAATGAGAAATGAAACCAAAGTGTCAGAAAAGAATTTTAAATATGCAGTGAAGCATTTTCTTTAATGCTTTCCTGTAGTACTATATATATATTTATTTATTTTTACACAAACACATACATATGGTAAAAAGTGATTTTTTTTTTTAAACACTACAAGTTTGAAGACATTTGAGCTCTGATTTGGAGCTGCTACCACTTGTTACCTAGAAAGATCGTAACTATTGGCTATCCACAGCACCTTTTAAACTCTGTTAAACATATCAAGCCCTAATCCCCGTCAACACCTCTACAAGCTGCCTCAGAAACGGTCAGTAGGGTGAAAAAATGTTTGTCAATCTATGAGCTTAAAAATGCATTTACGTGGCTTCATAAGTTGCGGCTGAGCTACAAGCCAGTGAGCTCTCAGTGACATCCCTCATTTCCCATCTTCTTTGAGCCAAAATGCCTTGTGTTCCTTTCCACAGGAAAGGTATGCTGGCCAGGAGATGCGACAGTCTGGCAGATGTTGGGATGTGACAGCAGAAACAAGATGGGGGGAACAAGAGGAGAGCACATCTGCCCTCAGAAGCACAGACACAGCCATTCTGTTCCTGGCAGTGCACATCCATCTCCCTCAGCTGGCAGATTTCTATCAAGAGCTGACATCAGTATTGATGTGGATCAACATAAATATGCATCCAAAGACTGTTTTGAAGAAGTTTTGATAATGTCAGTTGGTATTCATTAACGCAGAATAATCCAGGTCACTTGCAGGTTCTTAGAAAGAAAGCATATTATAGAACTATGGTTCTATAGTGGTTAGTAATGCCAATATACCTTTTCAAAAATGGTATTTATCAGTAAATCAGAGTGATCTCAGCAACACAAAAGCATTCTGAGTTCAGGCACAAGAAAATGAATGTTAATGTTAACCCTAAAAATAGTTTTTAAAAGGATTTAAACAAAAAAAGCACAGATTGCAAATGCAAGGGGAGAATTTTAAAAACACTGAGGCTCTATTTGCAGAGAGGATTGATTTATAAAGTAGTAATGAAGGGTGGGATTCCTCCAAAGAGCAGTCTATCAGCCTCCTAAAACTCTCTCTTAGCTATACACAGTAAGGACTGAGGAATAACTCAGGTTTTGTCTTAAAAGCAAATCCACCACAGAATTGGAACCACAATTTATTAATTTGTTCAGCTTTAACTTCTGTGAGACAGGCCTCACTGAACAAGCTGCCACTAATGCCAGGTAGACCTTGTTCGCGAGGAGAGAGCTGTGGTTACAAGAGAGGTCAGGCTCATGTAGTCTCCACACAATAAAAAGCTTTAAGCCCCTTGCACATCTACTCTTTCACTGTTGGAAACCAAGGATATAGATAATGCCAGAAGATGTTGGTTTGATGCAAACAGGATGCTTCGTGTATAACATAGCATAAGCTTCATGCTTAGACCTTACTGCTGCCAGCACGCAGCCATACATGGCTCTGACTCGTGACACAAGAACCTTCCTTTATCTAAAGAGAAGCAACTGAGAGTAGCCGCAGCCTGTGCAGTGCCTATGTGTCGCCCCAGGCATACCGCAATGCTGAGATCGCTTGAAATAAATCCTCTCTTGTAGCTCACCAAGTAGCATGAGTGCTCTGTGACCCCTTCCTAATGTCCTGCCTCTACCCAGAGGCAGTCTTCTGGACTAATGCTACTCAAGCAGCCAGCTCGTCTCTTCAGCAACCAAACTAGACACAGAAGATCTGTGGGAGAGGTTTTCTCTTTTCCTAAAATACAAGTACTAACAGCTTCCTCTTAGCATTAGCAAGCTAGAATCAATATATTTCTCAGCATGAAATCTGGATTGCCAACAACTGAAATGACTGAACAGTCAATGAAATAACACCATGCAAGTATAACAACAATGCACCTGTACTTAGATGTATTCTGCTTTATATGCACTAAAAACATAGGATGGTAATTTCTAAACTATGGGTATCAAAAAAGGATTTCTAAATGTGTATTGAAAGGTTGAAAATCAATTTCCTCTTACCAAGGACATGTATTCCAAAATTAATATAAAATTGCTATTTTATATCAATATGTACTTGCCCAAACTACACATTCACATTCCACTGCAAGTACTGAATACATTCCCTCCCCTCACCCAATCCTATCTTTTCCACCCATAGCTTCTCCTCCTGCACCTCCTTCAAAAGAGGACTCGTTCATATTACACCTAGAACGGTGAACAACAGTTTGAGTATGCTTATGCTGGCACTGCCACTGGAAGAACAAGTCTTACATTTTTATCACTTATTTCCACTCTAGTTCTGCCTTATTTATGTAGGTACAACTGTTCATGAGACTATATTGCAAACCATACAAGATGGCTCTTGAGAAATAAGGCTATTTTTTGACCTCCTGTAGTTTCCTACCCAATTCACTAAAGATTTCCTTAAATAATTACATTGACTGAGGGGACAAAGACAGAAAGGACTAGATACATTGGAACTGCCACCAAATTCAACTGCTGTCAAAGCACAATTCTAGATCTGCCGAAGGCCATCTTCACAAGGCAATTCATTTAAATTCTCTGTGGAAGTGCACTTTTGGTATGCTGAGGAATCAGCTCTACTCAAGACAATATTGCACTCCTGGGTATCTGTGATCTCTGCAATTTATACAATTGATTTGTGGGTAACAAGCAGAGCAGGGCATGCTCACTGACCCTTTGGATGAACAGAAATATGCCCTTTTGAATTAATCTGAAATAGCACAAGCCCCTGTTCCACTATGCGGAGTCTTGAGTGAAAAAAAATCACTTTCAAAGAATACAGAGATCTCTGCAAATGACTTGCACGTGTCTTGAGGTATTGATCAGTGCTGAGCAATGTACACATCTGCCATTAAGTAGACCAGGAAGAAGACAGACAAAGAGACAACATCAATGCTCTTAAAAAGGAACGACACTGCACAAATTAGGTGGAACTGAGTAAAGCAGTAGTCTGTGTCTTCTGACAAGACTGGTAGCACTAGCAAGCAGCTCCCCACCACCTCCTTGACCAAGGAAAAAGGACTCTAAATACATCCTTTGTAAAGATAGATGCACCAGGAACTACCCAACTCCTACCATTAGTATTCCTTTTGACAAGCACAACCCTTGCAGGTCCCAGACTCTTACCACCAAGCATTAGCAGACAGTAAGGCAGCGGCAGCAAGAGTAAACCATGATGTAGCATTTTCCCCCAAATTACAGAACATACAAGTAGACATTTTGCAGGGCAGAGTAGTTTCTGTCAGGTATATAGCCATAGCTACAAGTGCATTTATTTTAATGGAGTACACTGAAAGCTTTAAGGAATCTTGTGCATATGTATATTTACATGTATAAAATTCCAGCACATCCGATGCAAAAACCATTGCTTTCTAATGCTTTCTCAATTAACTGGCGTGCCAGCAAAAAGAAGTACAATGTCCTGTCCATAAAAAAAATGTCTAAATAGCTTCAAGTCCTCTGGTACTAGTTGTATTCTTACTGAGTTTGCAACAACCCTTGTGATCCACACGGATGCTTTGTTGTGGTTCTCCTCAGTGGGGAAGATCAGCTACCTCCTAGCTTATTCTTTTTGCAATGCCCCTCCAAGCACAGCCCATCCTTAGTTTTGCAATAAAATTGCTTTACACCTTCATGGAAGAGTTTGATTTACCTCCTTTTTGAAAGCAGGTGGTTTTTGGCTGCATTTTGGTTTGCTTTTTTTTTTTTTTTTAAAACCTTTGTGGTCACCCACTTATCCCGAAGCCTTATGATTAATAAAGTATGAGGTTACAGACAAACGGCCTGTAGAGGTACACTCTGGACTGGAAAATGCTTCACTGGTATCGTTGCTATGGCAAAGCTTAATAGGAGCTTAGAGGCTGGGCACACAGCCAAGAAGAGGATGGGGAGGGCTGACACATGACATTTCCCCCTGCATTCTTCTCATACAATTTGCTTTCCGCAGCTCTTCAAGAGCATAAGAAATGTTTCAGCTTCAATTATCTCCACAGGAGCTTTATTTTTCTCTTTTTTTTTCTTTTTTTTTTTTTGCTCAGGAGTACCAGTTCTATTGTGACTTAGATTTTCCTCAATTCCCAATGAAATACACACATGTTCATAGTAAATAATTCCTACAAAGATTGTTATCACCAGTGCTGTTAATTTCCCCTTTATTAAAAGAAACTAGAGAGGAAGTTGGGAACAAGCCCAAAAGCTTCCTTTAAACTACAGTTTAACTTGACAGCAGACAAGCATGACATTTTCTGAAAAAAAAAAGTACCAGTTTATTGTAAAAAGCAGATTTCTGTTCATCATTGTAAACAGAGCTTACAAAACTCATTTACTGTATCACTGCTTACATCACATCTTCAACCAGTGATAGGCAAGGCTCGTATAATCCGATTCTATAATTGCATTCACTTAGCCTTGGACTTCAACAAACTGGACGATCAAATTCAAAGAATCTTTTTAAATATAAGAGACTGTTGCTTGTCAAAAACAAATTTATACAAATGTATTTGTATATAGAAATGCACAGTGGGACACAAGCCCAGTACAGGTTTATGTATATTTTAACTATGGAAAGCAAAACAAGATATAAAGGGACATTAAATGATCTTGGAAACACCTTGGTAAGTCCAGGACACAGTTTTCTATAGCTCCCCTAGCAATGGTATTGTTGAGATCAAGGGGTTACGCCAGTTTTATGCACTTTGTTAACAGAGAGCCATGAGACCACTGCAACAAAAGAATATCACATCCTGGAAACTGTGCTGGCAACAGAAATTAAGTTATAATTTGCACTCAAGAAATTAAATGCTGAAAAGTGCTTATATGAACACCTCTGAAGGAATTAGTGCTATCCAAAATGACAAGAGGATAAAACTAAGGAAGAACCAAGTGTTAACAGGAATGACGGGGTCCAGTAGCAGCTGGCCTCCTCCAGGTGGCAAAAGTCTTGCCTCTGGAGCTTAAATCGTGACAAGCAGATGGACACCAAGTTCTTCACTCCATGCCAGGCGCTCTCACAGGGAGACACATCGACACAAAGTATAAATTTCAAAATATAAGGTATCACAACCACTACATGACCACTAGTGCTACATATTTCCATTTTTAATAAATGGCGTTCCTGTGCCAGCCTCCCTCAGTTGGCTTAACACCTAGGGTGGACCTCAGTATGCCTGGATATAACACCCGAGCTCAGGCATTGTGCAGATGGTGGTGCATGAAAATCTTACGTTACTGAACACTTGGTACAGACCTCCTCTGCTGTCCTGCTCTGCGTGCTACAGCTGAGGTCCGGTTTTCCTTCAACCTTCTAGCCCCAGGGAAAACCCAGCAGAGTTGTAGCAGTCACTTGAGCACAGCCTGCAGGATTTCACACTTCCTGCATTCTTTTTGAGTCCCGTTGAATTGATGCCACAATTCAAGACAGCTTCCCTACCTAGGATAGCAATGATGCTCAAGGTTAAACACATCTAACTCTACTAAAAGTAGTCAAAGCCTCAGTCTGCTACAACAGACTGCAAACTGAACTGAGATTCTGGCAGCTGCAGTAAAGTCACATCTTACTATCCCAGAACTAGTGATTTCAGAAATCCCTTTCTGAAGGGATGCTGATATTTTCACTTTAAGATTACTTTCAAATTGAAATAAATTTCATTTTGCCTTCTATAGGAATTGATTCTAAGAAATCCATTACAAAAGGAACAATTTCATGGCAGAAAGGAAAGGTTTGAGCTGTTCCACTGTCATCTGCACTCACAGTAATCAGCTGTAAGCCTAGATTTCAAAACCCTTTCTTGAGTCCATAGGACACACCTCTCAGCAGGGTTTGCAGCAAAGAAGGAAACTCTTTTAGAAGTGTCCTAAAATTCTGAAATACTTTAAATAAACTCATACCCCAAACAAAACAATAGCAGTAGGAAGGAAAGGAATAGGTAGGCTAGCATACAGAAAATAAGAAACTTTTAAAGATTAAGGTGAACAATCTTTTGAAGCAGTGGGAGCTATCAATGGCAATATTAATTTAGGAGGATATGAAATAGAAACATGAGGGACTTACTACTCATGAACTTCAGCTTATACACAAGGACTGATAATCATTCACTACCCTTAGTTACAAGGAGAGCCATTTTCCCTGTCACATGAAAATAACTATCCACTCAGGGGCAAAAGCATCTGTAAGGATACTAGAAAGGCAGGAGTGACTGATACAGACAAGCATTTTCTGATGAGATCAGTAGCACTTCAAGGTTTAATAAGATTTTAATGGGAATGGTAACAGTGCTCCGTTGAAATGACAACATGGGCGGCTTTGAGAAAAGCACCATATAATTGATGGCTTTATGAACATAACAAAACCACATAATGAAGCACAGCAATACAGAAGGGTTTGCAATTGCTGCAACCCATTTAGCCATCTGCCCAGCAAAAGGTCAATGTAATGAACAGTTTAAAGACATGTGATGGAAAAGTAGAGACCAGACTTCAAGAAAGATCTAAATCAAGAAAATAAAGTACTTCAATTCCAGAGATAGTCCCATTAAAATCTTCCTGAAAGAGACCCATTTCCATAGTAAAACACTGCAGAAAAGGGTTGCTATGACCCTTTAACAGACATTTCAGTCATTAAAAACACAAAGGATATTAAGTTCTAAGACATGCTTCTAGGACATTAGACAATACTTATGTATTGTATTAAGTTAAATGAAAACATACATACTGAATATATGTCCTAGCAGCAGGTGCCAGAAGGGATGTCTCCTACTTGTTAAACTGAAGTCTCACGGTATTAAAACACAGGAACATACGACTTGCTGCCCCACAACATTCAGCACAGGTACAGCTCTGATTTGCACTGCTTGGCATGGCAGCAAAGTACACTCCCCTGGGGACATAGAGGTGTCCCAGCAAGCTGCTGGAGACGCAGCAGAAAATGCTCAGAAGCAAAGCTTGCTCTTTTTTCTTTTGGAAGGATTGCATCTATCACAAATCCAGGAAGGCAGCAGCTTGAGAACAATTCTGAAGCTTTTGATAAGCATGTCAAAGACCAAGCTCCAGCCAAAGGAAAAAAATCAGGCTGCTGAGTAATTACAAAAACTAGTATCTAGTAGGGATTTTCTAAAAAAGTATTGAAGAGATTATGCTGCTAAAATTTAATTCTTACTTGGTAGAAATCTATAACTTCATTGAACTCACAGGTACATACAATTCTCTGGCCGAAGATGTAAATGCAACTTGGACACACAAAAAAAAAAATACTTTCTCAGAGCAGAAATCATAATCTTCATTAAGAGATGTAGAATTTTTTCTAAAACTGTCACAACTTTGAAGAATATGGATACCATAGCAAGTGTTTACTATCCTGTCTACCAACTACAGCTCCTAATTTATTTATAGGACCAACTCAACATCACTCAAATTAACAATCCTACCACCTACTAAGAAGCTTTCCTGACTTCACTGACATTGAAAATTCATTGAAGATTCAGCTGCCTAAATACAAGCATGTATGTCATTTTGGATAACCAAAAGTCATCTCAGGCTTGTACAGTTACTTTTGCATAGTGTATTACTACTCAGTGCAGCATGCCCTGGAACTCAGGGTAGAGTCTCTGCAAATATAATAGATCATAATTGTTCTGCTTTTTGGAACATAGGCGTGAGTAAATTAAAGGACTCTTAAAGGACCCTTCAGAAAGCTGCCATAACCAGATCTGTAATAATCACTTTTACAATCCACTTCAGAATTCACAGAAAACATCCACCCCATTGACAGATCTAACCCACCTGTTCTGAGGTTTTGACCTGAGGTGGCAAGGACTGAACTACAGTTGAAGCTTAAGCACGGGTGCAAGAACTCTAAGGATTCTGTAGGTTAAATTCTTCACTGAAAAATATATGGGTCACCATATCCTGCAACTGTTAATGATGATGAAATATCTGCCACATTACCAAGGAAACTCAACTAGTTAAAATACCACAGTAGGAGAATGATTGCCTGGTAAAACCTGTTTAACTTCAGCTAGCATTTCTGTAATTGAGATAACAACTTCAAAGAATTCTCGATTTATAATTTTCTCACTTACTGGATTTGTATGATTCAGTATGCAGTCATTTTCTCATTAAGAGTTAAACATGAAGTAATATAACAAGTGATTGCTGTGTTTAAGCTGTAATCAAGTATTTTTCTCCTGGTGCTCCTGCCTGTAATACCCATAGCATGTAATAGTTTACTTTTGAAAGCCAACACACTGGAGGTATCAGCCACCCTCAAGTTACTTCTCACATCCAGCTGTGTTGGAAACCTACCCATTAGGGCCCAGTGGAAGGAGCAAGCCATTAAGCCGGTCGGCTTTTCTACAATTTCCTTAGCTTCAAGCTAAGAAATTCCACTACAGATATCTTATCCAAGCCTTTTAAAACCTTTACCTTCAAACTTTCAGACCTCTTGCCATCTCAGACTTTTAGTTCATCAGATGATACCACAGGAATGACAGCTGCCCCACCAGTCCCAGCCTGCTCAGGTGCATGCATCCTGAGCAAAGGACAGTCACTGCCTTGCAACCTTTCCTGCAGCAGCTGGAAGCAACTGCATCTGTGCATATACATGCACTCACAGTTAAAGGAAACCAACTGTCAAAGCCTGCTGACCAGATTACTGACAACCTGTTTGGGGAATAGCTAATATCAGACAGGTAACAAGCAACTTCATTTACTGCAAAGATTATGAATTTCATTTTAGGAAAAAAATATTCCACCCTGCAGGAACAGTGAGGCATTGGAAAACTGGATTTACAAAGGCAATAGAATCCCTTTACATGGGTGAATCTAGGCACATCTTAGATGAACATAGAGATAGTCTAGACATGAATTTCTCAGTTTACAACTCACACGCTACATGTGATTTGCAAAGCAATTTGGCCTACTAACATATCAAGCTACTAAACTACCATAGGAATAATCAGTTCTAACCCAGCTTTCCACATCCCCACCCCACCCCCAGAAACTGCCCTTCTCAGAAGTCATGCAGTAGTGAAACTTTTTTTTTTAAACTGAACAATAAACCTTTAATATATTTCTTCAAAATGGTGGATGTTCACCTATCAGAACTAGCCAGATAGCATTAAGTTGGGTGCAGGGGAACACCAAGAGCCACAACACCAAAAAGCAGAACTTTCCAATAGTAACCACATTTAGGAGTCCCACCCAGTACTTCTTAAATGACTACAAATGTTCAAAAAAAAAAAAACAGAAGCCAGGTGGAGAGCTCCTAGACAAACAAGTCTAAAAGCTGTTAAAAAATATATTCAGTAGTGACCAACACATTACAAGAGGATTTACAAAAGCTGGCATGGTTGGCAAGTGGTGCATATTAACTAAAAATAGTTTCCTTATTAACATTCATAAAATAATTTGAATAGCTCTATTCTCTAAGTAACAATCCTCATAATGAAAAGCTTTTGTCCCCTATTCACAGCATAATCAAAATTAAATATTGCATCTCAGTGCCATTCTGAATAGGCAGTCATTGGTATCGTACCGAACAGATGACATACTTCCACATTTGGAGAAAGACCATTAGTAGACAAACCCTTGAGAGGCCTCTTGACACCAGTAACAGTACAGCCACACTTGGCTTTCCATTTCCTCCCCACTTCTGTTTGACCTATTCAGTATTTGTGAAAACATTCAATAAAAGTTCCCAAATTGTTTGAGGACTTAACATTCTATTCTATATCTTTCCATGTTCTTCAGTTACTTGTATCATTTAATTAAAAGTTATTGCTTTGCACTGCAAGAAAAAGCTTAGCCTTGGGGTCACAGAAATGACCTGTCTAGCAAACATGTTTGCAGGTTATAGGAAATGTCAGCAGTAATTGCTGAACAAGCATTGAGAATATGTAATGAGTGCTGAAAAGGGAAGTCATGTCCCCCACACCAAGTTATTTTATTGACAATATCAGTTGTTGAAAACAAACTGCTAAGCCAATAGACACACTGTCAAAGGAACACAAGCCCTCTGGCATATGGTATTACTACAGCCTTGGAAATGGCCAGCCTACAGTTTAGAGCAGCTACCTAATGACTCTAATAAACAAATAAGCTATTATTGGTTCTTGTCTGAAACTGCTTGAGGCACTACTAATTGTCAAATTTTTAAAAAAATACACTATGAGTTGTTTCTTCACATCTTTCCACAGAAATCAGTCTCCTACATAAAGCTCCATAGAATAGATTTTTTAAACATTTCACAAGCAATGTTTCCCTAAAAAAAAAAGTTTCCTTCTTGTGCAAGTAACCCAAACAGGTATCATTCTGAGAAAGAAAACAGAAGAAACCAGCATGCTCTTCTTCCTTCACAAGATATGCAAGCACCAACACAATCCTTCTTGAGACTATTTCAGTGACAACAGCATGTGCCAAGCCATGTCAAACAGACAATACATCTCTTCCAAGAATTGTATAGTATATACTTTGCATGCTTTGCCTGACTCTAGAAATACATGAAAACAAGGGTCACTTTCTGGTATCACAGCCAACTCAGCTATGATTTAAAGTTTACTGAGGTCAGAGGGAAGAGATGGTTTGCATACGTCTCCATTTAATTTCACTGAATTATGTCTCAACACAATTCAAGCAGATTATCAGCCACAATATTCTCTTCATACAGTATCCTAAATTCTCTGCTTATAAAATTATTGCAGACTTTCAGCTATAATGATCTAGAATCACCTCTACCACTATGTAGTAGAATGTGAAGTTCTGTAACATCACTGTGTACCTCTAGGCTGGCTGCCGCTCCACAGTCATGTTGTGACAGGCAAGAGAAATCCACTTCCAATTGCTCATACCCAAAGTCATCATCACAACTCTGCAGCACTTCCATATTCAGCTGGATTCAAGCCAAAACTTGGCTTTCCTTACCCTGTGGGATTGAAAAGAGAATCGTTTCAGAAAAACCATCAGTACAAGGACACATACCAAGCTACTGCTAATGGAGTGGCTGAAAGGAGTCACAAAGGAGGCCCTGCAGATAGAAGAACTGAAGGACACTTGCAAGACAGCCGAAAACAAATCAAAACAAGAGAGACTTCTAGCAGTAATTAAGCTACTTGTCAATATTACAGGGACACAGAAACCTCTCCCAGCTGAGATGCGCAGTACATAGGTCACTGAGGACAGACTCAAACCTGATGGAAGGGAGAACACCAACTGCTACTCCAGTTCTCTGAAGAACACAAGGGCCAGAGGCAGTCTGAACTCTAGAAAACATTTTGAGTGCATTTTGTTGAGCCTGCAGGTTCTCCTGCACATCGTGGGGAGCATTTCATAGCACTGCACCCTACCACAGTAGGGAACACAGGCCACAGCGCTTCATCCCAGCATTTTAATAAGGGTGTTTCCCAGCATTTTAACAAGTGTATTTCATAGCATTTTAACAAGCAAATTTCAGGTGAAACAGTATATTAACAGTCAGGAGAAATTCTATTGGGAGAACATGATACAGTATTGATTTGCATTCACATAAGAATTCACAAAAGCAGAGAGTTAACAGTGTGGCAGCAGCAGGAGGCTGAGAACATTTAACCCTTTCTATTGAAAAGAAATATTGCAAAAAAGGTATTTTACCATATTTATCGAAGACAATGGAATTTTAGTAAACTGTTTTATAATGATGGTAAGATTATGTGGCAGAACTGCCCTGTCATTTGCTCTAGACTACACAGCCATGCCTTCTGAACCTCACAGGAAATATTCTGCCAATTGACTTTCTTCTATATATCTTCGGCTTTTTGTTTGTTTTTTGACATATAAACAGGCATCTTTTCAGCTCCCAGTGCACAAAAAATCAATAATAAATCCTTCAAAATAGGCACTTACACATCACCACTGCTAACGTACACTACTGAGACCAAATCCTTTCTGCCCTTGTGTCCCACTTAACAAGCACCCCCTAAAGCCCTTCTACCCATCTCACAACCAGACTGCCCTCAACAGCCACAGGCAGATGTGAAGATGGCCCCAAAGTCTGAGGGCCAGGCAGCTCTGTGTGGGAGAGCCCTTGGACCTGCCAAGCATGAAGGCAGAGAAGCAACATGGCAGTACACCACCACTGCATCCACAGAGCGATCTGCCTCAGGCTGCTTGCTGCAGAGAGCCTAGCTGTGAGCCAGGACTCTGGGGAAAATGGGAAGAAGGAGCTCATGAGCAAAGAGACCATGCTCCAGGCAGAGAGACTCTGCTTGTCCAAAAGCAGCACACTGCAGCCCCACAGCACGGGAAGTGGCTGGCCCCAGCGAGTTTCTGCCTCCTGTGAGCCTGAGCCCCTGGCACTGCTCAGAGCACCTCCCTGGTGCCTCAGACCACTCCTGGGTGCTTGCTGCCACAGCCGGCCTGCGTTCTCAGCAGGCCAAGCTGAAAGCCAGTTACATATGCAGTGACAACCTGAAGGCCAAATGTATACACATCTTTCCACCTCTCACCTCCCCTGCAAACACAGGCATATTCCAAATGGTGTAAATAGTATGGGAGTTCAAATCCCATTATTTCCAACTTCCATCATTTAAACTGTTGTTGATTTGACTCAAACATTTGCACTTCTATCACGAAGGTTTCTCAAATTGTAAAAACTCCAGTCTACAAAACAGAAAAATACTAATAACTTCAGCATATTTATGTATATGTGCATGCATAGACTCACACAGGAACAGAAGGTGCAAAGGTGCAACTGTTTCTTGGTAAATTTTGCAAGTATAAGTTCCACAAAATATCCGACTTTCCAAAGATGGGGCTGAAGTTATCAAACATGAAGTAAAACAAGGAAATTAAGAGAGTTACCAATTATTCCATATTATCCTTGACATTTTATCAACCATTTCTAAGATTCTGATGAAACATTAAACAAATAGAATTTTAATAATTTGAAATAACACTACATAAATAAGCTGTTTTTAATTAAATATTTCATTAAATGTCATGGAAAAACACTAATTAACTCAGATTATATCTCCATTATCTTTGCAAGTTTAATAGAATTGTCAATAAGGGAATAGAGTATAAAAATTGAAGTCAAAAGTCAAATAAATTCACACACATGTAGGCTTTCACACAGAAAATAGCTCTTACCAAGAGTGAAAATATAATTTATGTAACAAATATTGTTTCATAATATTTTTATGAAAAAATACTATTGATGCTTTCATGAAACACTGCTGACGTTTTCATTAAATAACGTCATAAAGCATTAAATATGTTTACACATACCATAGCCTCAGCTCCAGAAGTCACTAAACTCAGCTCTTCTGCTCAAAGTCAGTGACCTTGGTTACTGTAACTTTGAAAAGGCTGTCTCAGCATCTGCTGTACCTTTGCCACCTAATTCCTGCCATGGGCCAAAACTGGATTTCCCCAAGCTCCCAAACCCCCACTATTATTCAACAGCTGCTTGGAGACTCACACATTTTCCTTCTGCAATCCAAAGGGGCAGAAAGAGATCAAGACAAGCAATGGGTTAGATAAGCAGAGTCTCCCAGAACAACGGGGCCCACAAACATTCGTACCCACAGCAGCCAGGGCCAACCCATAAACAAGGCTGTGCTTTCTAACCATGCTGGATCCCAGCATTGTGAGCCTTCCTTGGCAAAGAACCAGGAGATCCATCGAAGATTACTTTTCTTTTACTGCTTAACTTCAAAGCTGCAGCTTTGCTGACTGGCACAATGCAATTGGGAACAGTTAAATAGCTTCTATCATTAACAAGTCTGACAACCCACCTGAGCAGCACGTTCCCTCACAACACTAACCACATAGGTCAGCCAGACCACTCTGCTGCAACAGGAGGAGCAGGTGTCAGGGCCACAACAGTCCCCCACACCAAACACCTCAGGTCAATGCAGCACTCACACACATTCTGTCAGCCATCTTGTACCAGGTGCCCACAGCAGGTGCCACAGGGGCAGCCTCTGTGAGGGCATGGCCAGTTCCAACCAGTTCCACAGCAGCCCCACCACAGGGCACAGCTGAGCCCAGCTGGGGGTGCAACTGTGAAAGTATTCAAACAAAAAGGGGCAAAATGCTGCACTGACAGTGATGAGTGAAGAAAAAAAAGCATGAGAAAACAGCTTTGTGACCTGCAGGGTCAGAAGGAGGTGCTCCAGGCATTGGAGCAGACTCCCCCATAGCCCATGGAGAGGGCCACAGCAGGCAAGACATCCACAGCACAGCCCATGGAGGACCCTGCACCAGAGTAGGGCAATGCTCCCTGAAGGACTGTAGCCCATGGGAAGAACCCTTGTTGGAGCAGGGAAAAAAAAAAATGTGAGGAGGAAGTGGCAGAAAAGAGCTGTTACAGGCTGACAAAAACAACCCATCCCCCTGCACAACAGAGTGTTGCTTTATTTCTCAACATCCAAATCTATTTTAACTGTCAATAAGTTCAATTAATATTCCTTGAGTCTTTTTCCCCCATGATGGTAGCTGGTAAGTGATCTCCTGGTCTTTATCTCAGTCTAAAGGATTTTTCATGCTATTTTTTCCACCTTGCCCTGTGAGGAAGGGGAATGAGCATCTGGCTGCAGTCCAAGGTCAATCCACCACACATGTCCAGCAAAGTATCTTGATGATCTGAAGTTCTATAAACCACTACTGGTTTGCAGTAGTTTTACAGAAAAAGCTTCCAATCCTATTTGATGCTTGTTTCATGAATCCAGAATGGGGATGAAGGTGACAGCTAGATAACACTCTCCCTCTGTCTCAATCTTCTATTACTGTTGTGGTGGAACAACTGCCAGGGCTGCTGTGTAGCACTGGGTTTGCCTTGAAATTACCAAGAGAATTGCTTGTATTTGCCTTAGCCAACCTTGCATCACACTGTTTCATTCATGCAGAAAATGGGACCAGTGAGTCAATCAGAAAGACAAAGCTAGTGTTCATGGGATAACAAAGGAATAATCATAGAAGTTTGATATTGCAGCAGATGGAAATACAACTTGCAGATGGCTTCTATTACACGTGAGGTGGGCAGGCATAATGTAATACACAAAGATCAGGATAAGACACCATGGAATGCCAGTTAAGAACACCAAGCACTTAATACACAGAAAGCCCTACTATCTGATAAGAAACTCTGACTAGAGTAGGGCTAGGCTGGTTTATTTCTTGCCAAATGTATTTATCTGTCTGCACAAGCCACAAGTATTTGGCATCAAGCAAGCTGCCAAGCTCCAGAAGCAATGGAAGCCCACACTTCTTTCCATCATGCATGGACAAAGCATTGGGCTGCACTCAACCTTTCAGAGTGTTAAGAGAAATTTATTGCATTGAAGGCAGTTCTGGCAGAAGTGATTTATCAAATTAGAATGTTATTTAAGCCAACAAAGCAAGGATTTAAAGAAAAAGTAGAAGTTTAATTCAAAAAAGTATATATTGCTCTAGCTGCAAACATACCTAGAATCAGTGTCAGAAGAGGACCTCGAGAAATAACCAGCTCTACATAAATTGCTCCTGACAAATGCCTGCCTAATCCAGGGTAAAAAAATATAGGAAAGCAGCTCTACAACCTTTTCACAGACTATGAGCTTCCTCTCCACTGGGAGAGAAATGGTCCTCTGGACAGAAGTCAGAGCCAATTAACAAATGATAAAACAAGAGAGATGGTGAACACATGTAAACACTCACTGCAAATAAAGACAAGCAATTACAATAAAAAGTGATCACTGAAAAGCCTCACACAGGGGCAATTATCCTAACACATAGAGATGCTTTACTAGTCTGCTCAGATAAGCCTTGAACCCAAATTATGCTTGCATTTGTACCAGTGTTTATTCACATTCTACGTACTGACCCTTTTCTAATTCAAACTTCTCTTGAAAGTACTAGTAAGTCTAATTCAAACCAGTTACTTCCAATCTCAGCCCTGGGCAAAGACAGCTTGCTTGCTTCACTTGAATTAATTCTCATTTATCTTTGCATTCACATCAGCCCTCAAATAGGCTCAAGGGGCAACCCCCGGCAAACTGATCAATCTTTCCTCTACCCTATGCCAACATTTTAAAGGTCCCCTCTGATCTTAGCTGCAAGTCTAGAGCTACTAATGGTCACCAGATTAGAGAAGCTACAAAAATAAATAAATTCATTGCTTCATTGTCCTCAAGGACCTTTGGCATTTTCTGGAGTATATCTTCTCATAGCCACCATTTAAGATCTAGTTAGTTTTCTAGTTCCAATCCTGTTCAATATAACCCTGAAATCTGCTTATTAAAAACATTTATACACACACCACTCTCTTTTAGTCACAAATATGCCTTTACTGACTGAATTAACAGATCTTCCAGCATCTTGATAACAAATCAAAGCGCCCAGCACCCAAATACCTTCTCATTTTATAGCAAAATCAGATTGTTGATGCTTTGCTCATGTAAAGTTGACTTAAGTTTAGTTCACAAAGCAGTTATTAAGTTGTGCAATGGTATTTGTCCTTAAATTTCTAAGAAATAAATCAAGGAGACTAGATGGATAAAGCCATATTTCAGTCCCTAGTGATTCAATTTATATTTGGATACCTTATTGTTTTTAGCTACACAGAGTCATAGGTTACAAATATGATGAAAATCAAATTAGAAACAGATAAGTTTAAGAGAAAAATAAAAGATTTTGGGCTTCAGTGTGACAAACAAAATACCTTAAAACAAACAACTAACAGACCAGCATAATCTTCAGAACATTTGGATTTGTAGAACTTACCTCCTACTAGAATTTTTGGTTTTATAAACACAGACATAACAGAATGTTCTTTAATTCACCTTGATGTTCCAGAATTGCCTTTTGCAACTTACACATGCCTAACCGCTTATTTGTGCTCCCGAATTAAAAAAGAAATGAAGGATTGGTTTCCCATGGTCTTATTTCTCATAAATATGTTTTTATGTGCATACAAACTAGTTAAGTAATAGGAAATACCACAACTACAGACATAAAGGTGCAAGGCCAAACCAAGTGGGGGAAGAAGAACTTGGAGGGTCAGGTTATGGTAGGGCCCACCCCACAGTACCTGACCAGGAGAGCAGGGCAACTCAGAGATGGCATCTATCTTCAACCACAAGCCCCAGTCATCACACATCTTCACGCTGATGAGGTAGGTCCACAGTCAAGGTAGGTAGTCAGTTCATATCTCAGCATCAGACATAGTCCAGAGATTGCCAGACAGGTCCATACTGGGACCAGATGCAGACAGGACAGGTTTGCAGCCAAGCCAGGAGGTCCATGCAGAGGCCATGGTGCAGATCAGCATGGCCTGCAGACAGTGACAGACATAGCTGTGGCCAAGCTGGAGAGCAGCACTCCTACCCCACTGCTCAAAGAGGGACTAATGGCCCAGAGCTAAGTTTAAATAGAGTGCCTTAAATAGGCAGGAGATGGGAGGCCTCAGGTGAGGTTGGTCAGGGTCATTAGGACCTATCAGTGCCTCAGGACACCTGTCAGAAGGTTCCTGGAAATCAGTAGGATAATGCCTTATTGAAGCTCACTGTCTCAAGAAGCATATCATTCACCCTGAAGAACTACAGCCAATGAGGAATAAATCTTAATCTGGTATCAGTGCTCATGTTCATCATGGTATCCTTAAAGGAAATCAGAAAATTAATCTTTGGTGAAAATGGGGTAATGTTTGTATCTCTCAGTCTACCTAAATCCTTCCTCCATGATAGTTTAGTAGCTCTGTTAATATTTAGGATTTTTTTTTTTGGGGGGGGGGGGGGATTTTTGTGGAAAGAATTTTGCTCAAAGGACAGCACAGCTGTCAGTAAAGTAAAAAGAATTAGCTCTTTCTAACAGGACAAATTTCTATTGGACTTGTTCTACACCACTACTCAATGTGTTGTACAAATTAGGCAATGATATGCTCTAAATTGCCTTTTGTTAGATTCCAGATATATTAATAACAGTTGAAAACCTAAGGGTCTCTAATGGCTTAATTCTGCAACTTTTTCTCATGCACATATTCAGCTGTAAGATGCAGAGAAAATGCATCTTACTAGGCTAGCAGAAATATCCGTAAAATTCTTTTAAAATCTACACCAAAATAAAAAACCTTACAAGATGGAGGACTGCAAACTTGACTCAACTAGATCATGGCGACAGAAATTCCAGATCTTTCATATCTAAGATGGATGGAGTAAGGGGAAAAACAGAATGGACAAACACTATAGCAACCCAAAGCAATCTGCATTGCAGTGGTTACAAGGGAACTACAGGCCAGGGAGTTAGAACAAAATAGAGTCGAGTTGCTATTTCCATGACAAGTGGGAAAGGTTGTTCCACTTCTAATGCAACCTGACAAAATAACAAGACTCTGAACTTCCCTTGGAGGAAGGAAAGGAAGAACTTAGTAACAGGTGATTTTCTTTTCTAGAAGACATTCAGAATGCTGCTAAGATTGAGCTTGTGTATAATTACAATGGGGAAAAAAAGAAAACACAAATCATCTCAACCCAAGGAGAATCACTCTTTCCTGAATCAATTACATCTCTGCAAAACGAATTGCTTTACAGCAATGTGAAAGCCAACAAAATTCAGAGAAAGTTCTTACTGGCAGATATCTCTAACACACCTCTCATGTATGTTCCAATGACTCAGGTTCTTTATGTTATCTTCCATCCTAGCAATTTCTCCATTACTGTGTTTTTCCTTGTAGTTGTTGGGCTTAGCTGTCAGCAGTTTATATTCAACTTGTTTAAGTTAAAAAAAAAAAAAAAAGACAAATGTAATGTGGCCACTATTCAATACCTAGTGATCTCTGCCCTGTCTCTAGCAAAGCACACAGTTGTAACAGTGACCCGAGCAATCTCACTGGGGCCAGAGAATAAAGTTCACCTTCTTATTAAAAGTCTTGCATGTTGCCTGAACCCTGCTGTTGGATCCATTCAGAGAAACTGCAAACAGGGAACTACCATAACAAAGAAAGAAAGGAAGAATATTTTCAAAACGTCGTCCAAGTCTCTCTTAGCACAAAAAGCCTGGTTTTAATCCCTTGCATAATTTGATTCAATTTGAGCATAATATATTCTGGCCTTTCAAATACCTTTCAAAATTAATTTTCTT
The DNA here is from genome assembly GCA_013399115.1 of Anseranas semipalmata. NCBI lineage: Eukaryota > Metazoa > Chordata > Aves > Anseriformes > Anseranatidae > Anseranas > Anseranas semipalmata. The sequence goes on from VXAA01000546.1 coordinate 195,573, forward strand.
CCTGTTTTCTACTTTTTCATCTCCACAGCGGACAAACCTAGTAAACATTAGGAGGGAACAGCCTAACCTATACAAGCATTAGCACTGCTCAGCATTTTAAATTTGTAGGGTCTGGAGCAATTAACTCAGAGTAACAGTTTACTTCACAGGGTTTTGGAAATGACAGAGTGTGCAGACAGTTTCACAGCTCATCAGTTTTAGAACATTTTATAAACAAGTGCTTGCAATTTAAGATCAATTATGACCCAATTCATATATGATTTTCTAATGAAGTCAATTGATGAAATAACCATGTAAAGCATATTTTTTAATTCCCAGTTAGGAAAACAGTAGTAAAGCTAAAATTTCCAAGTTCTTTCTTTATTGCTTTGGCTTATTACTGAAGGCAGATTTTCATTTAGCCACAAAATACTTTTATGTCTGAAAGTGGTATCTGACACAAATAGAAGAAAAATTGGTTTGGATGGATGTTTAAATCCATTTTCTGCAAATTTATAGTATTTGGTGAACATTGTTTTTATTCTCTATTGCCCTTTTTAATAGACAGTATTTATTACCAGCACACTTATGACTGAAAACAGCATTTATTTTTCTTTTAATACCATACATATTATTGGTCAGTTGTATTTTAGCTTAACTGTTCCCATATCTTGACTTAGCACAAAGCAACCAAATTGGCTGCATGCAAAATTCAATGCAATGTTGTCTCAGTTTTAAAACAGTCGGAGGACAGATATAACAAACGTCTCAAGGATATTCTGAGTAGTGGTAAGCAGAAGATAACAGTGCATGAACAAAGCCATTACTTCCCTGTTCCCATATAATTTGATTTAAACATTAAAAATGGATAATTACTATATAACTTTTGTCAATCTCAGAATTGAAAGTGTTAAGACAATAGCAGGTATTTCTCCAAAACCATGCTAGGAATATTTTGTTCATGTCAGTTTATGTTCAAAACAACTGTATACTCAAATTCTCACTTCAGGATTTTATGAATTTCTTCTAGTGGCATTCAACGGCATTTGTTTTTACAGACAAAGGGCCCACAAAGGCAATGTTTCTATCTTTTAGAGCATTCCCTGCAAAATGGTGATCCCATTTAACACCAACAGAGCAAGGGATGTTAAGCCTCTTCATCAAATCAACGAATGGGTTCCTCAACAATGCAGACCTGTGCTATGGCTTAAACAGCCACATCTGTTGCAGGGATTAAAATTATGCTGCAGCAGTAGTTACACAACATTTGGCTGTGAAATTATGAGTAACATCAAGAGAAAGCCTCTGAGAAGTTGAAAAATGTAGTGGCAGTGCTTGGGAGGTGGCGGGGTGGATGAGTGAGATGCTTGGTGCATGCTGCCCAACCTTAAATTACTAGCTGCTACAAGCTGCAGAAGGGAGTTGTGGCCACATCCATTCCCCAAGGAAAGTTTTGTTGGAACACTTAATTTGCACGTATGAGTAGATGCACCAAGACCATCAGAGCTCGTTGTGTGACCTTCTAGAATGTCAGATAGAAAAAAAGAATAGATATAAAGAAAATAGGAAACAACTAAAAGTCAACAAAGTTAAATGACATTTAATGTAAGTTTAAAAAAAACATTTGGGGGCCATGGATAAAAACTGCAGCCTTTGCCCCTTAGTCTCCAGAATAACATAACAGAGTTACTGAATAAAAGCTGTAAGGAAAAGATGCGCTAGTAGGAAAACCCCAAGAATTACATACAGTGAAATCCCACACACCATTTACATGGTTTCAAGTTTCTCCACAAATCCAAGCCTGGGGGAATTCACTGGGATGTTCAAGAGTTCACAAACTTTTCAAGAGACCAGAGGATCTGTTCCAATGGGCTGTTCCTTCAGTCCTATGGAATCAACTAGCTATGTACACCTCTCCACCTTTTAAAGGTGCCCTTACAAACTGGGTGTTCCTTCTGCTATTTGCTTCTTTGTTGTTGCCAGTGTATGAAAAGCAAGGGTTGGCAACATAGAAGAGAACAGCTGCTTTGGTTCATTTCTCTTCATCACTTTTTCCTGTTTGTAGAAAGGTTTGCTATACTATTGTGTAAGCATAGCACATTACATTTTTGGGAAGATGCAATTTCATGGAGAGAGAAGCTTGAAACTCAGTTATAGTTAAAGTTTAGCTTGTTTTTAGAACCCCTTAAGTTTACATCAGTCCTAAACAATACTTCTAAAAGCACTTGATGAAGAAACTGTGCAATATGTCTCTCTATTCTCATCAAAACTTAAGGCCAAGACAGGAAGAAAAGAGACTTTCCTCAAAAGCTACGCAGTAAAAGAGCACCTAAAACTGTATATGAGTCTTTTGTTCTTTATGTAGCCAGTGCAAATCTAAAGTGATTCTACTTCCTAAGAATAACCCAGATTGATGCTGTTATATGGTCAGAGAGAGACCAACCTATCAATCAAAAGAGAGAGCAGTGTTTTTCACAACCATTGAAATTTTCACTTTGTTGAGTATTCTTCATCTATGTTTCTAAAGAATGAACATTCTAGATGTCTGTATACTGCACACTTCATAGGCCTTTACCACTGGACACAAGACCCCCATCACTTATTCTTGCTGTTGATGCAATTCTATCACAAAAGAGTCAGGTAAACATGACACAAATACTTTGTTACGAAGAAGACCTCACCATCTGTATGACACAGTTGAAGAACTTTATAGCTAATGACGGCATCTGCTATGCCATGATGAGCCCGGAGTACAGGAAGTCCTCAGGTTGCAAAACCCACTTGCCACATATTGCAAAAGAATTAGGGGAAATTGATATGTTTCACTTGCAAAATAACACTAATGCAATAATAAGGCAAGATGGAAGAAGTTTTGGAATTCATCCAATATTTTTTTGCAGAGCTTGAGAGTAGTTTTCTAAGAGTAAAATTCCTGGAGACAGGAATGAGACATGAGACAGGCTGAGACCCCCGTCATAATGAAATCACAGCTTGTGTCCCGGGTGAGTGCTTTGGGGAACAGATGCTGACGGTGGTTCTAACCTGCCGGCAGACAGAGGGCTGACCTCCACACAGGGCTAATGTAGAGGAGGTGAGGGCCACCGCTCCTTATAAAATGTGCTTTTGGTTTGGTTCATGTCTAGTCAAATGCCACAAACTCCACAACAAGGAAAGTCGCACCTCCTACAGCAGTGGGGATTCAGTAGAAGCCCTTGAGATGCAGCCTTACATTTCAAGCAGAACTTTTGTTTCAAATTTATTTACGAGCACAGGACTAACTATACCACAGGGCATATACAGAGGAGGTACAGCTCAGTGACTCTCCACCAGGCTTAGACTGCAGCTAAGGCTTGCTTTAATCTGTGTCATATCACAGCAGGCTCCAAGGGACCACGTACCATTCAAGCACAAGCAGAAAGAATGAGCAGGCTACAGGCTTCTCTGTGCCTCTTCCTTGTCTCTCAGATCACAAGTTGAGCTGTTAGCTCCAAAGGCATTCCCAAAATATGGCAGCGACTTTAACAGACTGGCTCAAATCCTAAACTGTCAGTTCAGATCCAGCTGGGTTATTATTAATTTATTAAGTAACAAAGAGTTTGTCAAAAGTGCTAGTGGGTGCTGAAGCAGGCATCCGTGTCATGCTGTTAATTACTAACGCTATTTGTGGCAGAAAGAAATTGCAACAAGATCCCCTAGGCAAGTGTCAGGAAGGTGCTGCTGGGTAGCACCCTTTGCCCTATCCCCATACACACTGGCTTGCCAAATGTTTCAGTGTCCTGCACCAGTCACTAGCAGGAAATATTTTTTCAAGGAAAGTTGAATTATTTTCAAATAAAAAACAAGCGATTCACATTTTCTGTAGCTGCTAGTAACTTTGATTAGGAAAAAACAGCCTACCCTTCTACTGCTTGCATAATTAAAGAATCTCGCTGTTCTTCCTTTTTCTTGCTTATGATTTTCCATTGTAATCCATTAAACATTACGGTATTAGCAGGGATTTGACACACCAGATTTAATCGACAATACTCATACATCAGCATTTGTGCTCAGAAAACTACAAGTTAAATAGTGTTTTTAGTGAATTATCTGACCTTTACCTGTCAAGTCTGCACCTCCTAATTATAACTTTCCTTGTTTTGACATAATACATAGGCAAGGTCAAATCCTGTCACAGCACTTGCAAATGTCCTCAAGAGGCTTACAGAAATGGCCTATCTGCTTGTACAAACCATGACTGCAAATGTATTTGGATTATCTACATATTTTGTATTCATGAGGTTTACAGTTCTAGGTTACAGCCAAGAAAATTGCTTTGATTTTTTTTAAGTCTCTGAGCAGAAGGCAAATGAAAAAGTATCATATGCTTACTACCAGACACAGTTCTTTAAACTCCAGCTACATTTGCCCTGACAATTCCTTTTCCACCAATCCTCCCCTCTTGGAATATCTCCCTGAAATTTGCTGACACAGCAGCAAAGGACATCTTCTAGTTGACATCTTTTAAAATTAATTTTACCAAAGAACATTTATTTCTTCTCTGTACCTAAAAGCAATTGGACTTCATTCCTGGGTCAGAGAGAGACAAATGACATGAATAAATGGTCTTCATCTTCAAACACATCATTATTTTGAAACACAACAGGTACATTTATCTAACTTTAACCTCAAAGTCCAGATACTGAGCTCAGTACTCATCTCACAGTCATTGGGATAGTAGGAGCTGACCATATGTGTTGTTATTGACAAACAATACATTTTTCCACTTAAATCAATACAGGCTCAAATTGATACAGTAGGGCTTCATGGAGTGTGCATCATGGATTTATCTTCACAAAAATGGAAAAAATGTGGCCTTTATTTCCATATCTAATAGCTCAGCAGTCAGGGCACTCAGGCTATGGAATACCTTCAATCGCCCATCCCGGTGGTCTTCTGGAGCAATCAGAGTAATATGTAAAGTCTGTAACACCACTGGTTTGCTCATGGAATTTGAGCACTACTGAAGTCAATGGAAATACTTCCAATGCTACGAACGGATCTGGACCAGTCTTCAAGAGTGCAAAAAAACACTAGCATCCCCAGCAAGCATAACTGCTCTTTGTCCTCCTTCTCTGAAAATTTGGTCAGAGGCAGAGATAAAAAAGCAAACTCTGATCTCACTGGCTGGTGCTTTACTCACTACACCTTACGTCTATGTCACAGTCCTACCTCACCTGCCCTTCACATCTCCATGCTGTGACCACCCACTCCTCTCCAGCTCTTTTGTCAGGAAAACAGCAAAATGGCATTGGAGGTTAAGAATGTTTCTCTTCTTATACTGTGAGTCAGCTGCTCCCTTCTCATTTCCAGGTAGTTCAACTTGGGCTGGGACAAGGTTTTTCAAACATAAAGAAGTCTACTACAGCAGCCTGTAAGCCTGTTTTTCTTCCTAAAAAAACAGCATAGCCAGGAGAGTCTTCATCTAGGAGAGACTTTGATTAAGAATACTGAAATCCCATCCTTCTCTTTCATTTTGTGTCTTCATTTCATATTCCAGGTCTAAATACCTGATCTGAATTTCAGTAGGATGTTAGCATGACTCTGGGGTTCCCTGAGGAACAAGGGGGCATTTGAACCCTGAACCATCACTACTTCTGGAATACTAATGTCTTTTGCTTTGTGTACTCTGGTCCATTTGCTAATTATATCCACCATTATGAGGTACAAAATCCAGAACATAATATGGAGTACAGTTGGCACATTTGTGCTTAAGAAAATATCAGATATACTGGAGTCAAACTCACACTGCTGGAATTTTAACTGCATTTCCTCCCTGAAAAGCCTCCAATAGCATTATCCTATTGGTTCATTTTGGCCCTCTGTGACATGTTGGTAAACTAATCATATTTTAATAAAAGAGAGTGCTTGTTTAAAAAACAGTAAAGGGAAGCTGTTTCCTTGATTCATGTTACAATTTGGAAGGGCTTCAATAAATACAGTACAGCAAGTGCTGAAGCAAAATAGGTGAAAAAAGAAGCCTTCTTTCCATAAAACACAGCTGTGTGTCCACAGCACACAGTACTAACAACTGGGGAACGGACAACAGCCTTTTCAACATCATCTTGGATATGATTCTTTCCCTTTGAAACTTAAAATCTCAACAGACAATGCAGAACAAAAGATTCTCTCCTCCTGCCAGTTATTAGTATTTTGACCCTGTTAGGCAGCAAGGAAGATTTTTCTAAAGCTGTAACAACAGGCAGGTGAGAAATGTGTTTGTTCTGGATGGAGAGTGAAAAATGAAGGTAAATGTAGCCATGTCCATCGACTGCTGTTGTTTCCACCAGAGAAGACAAGCTGCAAGCTGCTTGTCTGTTCTCTAGGCAGTTACAAGGAACCTGGCATCTAGAGAGTCCACCAAAGGCTGCCATTCTGGCAGCCCCAAAAACTAGATTCAGGGGAGGCACCTGAAGGATGCAGCCCATGCTACCAGCACATGGCAGCACTGCCACCGATCCTGCCAGCCAGTGTAAAGGACCACCAGGGATTCCCCATGGGCTGCTGTCACAGCTTTGGTGTTCAGAAAGAACACAGCCAGAGAAGATGCTGAGATACAGGGTCGAGGGACAACCAGAAATGGTGAGTTTTGAAAGAGGAGGGAGAAAGAAATAGTGAGGATCAAGGGTAGCAGAGAAGACGTTGGACGGATAAAACAACCTGGAACTTGACCATTAAATAATAATTGTTAAAAGCAGCAAGGTGCAAATTTGGTGAAGTGAGACTGCAAAAGAAATGTTCAGTGGAGATTCAGGAGGAACTGAGGAATGGACTATATAAAACATTCTCAAAAATGTGGAAACAAAAGCCTAGCAAGACATGAGAAAAATGTGAAAATTCGTTCTTAGTCCAAGGTAATTTCTTTTAGCGCAATATGTGAGCATGTTGAATGCTGATAGGAAGGAGATAACAGCTGGTTTTTTTTTTTAGAAAAACTGTATTCTGTATTGTAGCTTCCTTGTAACTCACCAGGAAGCATTTGAACAAGACAAACCAAGACACATAGGTCACTTCTCAAGAGAGCAAGTGAACTCATAGCTCCTTATGCACTGGGTACATTGCTGTCAGTACCTGAACTACCTAACCTGAAGCTCGTTCAGGCATCTCTGTGCTGCACTGCAGCTGAAGTTTTTTACTACAGCATTAGCAGAACCAACATCAGAGAAATATGAACCTTTATGGGCACCTGTATACCTTCGAATCCAGAAGGCTTGCCATCATCCCACTAATCTGTTACACAGGCTACTGTACCTCATAGAACTGATTTGGGGGAGATGAAAAAGCCATTTGTTGTCATAGAAACAGTGTGCCTTTGTGCTGCTGTGCAGGCTGATATGTGAGGATATTATTGTCTGGCCTTTTTCCAGGCATCCAGATTGAAAAACACTAAAATGCTTTTTAAAAAGCCCCTGAAATTTTGCCAAACAACCAGATCTACAATTTCCACAAACATATTTAAATATTTACCAATTGTTGTGGATAAATTTGAAAAGCCCTGGAAATAGGAATACAGGAAACACTGTTGAAAAATATATTCTTGGCCCCAGAAAACAAGCAAGCAATGAAGATCTTGTAAGGCTCCAGGAAATGTCCAAATGTCCGTAATCAGTTATGGAACCACAATTAAAACATCAGCCAATTGTCTTCAGTTCCCACCACTTAGCTGAGGCTAATATTTTAAAAGCCTATAGTTAGTGAGGTAATTAGTGTTAATACCACAGAAGAAGATATCCCAAAGGCTTAACAGCTGCCAAAGAACACCACTACCCAAGAGGAAGGTAAGGTGCTTATGACTTTTCCTTTATGTTCTTTATAATTCAAGAATAACAGTATCAGTAAATCATTAAGCAGAATGTGTAGTAGTGACCAAAACTCCTCATGATCCAGCCAGACAGCTGTGTTCCCCTAATGGCGCCAGGGGAAGACAGGTTTACACCTGAGTTACAATTCATAGGCCACAGAAATGTGGGGCAATTGGAAGTGTTCTAGATGGTCTCATTTAGTTTTGACAAAGACGTTTTCTTTTATTGGAACTTTTTTTTCCTTATAATTTTTCCTACAGTATCTTCACCCTCCACTCCTAGAGCAATACTTCTTGGTTATGACAGAGTGCAAAGGTAATTCTGAAGGTGTTATTAATTCATAGGAAAGGTAGATTTTTTTTAACTATTTGATTTGATAAAAGAATTAGCTTGACTAGGATAGATTATGCTAAAGTTTAGCTGCATGCTGACCCTAGGTGGGGGAAAAAAAAAAGCAGTTTAGAATATAAAGGTGACCTGTTAATCCATCTGCATTGAAACTCCCCATTCTTATCACAACGGTCCAATTTTCTCTCCATCTGTTCCAAATAGTTCAAAACACCATCCCATTTAGCATAAAAATCACCAGTCCCTTGCTGGAAGCCAGATAAAATGATCCAAACAGCCTTATTTGTCCTGTGTGAAGAAAAAGAAATAGCCCTGTGGCTTGCAAATGGCCTGTCTGTCATGCAAGCAACTGGAATTCATCTATGAGTTAATGCCCAACTGTTCTATTGCCCCATAAAAATATTCTTCGCTTTTCTTACTGAAGGAATCTGCTTCTATTATTGAATATATCTTACTCTTCTCCTACCTCCACAGGAACAGTCAGAATGCCTCAAGAATTGTAAACAAGCAATTATTCAACTTTCAGCTCTCTCAAGCCATGAAACTGGATGGACATGACACTAAACTGAGCTGTGAGGAAAGTAAAGCAAAACTGCTGGAGGAGCGGTTCAGGTGGGAGTGCTCTTCTTACATTTAGTGTCTAATTTCTACTTGGACAGCAGCCTAAGGATGCAGCCAGACAAACGGCCTCCTCCTACACCATATCCAGCATCCATCCTATATTCCAGCTTCCTTTAGAGGGTCTTCCTTTTTAGGCCTTTCATATTCAACTTAATTGCCAGCTCTAGGAGCAATCTAATGCAATGCAGGAGGGCATAAGCCATTGGGAAGAGAATAGCACGGGAAAGACAAAATTGTCAGTAAGGGGCTAGTAATTTACACTGTAATTGTTCTTGTATTATGTATATAATTACATGAAATGGAACAGCAGGATAAAAGGAAAAAAGCTGCCATTTTCTGGATGCTTATTACTTCATTGACTATTCAGACTGATGTCACTTGTTGGAGCTCAACAAAAGAAGGGAACTGAGAAGCCCGTGGTGGTACTATTTCTGACCTAACGATAGAGTGCAATCACACCATGACTTTTAGCCTACATTCCCCTTGAATAGCAATCCTGGGTGGCCACCAGCTGTGGAAAATCCAGCCCAGGCCCTTTTCCTTTCCTTCCATATACTGAATAAATACTTCTTAAAGACAAAGGGAGTTTGATTAGATATGCAACTTTTTTCCCCAAGAGAGGAGAAGTCATGACTTTCAAAGCCCGTCAGTTTGGACAATATACTTGATCAACAAGATAATCCATTTGTTGTCAAAGTCTCTAATTATCCAAGCAGAGTAGCACTGAATGCTCTGCTGTGTCTGCAGTTCACTGACTTAAGACTGCAGTTCTTCACCATACTGCACCTAGACAGAGATATCTGTCCCTAGAACTTGCAGACATTACGATGATGTAAACAAATAGCGACATCAACATGTAGGCAAACATGGCAAAGTCCAGTTGGTTTTGGAAATCTCTCTCATTTACCAATATTATAACAACAGCTGTTAGCTGATATGACACGCTTTTACTTTGCAAAAAGTCACAGAATTATTTCAATGTGATAAAACACAGTTTTATCTGGAGTCCCTGGACACTACCTGGGAGATGTGGAATGCAGTGAAAAATACAACCGTATTGCATCTAGATATTTAAAGAGCTGTAAGTCAAGTATCTTTCTTCTTTTTGTGATATCTTTATTAGCTAAAATCTAACAGGAAATTCAGATCTATTTCAAATACACAAAATACCCACATAGGCATTCTTATATTGTCATTGATTCCAGAAATGCTAGAATGATAGGACACGACCAGTTCAGAACATACGAAGCTAAATACAGTGACACAGCAAAAATCATAGTGCTCACATTGTATGCATTTGTGTTACACCTGAATATGAGAAATGGGCAAATTTGTTCAGATGAACACTTCTTCAGAATTTTTTCTCAAAGCTAAAACCAAATTCTCAAAGGTTGCATGGTCTTCCCATTAGATGACAGGAAAATGAAGGTGGTTTGTATACAAGAGACAAGGAAAGAGACTGAGACATAAGCAGCAGGTATCACTGGACTGAAGCGAACTGTCTTAACTTATACCAGTACGACTGAAATTTTTCTACATGACAGTTGCAGGCTTGTGAAACATCCATAGCTACACATTTTAGTTCTCCATGTTGTCCCAAAGAGGTGTCTTCCCTGGCTGGGGAACCAGTTTTCCGCAGGAAGTGAAGGGATTTCTCCCAGAGGCCACAGATTGTACGTTGGAAGATGCCAGGGCCTGTTGCATGCTCAGTCTGATGAGATATTGAAATGACAGATCAGATAAATTGCTTATAATTGACCAAACTGAAACTCTCAGATGCAGAGATTACTCAGATTTTGCTTCAGGAAGGAAGTAATGGGTGTCCAAGGGGGAAGCACATGCTGTGCTTCGGTCATGAGATGAGTGCTGCAGTATCAGCTGGAAGAAATCTGCCAAGAAACTTACGGATAACCAGTGTCTGCAGCTAAGGAAAAATAATGAGTAGACCTTGCACAACAGAGGACACTGACAGTAGACATAATTTTCCCCCTTATGCATCATTTATATAATGCTAGAAAATTACAGTACTAATCAAAAAGGGAAAATCTGGACAGAAAACAGCTGATGTCATGGCTTAATATATCAAGAGAATAAGGTTAAAAAAAGGACGATGCTAAAGCAACAAGTGAAAAGCTGATGTTGTGAGTTTTGGTTCTTGTTTGGCTTTGCTTTTATATGAAAAGCTTGTTTTGATTTTATTTCTTCTTTTTACAGATTCATAATTTATTGCTGCAGTATATAAATTTGCTGCTCATGTTTTTACAGTGGAACTTTCCTTTACAAATACTCCCGAAGTTGGAAAAGGTGTATTTATCTGCCCTCTGCTGGAAACACGCAGTAAAAACACAGCACTGCCCTCACTTACCTGCACAGAGCGGAAATGGTTCCCTGTCCACATACAGAAGAGCAGCTTCATCATGGATTCAGCAGTACATGGGAGGTAGATTTTTTTTTTTTTTTTGATGTACCTAGTCAAAATAAACTTTGTTTTATTTGTCCAGTATCAGTTTTACTCTACTATACAAATGCTGGGGCCCAATCTAATCCCACTTAAACCAGAGTAAATAAAAAGTATATTCATGGAAATCAGGGGCAATATATTATTACAAAACTCTCTAAAAGAAAGCTGAATTATATTGTTAGGAATGTATCTGGTAAAATATGGATTGCCATGTTCAGAGATAGATGCACTTTACACACACTGTGTCCATGTCTGTGGAAATAAAGTACAGATCCAAGTGGATGAAATCCTAAATCAAGGGAAATTAAAAAAAAAAAAAAAAAGTTTGCCAGAAATCTGATTATTATTCATGTGATTTTTTTTAAACTTTATGTAGACACTGTGTGTACCTGACACCAACGAACTTGTTCACAAGAGCTTGCCACGCGCACATTACGGGATTGCTAGGAAGGACTAATGGATTTAAGACGAAGTGAAGATCACTGAAAGAGAGGGCTCAACAAAACTACATTCAGAAAGGAACTGATGCTGTTAATCAGAACCAGGGGCAGACAGGCCTATGCTATAGCAGCTATCCCTACAACAATAAGGAAGTGAAGGACCTGCCAAAAACACTATACACCCTGTTACACCCCAGCCCTGTTACCACATTTACTACTCCTCTGAAATCACTTCTCCCCATAATCAACACTATAAGATGTTTTTTCCTCAAGTGTTTGCTTCTGTTTGCATGATTTCCATCAGTTGCTTTATCTCATTGTTGTTGTTGTTGTTGTTGTTGTTTTGAGGGAGGACTCATATAGGGTCGCAAGCACCTAAGCGAAAAATACACTTTTCCAGCAGTTCTGCAACAACTTATTATTGATGGTAGCGACAAGACAAGATTTTCTCACAATGCTACTTCTTTTTTTAACTCAGGTCCAGCCATGATATCTGTTAGACTATAATCCTAACCTTACAATTCTAGCCAACATATAGGAACAAGCATAATTAGTTAAAACTAACAGAACCAACCCACAGATTATATTCTAAAATTCACACTGCTTCTTTTACCTGGCTCTGCATTTAGCTCGTCTCCTCCTATAAGTTGATTCAGACTGGCCAAATATCAAAGACCCAGATGTTTTTCCAAAGATGACCTTCAGGATTACAAGGAACACATGCAGCATTATACTCTGTGCTTCACTGTATGTGCATTTTATGTTAATTTGGTTGGTCTACATGTGTTAACATTCAGAGAGTGTATTATTATAACAGAAAGGCAAAAATACTGCACTGGCCATCATGCAGCACTTTTTCTGGGTTTGGGTTGGCTTCACCTAGTCAAGGGCTTCACCCTTTGTGTTTCTTTCTTACTGCTGGAAAACATCACCATATTCTAAACCAAAACAACTGTCTCCTAATTTTATTGCTTTACATGGTGCTTTGATCCTTCCAGTTTTATATCTATAAGCGATTTTTTTTAGTTGCTTTCCTCAAAGAAACATTTCACTCTCCTGGAGGTCCTGACAGAATTGCATCCTATGTCCTTCAATTTCATAACAAAACATCCACTAGAAAAACACAGGACAGTAAAGCCATTTTAAATAAAATATTAGCCTGTCCTCTACTACCTTTCATGCTGATATTGTAAATTAATTTTTAATCATTTCTTACCCCAGATACATTCCTCCTTTAAGCATACACTTACGTACTGATAAAAGCATTTCTAAAAGGGCAGTTTACGCACATTGCCAAAGCTGCTGCTTAGAAGCCCTCACATTCACATTTATCTTTAGTATCAGCTTCCAACCATGATGCTTTTCCTTTTTACAAGCTTATAGATGAGTATTCAAGCTCTGCTTTGGATTACAATCTCTTTCTGCCTTCTGGGCTTGCTGAAAGGGATTCTGCATTAAACAGGAGGCTTTCAAAGCTGCAAAGAGCAGTTAGGAATCCATCTATTACATGTATTTTAGAAAGTTCCTTCTAACATTTTATTTGTTTTAAAACACGAAAGAAAAAACAGCTAGCTACACCACTATGAAGTTTCATCCTGTACTGTATGACTGAAGTTTTTTGTTATAATAAGGAGAGGATGAGGTCCGTGATTCATAACACATGAATGAAAAATGACCAAACTTCATAAAGCCAACATTGCTTAGCAATTGACTTTTCATTATGAACTCTTCTGTTGTTTCTCATTTGCCAAACTTTCAGCATTCTGCCTTCATTTACCACAGGCCTGTCTCCCTCAGACTAACTTTTCTGGGGGGAAAAAATAAGCAAAGTCATGTATGTGTCAGAATTACAGATTTATCACTTTCACTGGAAAATGGTCGAGCTAAGAAGTGTATTTTTGTTATGCTTTGCCACCACCAAATTCTTGCTAAATCCTCCTGGAATCTTAACCAATGCCAGTTTAGTAAAAATGTAATGGACTTTAGGAGCTGAATTGTCTGAGGAGTCTCTCCCACTGAGCACGTTCCAGCACTTCATTCCAGACAATAAAACCACGAACACACCAACCTACCGACAAGGCTGGACCGGCCAGAGTGGTACTTCCCAGCAGTCACTTGTCAAAGCCAAGGGTGCCCTGTGGTGCAAGGGGTATTCAGGGCTTTCTGGCTTTTTTAACTTTATACAAGAGAGCCTTTGTCATGTAATCACACAATATATAATAGCAATATTACATGAAAATATGCATACATTTTGCAGAAACATTCCATAACTATCCCTAGTAACGTGAGTTTCGCCACTAGGTCAGCATTCAGTGTAAAGCTTTAAAAGCCTTGCCGTAAAAATGAACCCTAACAGAATTAAACATTTCAGATTAACAACTGTTCTAGAGCAGCAAACCCTTCTACCAAGTCTTCTAATGCTGCAGCCTGTACGATACATGAATTGGCTCCTTAACCAGCACCACATGTGGGTGTCTGTGCACACACTAATGCTGCAGGCACCCACAAATTCCACACTGCACAGAAGGAACACTGCACACAGGCAACACGTCCTGCAGAGGAGCTCCTTGTCTTTGTTTTTTTTTTTCCCTCCCTACAGTGTAAATGCATTAACCTTCAGGATGAACTGCAAACCCTTCTTTTTCTCTGCAGCCAGGCAGGACATGACTGATGGGTGAAGCTCAGCAGAAGATTTGGGGTCTAGTGGGGATTTGTTCCATTAGGACAATGGTGTGGAATACTTGACAAGACTCTTTATTATAGCAGTACATTTTTAAGCTAATGCCAAGGATGCCTGGGCCAATCAAATTATACAAATAAATCACAACAGGCATCCAACCTATGACTTGACAATCTGGGACCGAAGGGAGCATGTGAGGCTTACAGGCTGACTGCGCCCAGGACAGGAAGGGAGGAGAATTTTCTTTTAAGTGATAGTGACTGAGGCGGAGGTCATACCCTTTCAATTCATGATCAGCTGACAAAAACTGATAGCACAGCATACAACCAGGCATCATTAATCCCAGCCAGTTAATTATCTCCAGTATATGCCCTGTACTTTAACTATTATTGCTGTTCTATGAGGAAAATGAAATAAAACCCAGAGGCATACGGATTTTTTAATGGTTTATATAGCTTCAGTTGACACAAGCCCTGTGCAGGATAATTCTAGAGACTTAACATCTTACAGACAAAACCATCGATGTTAGAAATGGATGATATCTGTTAAGCCATCTGTTCTATTTCATTGCCAAGGCAAAACTGTTCCTACTGCATATTTATTTCACTTTTACGTTAGTTTTAAATACTCCGGCAGACGGAGCTTCCACTATTCCCCCTGGGATGTTGGACTCACTACAGAGTACTTTTCATTGGCAAGTTATTTTTCCTGGTGTTCAGCTTAAACTTCCCCCTTTTTAATTTCATCCTATGACCTTCATTATCCTCTATTTGTGCATGTGCAAGTTTCCATGTTTCCGCACAAAGGAAACAGAAGCTGTACACATCAAAGACTGTTATGTAAATAGACCTTAAAAGAGTAAAGAGTGCATACACAGAGTGTCAACTCCAGTAGCAGAGAAAATAGCATCTACCCTCTTCCCAGGGGATGTCAGGACAGCAAAGTCTCACATATCTGAGGTGCTGGTGATAATTATTGAAGCACTGCCCAAAATTTCTAGTGGGAAGGAACACACAACAGTTTTTGGACACCATTTCTTTGGTCCATATGAAAGCAACAGCACCAACTTGTTTCTTGGCAGGAAGCTCTGCAGAGGCACAGGAGGCAATGTACATCCAGCTCGCCTCCTCCATTCGCAGAGGATGGAGCCAGAGAGGCTGCAGAGACGGAGAGCTGGATGCAGCTTCCCCCCGCCATCAGCCAGCCTTGACTTAGTGCAGACTAACAGCGACCATGTCGCACTCTCCACCTGACGTTCAGAAAGGCTCAGAATCGCATGGTTAGCCTCATGTGATTGCTAGTCTCTGTGAAATTCTCAGACTAGCATTTTAGGGTATCATTTTGCTTTCTACTGATACATGAATTTGGAGTGCTAGTGGTACCAGAGCAGCTATCGCTAGGTCCAGTCACTGTTCTGTAACCTGGCTTGTAAGAATGTAGAACTAGCATTATCTATTGTGCAGAATATCCTGGAATATAAGGGTCTTGGAGGTGGTAATCAACAGGCTCTGGGGAACTGGGCCAAACTGGCATGAAAAAGGGAAGCTCTGATGCCCTGAAGATGAACTTTCCTCAGTCTAATACTAAAAAACACACCCACAGGTCAAAACGACCCCAGCCCAGGAGAGGCCCCTTCCCATGAGCATGCATAGATATTCTAGATAAGATTGTGTAACTATATGTAAATCACTAACCACTCAGAATTTAGTGGGATGTACTAATACAATAATGGCTATGGAGAATTGTATAAAAATCACCAGGGAAAGTCCGGAGTTGGGCCAGCTTTGTGGAAAACCACCCAGTCCCCAGACTTGCGCAACTCTGAAATAAACAGTATCTCAACCTAGTGTGTGCACTTGGCTTATTGCACACTGGGTGACGAATCCGAATGTTTTATCGACAACACTGGGAGAAGGACACTATGTACTGCTGTATCTCTGCACTCACTACTTTTTTTTTCTCTCCCCAAAACCGATTAAGATTTGGTATCTTTAATGCATGCCTTTATTTTTTGCCTTTAACATCTTTTTCTAAGCATAGGTTGCTCACCAATGTAAAAGATTGTTTGTTCTGTAATTAGGTTAGCAACAAGGTTTTTTTCCACTTAATCAGCCTTACTAATTTGTAGCTTAAGTTAATTAAAGTTAATCCATTACAAAATTCAATGTCTATTTTTGCCCTGTTTATTACAGAAGAGAAGAAGAACCCTTCTGTGTAGTCAGATCTCACTGAACTTGTGTATCTAAATAACATTCAAAAGCATCTTCTTCATACATAGTCAATTTTCTACAAAGCCTAAGCTTTTTTTTTTTGTTTTGTTTTGTTTGTTTTGTTTTTCCAGCAGACGAAGCTGACAAATTTAATTTCAGAAAATTTCACTACATATTGCCTCTTTCAAAATAACTACTATTTCTCACAGTTCCCAAAGGGAACATTGCTTGCTTTCAAGAAAGACAGTGGCCCATAGCAATACTGAGAAATACCACTAGCAGAGGCATGAAGTTGATATATATATGTGTATATATATATATATATATTTAACAGTTTACTACTGCATCTAGGTACCATACACACTCTCCATAAAAATCCTAACAATCTGGGACAACTGCTGTCTCCAATGAGACGCTGAGATTCCATAAGATTCAGTGACACATTTTGGCTAATCTAGAAATAGATTTGCAGTCTCAGCCCCACAGTTCATTTATAAAAACTATTGTCTCAACTTTTCTATTACCTGTAGAAACAAAAATCTGATAACATCATACTCTCCAGAGGAGAGTTAGAACATGAACAGAACATTACTATCTAGCTACTCAAGTTTACTTCAGTCACAGCCCCTGAAAAAGATTCATAATGTATGTAATGTATCTTCACTGAGCACCTGGACAGTTACAACAGCCAGCCATAATAAGAACATTCCTCTAGATATCTTTCCATAAGGCAGTTTAGGAACTGGAAAGTCCAATGTCATTTTTAAATCCCTTATAGTATTTCTCCACACTAGGTTCACTGTAGATTTCATGAACACTATTAATATTCCACTTGTATTTTTGGCCATGTTTTTCAGCAAAATCTGTCCCTAAAATTTAAACCATGCTTCAGCATTCTTAGGGCTACTTCTTCTGTTCCTGTCTCTCTCTTTTTCTGATGCTTTCAGCTTTAGAATACGAGAAATGTCCATTCATTGCAGTGGGAAATGTCACAGAAAAACAAGAGGACTCTAAGGCCAGAGTCATTATATGACCAGAAAGCTATTAGCTGGCCAAACAAATTGATTTATCTTGAGTCACTAAGTTCATGTAAGGTCTTTGTAATTAACCTGAGCTGGCCATAGCCAATACTATAAGGGATATATGTTACATGATCAATCAATTGATAAATAAATAAATCCCGTCTTCTTTACCAGTAATTAATCCAAAAGAATGACAGACACCTGGGAATCTCTAAGCTTGTTCAAAAATTTACCAAACAGCACTATGAAAGAGCAGTTCACTCCTCTCAGCTAGAACAAAAATAAGGCACATAAATTCAAGTTGTTCTCATTATTTGGATGTGCTCTTTCTCATTGAAGTTCTTTGCAGCTGTAAAAGCCTGTGCAAAACTAGCTGAAGGGGGTCAAAAGTACATTAAACAATTGGGAGAGAAGAATTATAACTATTACTATTTCCATTGAAATAGAAAATAACATTTTTATTTAATTTCTTTCTTACAGGAACAAGGCAACAAGTATCTGGATTGGCTGGAGAATTGTTCCTTTCAAAGTCATTTGACAAGGAAGAAGAGTCCAACAGACCACTAAGAGCAAACATTACACTTACCCATCTTTCTTTAGTTGCAGACTTGCTCTTCTAAGGATACTTCAGTATATAAAATAACATGAGCTGTTTTATTGCACATGGGTGAGCTATAATTCACACTGCACACTTGTGCACACGTATATACACACACTGCAATATGAATTATGGCAGATACCACATGATGCTATTGCACCTTACTATGATGCTCATGGAAATGAGCAGCTAATTTATTAGCTAAGGAAATTGTCATAGCCACTGTGCTTCCCAGACAATTCAGAACACAGAGAGATGGGCACAGATCTGCCTCTATGTGCATCCATATACATGTCCTTGGCATGCCACTTCCTTTCCCTGAAGTTATATCTATCTGTCTGCACTGCACACTGGATGCCACAGACTGTGATCTTGAGGCTGTCAGGCCACACAAACCATTTCACCTTTGTAATCCGATGCTCTTGCTCAGATTGCCTAACGAGCCCTGTGTTTGGCATTCGTTATCTAGTTTCTTCAATATCTACCTATTCTCCCGGTCTGGATGTAACTGACAGTTTACCAGCAATGGCTGCAGGTTCTTTCAGGTCATTAACAGAAATGTTGAACAGTGCACCTCCAAGAACAGAAGCTTGAAAGCTCCCCTGATAAACAATTATATTTTATGACTTGACAACCACTTTAAATCCTTTCCGTGTATACATTTGATTTTGTATGATACTGCTTTCTCTACCAAAATATCGCATGGGACCAAGACACTGCACTACAGAAGTCCTTCTCCACAGCATTAATGATTCTCAATTACACGAGTCAGGAGAAGGCACAGCCTAAAACTCCCGTGCCACAGAATGGGTTGAGGAACCAGCAGTCTGTGAGTGGACTAACCCAGCCCAAGGCTGCTTTCCGTGCGGGCAGGCAGCCGCTAGATGGCCGCCGCGTCCCTCGAAACCCCGGCCAGCAACCTGCAGGCTGCAAGAACGGCTCCTCTGCCGTCCCCTTGGAACAGGGCCGGGAGCGTGCTCCACGCCAAAGGGGCCGCCGCCGCCTCTCCTGCACGGCTGGCACGGCAGCAGCCCGGGACACGGCTGCTCGCAGGCTTTGCTGGCCCAGCTCCAGGCAGAGCCGCCTGCAAATCAGACACAAGTCACTTCACTCCACAGAATTTCCTAAGTTTTCTCTAGCAAGGACTGAGAAGAACCTGATAACCCCTACTGGGAGCACCTGTACACAAATCCAAACAGAGCTAGGAGCACTGCTTCTGCTTTTATCACAAAACCGTCTCCACTAAGTCACCAGTATTTTTTATTCACCTGAACGGACACTCACAACAGTGTTTGATAAGCTGATCAACAACAGTCTGCAACATTTGGAACAGTCCTGTACACTCCCAGCACTACTGTTTGCTTATGGGGGTCCCATTCAGCAATTGTCGTCCAACCAGTAACATTCTGTCTTCACAAAGCGGTCACTGCTTGGTGTGCACAATACTACCTGTTCAAAGCTGCAAGACCTTGTAGGTTATTCTTAAAAATGTTTATATGCATGTTCACATACAAATACTATCCAATTAAAGACAGTCCAGAGCGAAAAAATAAAAATCACTTGAGGTCTAGAAAAAAACATCTTTGAGGAATGATTACATTACCTGGGATCGGTTAGTCTAAAGAACCAGGGGGTCATCCTGGCAGATTTTAAATACAGAGAAATCTTCCACAAGCAGAAATGGAACAGTCACCTCTGTAGGCAGAGCTGATGGACTTAAATTGCAAGAAGAGAATTTTAGGCGCTTTAGCGGTAAAGATAGCAAAGGGCTAGGATAGACGACCTGGAGAACTTGCAAGTCCTCACCTACAGAGGTCCTCGCAAACAAGGTAAACATTTTTCGAGGATGACTTTGGATACTCGTTATGATAGAAGGTACAGCAATATATTAGATGACTTTTCTGTCATTTTTTCTGTTGCATGATTTTATGCAACATTTAGATTTTGTGATATTGAAAGGTTCATAAAATACAAGTTTGTAATTCATGTTGTCTGGTCTCTAGTGGAACACATAGCAATGTTTCTCCTACTTCGTCATGCTACAACCCCGTGGGAACTCTCATTTTTAATGCACTTTTGCCTTTTCTCTTTCCACACCTGGCAGAATCAAGAAAGGAAGAGAAGAGTTCCAAAAAACTGAAAGAAATAGCAGTGAAGTTCCAGAAATCACCTATGTTAATAAGCAAAAATTCAACAGATTCAAAAGTGGTTCATCTTCTCCAAAATCCTAATTTCAACCAAAGATGCTAGCACATTCTTTGAGATTAAAGAAAACTAAAATGGATTATTATGGAAAACATGCTTCTCTGAGAACTGCCACAATCCAGACAGCCACCTATACAGGCAACCAAGCAATTTCAGGTGCCTTAGTATAGCCATGTCCAGGTACCTCTGCAAAAAGCATGGGAACACCCTGTGAAAAAACAGGCCCAGTGGAGTCTACCCAGACAGGTATAAAAGATGATGTCCTCACCACACTGCTACTCGCTTATGAAGATATTGCCCTTATCGACTAATTTAAGTAAGCTAGTACACTGACACTTCTACTGGTTTTAGGCTATTAAACGTAAGCGCATAGTCCCATCATGCATATCATGTGTGAAGATTTGAGAGAGAAAAATTCCACCTAGCAGAGAAAGAGGGTGCAGATGCCCTTGACTCACAGGAAAACCTCAGTTTTCCCACCTCCTAAACTGCTATTAGGTTAAGCATTTAATTTCCTGCAAAACTTGAGTTGTGAGCACCCTGGACTCACCAATTTTATTTTTTTACATGGAAGGAACAACACATCATAACATTGATTACCCAGGCCTTATTAGAAAACATGATTTCAAATATAAAATGCAGTATTTTTTTACTATAAAAAAACGTGATTCTGCAGAAAAGTGCACTATAGTTGCGTGGATAGCATGGGAAGTTCACCTCAGAGCCTGTTCTGACCAAGCACTCTCTGTTTTGACCTCCCACAACTTTCAGCTCCCCAGCAGCCCCCCTGCCCCTCCATCCATGATTTCCCCATTCTTCTGGTTATGATTTTGTGCAAGTTAACTGAGGTAGCAGAGACTAGGCCAGCTGAAGATTTAATTGCTAGGTACTAGTACTTTCAGAGGAAAGAAGCACATAATTTGCAGTGTGTTCTGTACCATAAATTGGGGCAAACGTTATTTCACAAAATACTTCTATGACTATGACATGAATTCCATTTCACGGAGAAAAATAAACATTCACACAGCTGCCATTCACTCATTTTGCACTATTCTGGATCCTCAAGAATGAGCGAACGCTTTATTTTCTGCTGATGCAGACTTTCTTGATTTGCTTAGATAAACACTCAACCGTGCCTGGCAGGGTGGGGCTGAGGTTTAGCTTTTTAAACATCTTATATTGTCATTCTGAAACTTACAGGTGTGATCAACTTTGCAGGATTTCCCTTTCAAGCTGGGAGCAACAACTGAGCCAGCATGCAAGGAGCAGCACAGGAAAAAATTAAGTGCAACAATCATTCATTTTTTCACTACAGTTCCAACACCACTCCCATGCAAACTGATGGTAAATCTTCCATTGACAGCAAGGGTTCAAGGTCTGACGCAGAGCTAGCATCAATACATTCGGCTTTGACCACTGAGAGGGTCAGGTGCAGGTCTGCTACAAGTGGACTGAATTTTTAACAACTTTGATAGAATTTCCACCAACTTCTGCTGGAAACAAATTTGATCTGAGTGCAGGATCTGCATTAAATGACCATTGTCCTGTACAACTCTCAACTCTCGCAGTGTCCTTTCTGCTTTAAGATGCTTTCCCTTCATAGTCCCACGGCTAATTAATGTTGTATAACAACAAAGACTAAGCCAATGTGCCTTTTAGAGACCAACCAGCAGGACCTTGTTACAGAACACTGAACAAGCAGTAAAGGGGAATGATCCCTGACCTGCTTAAAAACAAAACAAAACAAAAAAACACAGAAGACAGAAAACTTAAGAAAAGCAAGAGGACAAGTCGTCTTCACTCTTTCAGAGAAGACACGTAAACAGTGTAATTTCAGCTTCCCCAGCACTTCACATATAAAAACCCTCTTTTGAAATACAGACAGCAACCACAAACGGAACTGTAGTAATGTCTCTGCAATCAAAACAGCTCTGGGTACATCTGCATGCCTGGGGGCAGATAAATGAGAGTATCTGGGGCTGGCAGGATGCAAGACAGTTCAGGTCCAGACACCAGCTAGCTGTGTTAGCACGGCTAAAACTAGTAAGTCACACAAAAGCTGGTATGTTAGCTTAAGCTACCTTGTAGTTACACAGCTATACAGTTTCCAGGCTCAGATGACCAGGTCAAAGCACAGATAGAGGAGCTGTGTCTGGGCTTGACATACCTTCCATGTGAAAGGTAAATTAAAATCAAACAAACCTCCAGAAACGTGTAACTCCAAATGGAAACAAGAAAGGCAACCTGTTCTTCTGGTCCCCTCTTGCTTTTCATCTCATTTATTCTTATAAACTTCACCCTTGTGAACTCTCAAAAATTCACAGGATACTGTGGCAGAATTTTAAAGACTGACAGGATCAAGGAAGATGCAAGTCTGAGCCTTTTTCCTAAACCACTCTCCAGGTCACACTCATTTAACTCAAGTGCAAATGCGCACACAGCCACTCAGAATGAGGAGTCAAAGGCAAATGACTGACAGTGTTTACATTCTCCTCTCATGTATCATCAGTGACAGAAACTGCTGTACCTCAGCCACCACTAGTCAAACAGGCCAGATGCTTTTTTGTAACGCGCACAGCAGTAACATACAACCTGTGTGAGTGTGCCTGAACCCCTGAGCATCACTCTGACAATGTGGGAAATCTGTCTATGAACCCTTACGGATTAAGTTTGTGCCCAACTCTTAGACCAAAACTCATTCAAACTGTAGGGCTCGTCTTAGCCCACTCCTACCTCCACCTTCATCTTAAATTGCAAGTCTAACAGCAAAGCTAATGGCAGAGTATTTCTAAATGTTAAGGCCTGACAATTTAAATATAGAATTTCCAGGCCAGCATGCCATATGCCAGAGAGGCTCACAGTCACAGAACAAGGCCAGTTCAGCAGCCAGCTACCTTGGAACAGAAGTGAGCAGAACATTAGGCATGTTTGTTTCTGCCTTCATATAAGGAGTTGGTGTTTTGACATCCTTTCCAATCTTACCGCACAAAGTGTAGGGATTACAGCGTTACCTGAATCTGCAGGTTTTGCAAGCTTTTTAAATTCAATGCAAAGTATGTATCAGACATAAAATGTCATAGACTTCATTCATTAGGATATCAAAACTCTGACCATGTTAAAGCCATCACTGCACTACTTCCAAAACCCAAAGTGGGCATGGAGCTGCTTGATTTACAGTGGCAATGTTTATAGGTAACAAGCTTTTTCATTTTTCTGGCTCTGAACAGGAAATCTCATGCATGCAATTGTATCAATGAAAATCCTACTTCTAATTTGTGGGAACACCTCCACTTTCAGTTTCATTACATTTCTTGCCAGATTATGACTACAATAAGGAAACACAGTTAAGGGCATTGCAGTTGATTGATGGATGGGGGGAGAACTCATGCTAGTGGTTAGACTGCCATTATTTTGCGGTTAATATTGTTTCTTTTCTGACTCATTGTACTATAACAAAGACATTCATCTAGAAAGGAAGAAGAAGTTTTATTAGGTTGATTTCCCATAACAGAAAGAGAGTAAAGGCCACACACAAGGCTAAGGCTGCAAGTGACATATCTGAAAATGCCTTCAAACACAGTAAAAACACTTTGTTATTTGTTCCACTTTGCTCTGAAGTGTGGTTCAGAGCCACGCTAATCTCATTCCGTGCATGGGCAGAGTCAAATGGGATGAAAACCATAATGTCTAGGAATACTTGCACTGTCTCTAGCGCAGCTGAACAGATTTGTTTGTTTGCACTCCACTATAGATAAATGTTTTGATGAAATGAGCAAATCACAAGGAAGCTTCTTCAGGAAGAAAAATAAAAACCCTGGTTATTTTATCAATAAAGTGTCTACAAAAATGCACACAAAATCAGTAGAGATGGGTGTGAAGGCTGCTTGATAACCTGTGTGAGAAAGCTGGGTCCTCTGTCTGAATAAACATCGATTCATATCATAATTACCACGGTGTCAAGCTTGGGTGATACAGACCTGTTCAGTATCTTGTTTCTGTAATAACCTGTTCCCAAAAGGCTTCCCACAGGTGGATAACAGACAATAACTCAGATAGGCTCAGAGGACTACAGTAAAGGCAAGACTGAAATAAGCATTTTTACAATTTACAATGCTTTCTATAATCTGTGCTACAGTTTTGGCACTTCTGCTCTGTAGATTTTGTAGTTAAACTCCATCTACTCAAACTTCGTTAGTTTGGGCTTTAATGTCCCATAGCATCATACTCTCACTGTACTTCAAAAAGGGAACCATCTTGCAACACAGACGTGAGCACGCAAACACAGCACAACTACTGCAGCTCTACGCCGTTCCGCCACAAACACTGCACCCCAATACTTTCTGGGGAGAAAATCAAGCTGGACCCAGGATCCGCTTTCCTCTCGGGCACTACAGCCAAGGGGCACAGCCCAGCCTCACCCAGCTCCCCAGGCTGGGCCTCTGCCCTACCTGCTCCCTTCCCGCTACCCGAGGGAGGCAGGTGGCTGTGCCGGCTGTCCCGCAGATCCGCCGCAGGCCCTTCCGCTCCCTCCTCGCTCCGGCCGAGGTGCGCGGTGTGGAGGCTTCCTGCGGCAGGCCCTCAGCCTCACGTCCTCACGCAGCCAGCCTCAAGGTCAGCGCTGCCTCAGCTGAGTGATGAAAAAACAATCGAGATTTCAACAAAAATCCTTTTATAAACAGCCCAAGACCCGCGACACGCTTCTGCCAAAAATGCTTGTGGTCGCTTTCACGCTGCCACAAGTTTACCTGGGGTGCCTGTTCTCGCTGAGAACGCCAAGTGCCGGGCGGAGAGAGGAGAGCTGGCGGGGCGGCCGCCGCAGCCGCGCTCCCTCACGCGCCTCAGGGGCAGCCAGCGCCAGGTGGCCATTTCGTGCTGCGGCACGCGAAAGCACTCCAGCACTTCTCGCCAAACACTGCCTCCGCAAAGGCCTAGCCTACTTCGCAGCTGCTGCGCTTGAGTTCTCACCTTGAAGTCTTGGCCCCAACGCCCATGAACCCCACAGGCACCGAGGCCGCGGCAGCGCTTCGCGCTTTCTCAGAAGCCGCTCTGACCTTTCAAGGGCTGAGAACGCCCGCGGGGGGGGCTCGCCCGCGGGCGCCAAAACCGCCGTTCCCCTCACTGCTTGTCACTTCGGGATCGACCGGTTTTAAACCTCGCCTCCCCGTCACAGCACGCGCTTTTCATAGATAAAAGCGTTGGGTTTCTTTTTTTTTTCAGCTAAAGTGTTTTTTGAGTCGTTTCCCCTCGCTGCCATGGTCCGCGCTCCCCGGGCCCCACCGCGCCCGCGGGGAGGCCGCGCCATGAGCGGCTGCGGTGCCGCCGCCGCCTTCACGGGGTCCCGCTGCCGGCTGCGCCGCCCA
>VXAA01000546.1:231842-243233 GCA_013399115.1 Anseranas semipalmata
AAAAAAAAAAAACAAAATCAATCAAACAAACAAACAAAAAAAGCCTCTCTCACTGTTCAGAGGATGTTTGAAATTAGGAAGAAAATAGGAAGAAAAGTTTTAAATTCCTTTTTTAAAACACGGGTAGCAGTGCCATTATATAGAGGCTAAGAAGTCATGAGTTTAGGTTTTGTAATTCCATCTTCAAAGAAACCCACCTCAGTGTACATGAAAGGGTGACTCTTGATAACCTACGGTTGCTCTTACTGCAGAAACATTCCTCTTCCTTCCTTGCTCTGTTCTCTTTAACTCCACCTCAAATTGAAATGCAAAAGAATATCACAATAGACCAGAGCTTAATATATTAGGTCTTTTAGTTCATAGCATCACACAATTCAATTAGCAGTACCAGTTGTTATGGGGAAGCAGCTTTCCTCTGAAAGACAGTAAGAGTAACACTACCCTCAGGAAGAGAGTCCCTCTCTCATTTATGCTAATCATCATGCTTCAATTGCTCCACGCCTCTCCCAGAATGACTCAGATAAATTACACTGGCAAACAGATATTCACTCTTCCACCACAAAGCTAGAAACTTGAAAAGATGTTTAGCCTCCTGAGAGCCTGGAGGAAAATACAGCCGTTAAATTACAACTGTCAGAAAAGGCATGTAAGATAAATCATGCCTGAGGTTGACATATGTATCCCCTGCAACTGCCTGACATACCCTAGATATTTCAAGCTTTCCCCCTTATTTAGCTAATCTATAGAAAATATTAAATAAAAGTGCATTCATTAGGCATTTTCCTCTAGGAAATCATTCTCATATGATTTTAAGCAAGAGGAACATATTAAAGGAACATACTTTAATTAAAGGATAGAATGACTCAGGGTTTCAGTAGTCAGATGTACAAGCTTTCATGTTTAGGTTATTGGTAAACCAACTGAGAGGGCTCCAACTCAAAGACATGACAGCCAACAAATTATTTGTCAGAGGTTGTGTAAAATGTCTGGACAATTTCAGTTCCACTCCAAACAGCTGGGGATTTGCATCACAAAAAGCATTGTTAAAATTAGATGACCACACACATTTATAGCCATGTTGACATCTTAGCAGCAAGGATGCTGAAATAGTGCTTCATCAAATGAAGACAGACTGGCTGATTTTGCACTGAAGGGTGTTTAAAACCTCGGAAAATGTAGGTTAATGTGGCTCAGCTGCACGGATTGTAACCTCCTCACAAGGGCTGAATCACACAAACAGGTAAATTCAGGCTGTTCCAGCCAACTCTACCAGGAGTACACCGATAAATGTTTAGTGAGGAGATTTAAGCCAGGATTATACTTCGTCCCAGTCAAAAGAACAAGAATTCTTTTCTCAGTACCTTCCTATCTGCCGGGTCCAGTGTTAAGGACACCTGTACCTCCATGAAATATGTGACAGAAATCCAGGGTATAACTCCTTTTTGAAAACTCTACTCTGGGATTGCCTACAGTCAGAAAAAAGAGAAAGGACAACATAATGAATAACACGTATACACTCTTACATACTTGAGTTTCCAGGATAAGCAGAAACTCATGTTTTAGGGTCTCTCACACACACACACAAATTATTGGCTGCCTGTGATAAGCAAAATTCTTGTGGAACTTCCTGCAAGAACTTAGTGTTGTAGGCATTTCAGAAACCCGGCTAGTCGCAGGGCAACGGTGATGCAAGATCACCCAGGTAAGAAGCCTAAATTTTAGCTTTAGTGTCTTAACTAAAAATACACAACAATCTGAGGCAACTCAAACTGATCATTTTATGCCAATAAAACCAAAGAAAGTTGTGCATGCACACCTGACAGACTAATCAGTCCCATGAAAAAGCACTCGATCCCTCACAAATTACAGAATTTGTGATAGAAGAGTCAGCATAACAACTATTCATCCCATTGGCATTTGGAGCAACACTGAGAATTTCAGAGTACTTTCTTAAGAGATCTTTTAAAAAGAAAGTAAAGAACCTTAAAATAAAATCTTATAATTGAAAAATCTCTCTCCAGTATAATCCCTGGTAACTGCTAGTTGAGCAAAAGGAAATTACGCCACCTTGCAGGAAAATGCTTTGACCTTGTCAGACAAGAAGTCGTGATCTGGGTATTCCCAAAGCCAGCATCAATGGCCTCTGACACCAGCAGAAGATAGCACGCTCTTACGGCTAGCACCACTGGATTACTCACAATTGCGTCAATGTGTGAACATTATCCATCATGAAAAGAGAAAAAAAATCCTTGCAAAACGTATTTCCATAGGATTTTTCTGCAACACACTACCCTTATGCACCTTCAAAAATCAATCTATATATGCAAAAAGTCCTTTTATTCACCCAGACATAATTTAGGCCACAAACCAGAGGCATTCCTCCATAATGTGCCAGGCCAAGACAGGAGATTCTTGAAACTGTACCAACAGAACAGTTTTGCTCACCAAGAAAGTACAAAGAGTGGCCTGCAGAAACCCCCCAAATTCTCACGACTAGAAGAAATGTAAGAAACAATGTAAAAAGTAAGGCCTTACTCCAGATTCAGACTTCTGCTGTAGACATGGAACAAATATATCATATTTTGAATAATTTTTCAAGATGTACATCACACAACTGAGAAGAGAATGCAGTTCTCACTATGTAGCCTAGCGTTTGAACGCCCAGACTGTGGTTCCTACAAAATATCAAAACTGAATTATTAAATTAACCTGAATGAAGATGATGTGGCATAAATTAGTGCAACAAGAGTACTAAGCCAAGGTATTTGTACTGTATTTGATACCATGAAGGAAGCTTGGTTAGAACTAGCTTGAGTATAACATTACACATGTTTTGTCAAGCAGTAGACAATCCTCTGAATTAGGACATCTATATCCTACCTTCAGCTCTACATGTTTTATCTCAAAGCCAGTTAACTTCTCGAAACTAAGAGATAATACACTGGTGATGATCCTTGCATAATGACCAGATAGAAGTGCCAAGTACTAATCATCTTTTTTTTTTTTCTCCCCCGTTTGCTTAGTTTTTTTGTTTGTTTGTTTTTAAGAGAAGAATATTATAAATTTGTAAGCAAAGTATTACTGTAGTGGAAGACAGATGAAGGAAAGAATTCAACTCCAACGGGATGTCAGGACTTCTCATCACAGAAATTTGGGTACCTGGACATGCACATAAGTTTCTGGTAGGATTTTCAAAAGGTCAAAAATATGTACTTATTCCAATCACTGTTAGCCACCTAACCAGTTATAAATGTTCTGCACATTGTAGCCTGCTCCTATCTTTGCCTTTAAGTTAACTAATACTTGACAGGATCTGTCAGGGAAAAAACAACAACTGACTTGTTCAAAGGGATTAAAATGACACCTTAAATGAAATACAAGCAAGGTAAGAGCAACTTAACTATAATATTGTGAGATAGCTTAACCCATACTGAAGAACATGCCAGAAAGTTTTGAGAAAGCAGAGAAAATGCTTAAAGTAAGCATTTTTATATCTGTAAGAAAGCTACAAAGAAAAGGAAATGAAATTATTTTTATTAAATTGTTAACATGATAGTAAATACAAGCTATTGTTACTGATTTGTGATTAACTGATACTGATTGGGTACTCTCTGAGTACGCAAAAGAACAATTTATTCTTCAGTTTAATGTTAATGAATTAATGTTTCAATTGCATCACTTTTGAAGTTTAGAACAATCTGTTTTTAAATTATCCTTTCCACAATGGTAAGTTAGATGAATTAGTTTTCTGTTGATATTCATGGTGTTCAAAAATTCCGTATCTTCTTCCCTCAGATTGAAATCAAAAACCTGGTTTGGAAAAAAAAAAAAAAAAAAACCAGGCAATGAGAACATTGCATTACCATAAGCACACGTGTTAAATACCAGCATTCTATAGTTTAGAAGATCTGTTTTTATTCTCAGTACTTGATATTGATCATTTTAATATTAACTGAATGGACTTTTAAGAAATGCCATTGTAAAAAGTTTGATATATCCATTTTTGTAAGAACTTGTATTTTACTTCCAGATCAGTAAGTTGAATGTAACATGAGGTAAAGCTTAATTCCAAGTGAAAAGACTTGAAGTAATTGAGAAAGTGACATGTAATTGTTTTATGGTTATCATTGTTCCCAAAGACACTTTAACACCATATTATTTATTACCATAAAACCATAAGATGCTAATGTATCTAATCATGATATATTTTCTTTCATGTGTATTAAAATGTAGCAGAACTGGCAGAGTGATGAAACTGTATAATGCAGCATTAGAAAATTTTCTGAAAGTTTTTTTATTCCAGTAATACAGATCGGTCAAGAAAAATCCTACTGTACATTTTCTGCTAGGATAAACTAAAGATATTAATGGACACAATAATAGAACTTAGCATGCTATTCTGAAGAAACAGAATCCTAGCTGAAAAATATGCAATTATTTGGTAGATTACAGATATTACCTATCTGTAGCACTGGGGAAAAAAGCAGTAAAATAACCATTTCCAGAAAAACAAAACAAAACCACCTGTGCTAATTTTCCAAATTAATCAAAGGTATTTGCATCTGGCTTAAAAGGCATTCATGATAATCATGCAAAAATCTCAAAAATCATGTGATAAAAATAGATACTTGCTGTTTCATCAATATGTTATATATTACACATTATATATATTATTAAATATTAAATAGAAAAAAAAAATTAAACACCAGAGAAGTCAATTTATACCACAGTGTATGTATGACCTTCACAGCTATGCTTCAGTTTAATCTTTCACCAACTTTACACTGCATCCGAAGCAAGTGATTTACCATAAATTCATCTTGGCAACACTCTGCTTATGGATACTCAACAGGATGAATCCAGGAGAACCATTAGGGAAGAATGAGTTCATAGAATAAACAAAAACAAAACAACAATCTCTGCTCTTGTTACCAGGAAACAGAGTAATTGTAACATTCCTCCTGCTCCCCCCACCCCAATTTCACAGCCAAGATATGAAGATAAGAGTAATTCATTGTACTGGAATTCTGAAGCCTCATATAGAAAGTCCTGGAAATATATTTTGCTGCAGAAAAAATAGAGCAATCATTAATAGGGTGATATCCCTGCTAATGTACTGTTGAATTTCCTATTGGTACTTCAGCTACAGAATGGTTCTCAAAGGGCTCTGGCATGCAAAGCCCATACTGAGATCATAAAAGATTCCTCTTGGGCACAGGTATTGAGATCTGACACAAACAGATCTGTGCAAGGCTATACATCCCATAATGCTGGCCACGTCTACCACGAGTTAACAGAGCGATACATATTATAATCACTGAGAAGCAGCATCAGAATCACTGATTTAAATTCATTTCAGGTTTTGAGCTCCTCTTTTTTTTCAGTGGGTAGTGACAGGTTTTGGAGATAGTACTCCTGCTCTGGGCACTTAGAAAGTCATTACTATTCTATGTCCTGGCAGTTGTAGTTAGTCCTATGTGCTGCTGCAGATGGATTAGCAGCCATTGAATAAAGATCAAGACTGCATCATTTATATCATAAATATTACATAGGCTCACTTTGAGGCAGTGCAAATATTTGCCATTTTCTTTCAAAAGTACAGATATCTTTGGAGGCTGCAAAAAGTGCCAAAAGATTAAGGACAAAAAAGACTCCCAGCACAGCAAGGTTGGCTTTTCTGTTATTTATACCCAATGTGCTTGTGCTATGGTCAGAGATGTGTTCCTGTGAGCTTCAAAGCTTTGGCAGGGGTGTGGCAGTGTGGAGAGAATTAACTGCTTGGAGTCAATTAGTGTCAGCAAGAGCTGCTCCACCTTTGTCCCCATTTTCAAAAACATAGGGTTAATGTCAGCTTTTCTGTCAGAATAGTTTAGTACTGCTATTTAAGGAAAGAAAATCAGCTGGTGTTAACCACAGTGCAACAAAGAGGTGCAGATACTAATGCAGCCTGCTCGGCTTAGTGGGTTTGTGAACTTACTAGTATTATAGTTTCCTTATTACACACCCTAATCAGAAGAACAATATGCTTGTCTTCAAATGTATGCTGGGGGGACAAGTACAGTTGAAACACTTCTGCAGCCTGATAAAAAGAAAATCCTGAAGCATGCACTTTACAAAACCATTGTCATCAGTTTCCAATTCAATGTTCTCGGGTGCCTTCATCTCCAGTGACATAAAAGATGAAATTCAGAAGTAGGCAAGAAAAGGAGAGAAGGAGCCACTCAGAGTCAGACAGGAAGCTACTTGGCTGCACAGAAAATGGCCTCACCCTTCCCACTGACTTTCCGTTTATTTTTTTCCTTTCCTTATTTGTTTTAAAAGATTTCCCTTCCATTAACAGTTACAGTGCTCCTGCAAAGAAGGATGAATGCACTTTGGTAGACAACACTGATAAATTGTATCTTATTTTAAATACTGCTTTATCTCAACCAGAGAGGAGTGCCCCAATCAGTCACAACCATAAATAACCTACATAACATGGAGGAAAAACTGCCTTCACTTTTCAGATGTATTCCCTATTCCTACTGTCAAGATGGTGGGTTGCAATAACAAAATGCATGCATTGCTGTGTCTTAAAAATGGTCACGGGAGTAAGGTGAAAGTTTTCTGTCTGGAGAAAATAAGTCTTACGCCAGGTATGGACAAGAGGAGGAATTTCAGGCCTGGGGAAGAACATGTATGGTATGATTCCACGAATTCACTTGAGGGATGAATTCCGAGTTTTAAAAGAAAAGAAAACTTCAAAAATGAGTATCTCCAGGGTATTGACCAAAGAAGAAATTAAAAAATTGAGTTAAACTTCCTGACTTTGTATGTTCCGCACTTTTATATCCCTTTGGTCTGCTAGGTTTTGCTTCTATTACAGAACATCATTCCTCATTGCTACCCCTTCATCTCACTACTATTCACTTTCCAATTTCTTATTAGTTGTCTTACTTCATACTGTTATCAAAGTTGTCAGTACTTTAGAAATGTTCACTTAGACGAGGTTATGTGGACTTACCATTCTGCAGCAGCCCTTGCTTAAAAAGAAAACCATCTACATATTCAATGCCAATTTAGTTGTAGAGAGGAGCATAAAATATCAATCGACCTAGTCTGTTGTCCCTGTGCATCCTGATCACAACTAAAAGAGGATTTGCTCAATGCCCCTCAGTTAACTAACAAAGTATAAGATTTGTGAAAGGTGTATTCAAAGGAAGAAGCTCCAGTGTAGACAGGAGATAACACGATTCCAGTCTCTTGGGGGATTTATAGCTTCTAGCAGAAAACAATGGGGATCAGTGATGGCACATGTGCAAAACAGCACACCACACCTGGGAGAAAGATAACATGGGTCAGCCGAGTCCTGGCACTTAAATAGCTTGTAATACCTCAAGTTACACTCTGTACATAGTCAAAACTAAACTCTGCCAATGTTCTACAGCCACTACCTGGTAGCAAAGGAATTGCTAGGAAAATTCACGCACATGCAAAAAAAAAATAGAAAAAAGTCCTGACAACAATAACCAAGTCTGAAGGTAGTTAGAAAAGTATCAGATTAAAACTGTTCCTTAAGAAGTATGCTTTTATAGTAACAGTGTTTCCATCTGATTATTCCTTTCATTACTCATTGTACTGCTTACCTAACATCATCTATATCAGAGAAAATACTGGCTTGACTTCCTAGCAAAAGAAGATACAAAAGCAAAGACTCAAATCTCTTTGACAGAGGGAACAACAAAATCTATCAATGAATTAGGAAGCCGTCCTCACTGTAGCCTATAGTCATCATAGTAACAAAATCTGGTTTAGTTCTGTTTAGCTCAGAACTGGCAGGCAGGCAGGCAGAAACAGCACTAGAAAATCAGAGTTGTTCTGCCCATCATGGGACTTCCAGGCACATAACTAGTCCTAACTAATACTGCCCTGGTAATACTGAAGCTAAAATTTGCCAGCTTACATAAAGATTTGGTTCATTTTGTACACATCATTTATGTTTGAAATAGTATGTTGATATGATGACTGTTCATTGAGATAACGAGGTAAAACTCTCAACTTCTCTTCTGTAGTTTCTGAGATAGTCTTCACTGACAAAAACCCACACTGAATGAATACTAGGCGAGTGATTCACTTCTAGTCCTTGTTCTATGAATTCAAACACAATGTGAAGCAAGGAGTCCCCCAGCAGCACCGTTTTTTTCATATTGCTAAAATCTGATCAAACTACTACACTAAGGTATTGTTCTATAAAGTCATTTTTCAAAAGCAGGATTACTCAATGACCACTGGTAGAAAAGTTTATTTGTGGGCATTCTTTCCAGTTTTCACTTACTCATTGCCATCATTTTCTGCAAAAGCTGAAAAAACTAAAAAATACCTTAATTTTATAAATAAGCCTTACTTTTTGAAGTATTGAACCCCTCATCACAACAGTTAAGCCAGGTATATTGCAGTTCTTGGATACCTGAAGTGGCATTACTAAATACTGAAGCACCCCATACTGTAGACCACACTTGAAAAGTTTCAAGATAACCTTAATGTGTAGGTAGTGCATCTTTTTTTGCAACAGTATATTGTACAGATATTAGTGACACAATTATTATTATTATTTCACACAATATCTTACATTTTTAAAATAATAAATAGGACAATAATAATTCAAGAGGGAAAACCAAACAAGTTTTCTCTGAAATGTTTACCACTAGTAGGTTTTACCAACCAATTATGCTGAGGAGCTGTTATTGACAAGGTAAGTTTGTATTTTAGCCAAGCTGTATAGAAGCTCAGCTTTCAGGACAAACACTGCAGGCTGGAATATATGACCACTGTAAGCCATTTCTTGATAAAAACTAAGGAGCTTTGTTTCACGATATGACTAAAGCAGAACAGCACTGGGAAAACTGCCTCAGGAAGTCCACACACAATATAAATCATCGTCAGATTTTCCACACCTTTCTAGACACAGGAACTCTTACAATATCAAACCAATGCGACTAGAAGTTCAATACTCAGCAGATAAAAAGACTTTGCAGACATATTTCTCAGAACAGATTTGTAAACTATAAATATCTGTATCTACATCTCTCTCTTTATATACATACATATTTTATAATAATATCTGAGGAACAGTCTGTTAATGAAATTTCCTGGACAAATCCAAAGTGAAAACTACACTAATTCTCACTAAAAGCTGCACAAAACTCGCCAGAATTTCCGGTAAGAGAAAAAGATCCTCAACAACAAAGATGCCTCTTTGGCTCTTAAGAGCTTCCTGATCAACTGGTATCCACGCAGATAGTTTATTTCTACATGGATTTCTCTGGAAGTATTCCTACTTTGTTACGACTACAAGCTTGTACATAATATGCAAAGAACTCTCTAGGTCAATGACATTATTACGCAATAATATGCATAAAACTCTTTCTCGCAATGCCCATATATTGGTTATCACAGTGAGATCATATTCTTGATGGAGCTTTAAACAGTGTACTGTATAGTATAAATACTGTAATAAAAAGGGTATTAACATGTTTTTTCTACCCAGCTTTTTCTTCTTCATACATTGCAACCCTCTAACAAAATACCTGAAAACCTACTTTGCACTCAACACCTGTATTGTACACTAGTAGGCAGCATTTTTTCCCTGTATTTAAAGACATGGTATCTCCTCGTGTTCATTGTTTAAATGGCCTGATACGAGGTCAATGTCATAAACAGGAGGCTTTGCATGGGCTTCAGTGAACTACGGATCAGGATTTTAGATGGAAATGTAAGATCTCAGTACAAAAGCACTACCCTCAAAAATTCTTTTGTCTGTTATCAGTGTTAAGGATTTCAAATCAGTTATCATTAATACCCAACATTAAGCTCACAATTCTATTCTTATTGCAACCTTCCTTGAATTTAAATTATGTGGTGTGACTCACTGATCACTGACAAAGGAAAAAGCACAAACCTTCATTCACACAATAAGGCCTGGGTCCCAGGAAACGTGTCTCCCATCATGCATTCCATTTAGAATTTCAACATCATCTTCTGCTATTGTAAAATCAAACACCTATGGGAATGCGTATAAAGTTAACATCATGAACATAGAGAGAATAAGGAACATTTCTACCATTTAAAATCACCAAGAGTCATTTAAGTTTGAAGCAGAATTTTTCTATATTTTTTCTTCCTTCTGGAAATTATTCTTAGATTTTCTCACAGACAAACATCATTCTATTAAGCTAACAGGCTCCACAGGGCCCTTTGCTCTTTTCGTGACACATTTTCATTCGTAAACCCTGTTAAGATGGTTTTGTAGCACTCTGGCCTCAAGCAAGGGTCCAAGACAATGGTAGCATCAAAGCTGTTTTTAACAGCATTCTATATGGTCATAGTCAGAGATATTCGAATACTCTGACTTGTGGATCAGCTAGTACAGAAAAACATACAGCACTATGGCTAACTGGAAAGCAACCACCTGTTTTCATGCATAGGTTCTTACAGCCACTGACTTCTCCTGTGATGAAATCTACAACATTTGTGGTGGTGTCAGTGTTTTCTTAGCAGGTGTCTTATTCGGACAATATCACTTTGGAACTGAATTTGCCTTTAGTTTCTCTGTCATCAGAACTCCTTCATACTCAACAGAAAGATCCTGTGGAGCCTGAACTGCTGCCAAATGAGCTCCCCCCATTCTGCATCATCCAGCAATTGCTGTGTGTTGGAATGCCCAACGTAGTCAAACTTCAATGCTTAACCTTTTTAAACCTAAACCACAGACAAGGCACAAAACTAGAAATGCTGTATATTACATACTCAGGGCTCACTGAGGTCCATGCTTTCCCCATTTTGACTAGAAATCAGAGAGACTCAGGCTAACACATTGGCATGGGGAAAAAAAAAAGGGAGTTCAGATAAACATCAGATAACTGCAACTCTCCCCCCATCCTAAATGTTTTGAGCTTTGCTACAACGCAATCCATCGTTTGCATTAAATGAATTGGTGAGGCCATAGAGTAAACTCTGTAAAACATAGAACTAATCTGGATTTAAAATGTAATTGCAAAACAATAAAAAAGGAGAAGGAGGGATTTTTAACCTGGTTCTGCTCTCTGATCTGGTTCACAGTACATTGCCACAAACAGCTGTGCTTGTACCACAGAAGCAGTGCAGATGTCAGAATAAACAGTCAGGGCAGGAGCTACATAAATAGACATAGCCACCAGGAGAAAACCTCATTACATGTGTGTTAATTTACACTTAAAGCACATGCACAGTGATTTAACTGACAGTCAGAAGGTTGCTGTCTTCTTCCTGATTTGCCAAACAGTTCATACTCCTAAGATATTTTTGGAAGAACAATAAGTTTGTGGGTTTTTTTTTTTTTTTTTTTTTACTCCCCATGAAAGCACACTTCCAGAT
>VXAA01000546.1:243248-283457 GCA_013399115.1 Anseranas semipalmata
CACTTCCAGATTACAGAAATGGGGAGGAAAAAATAAGGAATTAATTAAAAATATGTAGTATAATGATGGAGAAAAAAAAAAAAAAAAGAGATCATGCTCCCAATCCCCAGTCCCTTCCCACTTCTCTTTGTGCATCCCCTGCATCCTGGTACCTTCTCTGCAAGTCAGTGGGAGGAAGGCAGGGGAAGAGTCAGCTCTGCCACGACTGTGACTTCCTTAAGAGGTATCTGGGCTATCTCCTACAGAGTTTTACAGCTTTCATACAGTGTCTTTGTGCTACGCATAGCATACAAGTTCCTTCCATTTGATCTATATGCCTATCACAGAAAGAACCTAACCATAACCAGACTAGGATTTTCTACTATCACTCAAGTAATAAATAAAAATATTAAAAACAAAAATCAACTATGAAAGTTGATTTTTCATTATTCAGTATCCAGCACCTCTGTC
This sequence comes from Anseranas semipalmata, assembly GCA_013399115.1. Lineage (NCBI taxonomy): Eukaryota > Metazoa > Chordata > Aves > Anseriformes > Anseranatidae > Anseranas > Anseranas semipalmata. Next base: position 243,699 of record VXAA01000546.1, read on the forward strand.
GATATCTTTTTTGTATATAGTCATTAGATCTCCAGTTGACATTTGTGAATTTTTTTTTTTTTTTTTAAAACCACACTGCAGTAATTTTAAGCTGCTATAATTTGCCAATTTTAACCGAGTCGCTCTAATACAAAAATGGTATAGGACAATGGGTAGGCAAATCAAAATATTAAAACCAGTAGTTCAGATGTTAGTCGGACTTGAGTGTGTAACCAAATCTTACCTTGCAGTTTTCCTGTATCCTTTCTGCTTTCGTGGACTTTGGAATAGTCACAATCCCATTCTGAAAAACATAGTTCTTCTCATCATTAAAATTTACACAGTTTCAAAGAAAATACTCTCTTCAAAACATTTCAAGACATTCCTCATGCCTTCTGAGGTTTTTCTTTCATTTTTCAGAAGACGCTGACATTTCCATAGGCTATTGGTAATTGCAGTTATGTACAGTGCATTAAATTCCAACCACAGATGTGGTTTATGTCACTTTAATACACTATTTCAATGCTTAGCACTTTGTGTTGAGCAATGAAGCGATGCCCCTTTACTGTTTATAACTCCTAGTTTGAAAACATCTCTTTTATTTCTGGTTCCTTTCATTCTCTACAATCAGATTACCTGCATATTTAAAATAGTGCCATGTTTTGTGTACTACATTCCAAATTTCCTGTACAACACAGTTAGTTCATTGGCTATCAACATAACATACTGAAGGCAAGAATACTTTCTGTATAAATTCTGGTTTGATGCACAAAACCCAAACTATTTGCATTTCTTTTTGAGAGAGGAGACAGGTTTTTATTACCACCCTCCATTACCTGTCATTACCTGTATACTCCAGCGTATGCAAATCTGTGCTGGAGTTTTGCCATATTTCTTTGCCAGCTGAATGACACTAGGATGAGTGAGTGCTTCACCTTTGGCTAAAGGACAGTAGCCTTCAAAAACAATACCTCTGCTCCTACAATAATCCACCAGCTCCTGAGGTCTTTGGAAAGGGTGGTATTCAACCTTAGATAAACAGAAAATCTTTTAGTAAAAATCTTGAAGGTACATTTAGTAGAAAACATTATCATTGATAAATGAGAACATTTTTGCCCTCCTGCTTTAAAAATGCAACATGAGTGAAATTACTGCTTGTGGGAGATATATATATAAGCTATCAGTTTTAGAAGATATGCGAAGGATATTAATCCACAAACATTTTGCCATTAATTGGCACAATAATTTGCTATGCATTTTATGTTTACCCCAGAAATAAGGTGTATGGAGCAGTTGTCTTTCCTACCTGCAGTTGGACTTGCACTCCTGTTCTGCTCAGTATATGAGAAATGCATGCACATGCATATTGAGAGTCAGCATCAGGTCATTTTTATGGGTGATTTGAGACCACATTCTCTTCCCCAAAATGACTTCCTTTCTTATTTCTTAACTAATAATCTTCTTTGAGTTGCACAGGCAAGGGGAGGAGATGGGGCAGGGACTGGGTTTGCAAGACACCGACCAGAACAATTTGTCTAGGATGAGGGCCTGACCTCATCAGCAAAGTGTGTTGGCACAGACTGTACATGGAAAATCCTGTATTCCGTGTGTGGTGTCACCAATAACATATGGAGGGAAGCAGTCATGCTGTGCAATGAACTCTGCTGGAGACCCTTGGTAGGAAGGAAGATAACAAATTGCTAAGAACCAGTTAAGAGAAGAAAAATAACAAGCTACAAAGATAGATACTGGAAACAGAAGGAAACAAAAGTTAACGGAAAGTAAGGATCTCAAAAAAGCCACATATTCTGGCACTCAGCAAGAGCCAAAACTGAACCTCTGTAATATTCCTTTACTCTTTCTACTTAAAAATATTTCACAGCTTATACATTGTAAGAAACGTACCTTCCCCTGCATTCACACGAAAATTGGTGGCATTTTCTTTTAAAAAATAAAATACATAATCATGTGATGTGGCTTCAGCTCAACTAGCCGTCACCATTGTTCCAGTGATCTAACTCTTGCGCATTTTGAAGAAAAGTACTCTTCTGAACAATTACCTCAACACATGGAATCTGGAAAATTTCTTCTGCCATAGAAAGGACAAATGAACATTTCCTGTTTCTCATCTTTAGTACATGTTGTCTTTTCAGACAACAATAGTCAGAAACAATAGGCTGGCAGTCATTCAATATACACTAAGAAAAAACTCTGCCCCTCGAAGGCTGGGCTGAGTCAGCCTAAAGCTGCTATGATCTAAATTACTAGGTGGACTCGGGAACAAGGTTCAAGCAGCAGACACATCCATGTCTTCAACCTTTGATGTTTCTTGACCTTTGAGTAGCCTTTGTATTTCATGTTTATATTTGAAAGACCAGTGTTTAGGTCATACAGTTATTCATTTGTTTGCACCTGACCTGACTAGAAAATATTCTCATTGTTTATTACGCAAAACTGAGGGGAAAAAAGAATGAGCAAGCAGTTCCTTTCAGAATACTGATTAACAAAACCCAAAGCAAGCCTAAGCTATTTGCTCCTTATCCAACTACACTACAAGACTGAGTATCTCAGAAAAACACCAGGTACTCTCCTAGGTAAGTATCATTTTGCAATGATTATTAAATACAGATATACAGTATATTAATATCTAAAATCTATTAACATACTGTCAGTATTGGGATCTGATAAAAAATCTTTTTAAGTATTGTCTAGCGGGTGTATTACTCAATAGTAATAATTTTAGAAGAGGTTCTTTACACTAAGAGTAACAAATAACATAGCCTTGAAAATACTAAATATTTATTTACCATCAAATGCTGAAAAATCTGAAGCATCTCTACAGCATCAGGTGACTTATTAAGCATTTATTACTAATATACCTTCAAGCAGAATTTAGCCGCTAGTCTAGAAAGGGTTCTAAGCAGCACAGCTCCAGGCTGCACCATAAATACTTAAAGCAAGTACAGCATGCTGGTATGTTACCTGCCTGTTTCACAAACAGGCTATGCAGCAACAACCACCTCCTGCCTGGGAACATTATAGTTTGTGCCTTTCACTGAATCAAGAGACAGTTCATGACATTTGGGAGTAGGAGCAAGTATTTTTCTTTTTAAAAGTATTGCTAAAATAATCAAATGCATAAAATGAAATAAGTACTAATGAATTTGTTTTTATTTTGAAACCTTTCTGGAAGATTCTAGCAGCATCTGAGTGCAAGGCACTAGCATCCTGAGCTGAGGAGGCACAGGGTGGGTGGCCAGCATGTGCTTCCCCTCAAAATAATAATTCCTACTTCCTGGCCTGCCCCACCCTTGCTATTTTAGTCACCAAACTTTTCTCAGGCAAGGGCTGTCGGTCATACAGCTGTAGAGGAAGATCTTGATCTATTCTGGCACTCTTCCCCGAGTGATTTGTGTGTAAAATCTGTCATATATCTGTCACATATTTAATAAAAGAGTTTGCAGTTCACATTACTGAACGCTTGACAGCTGCTACTTGGTCAGCCACAGGGGAACTCCAAGAAAGCACAGATTTTTATGACAGTCATACCATAACGGGGGAAAAGCTAAGCCTAAGAACAATCCTGATACGTGCACCTAGACACTCAGTGGGGTCCACATGACAGTACACAAGCCTTACTCATTCCACCCTGCTGCAGGTTCCTCAGATTCTTTTACCTGGTAAAATTTTCCTGCATCTGGATTTCAGTCAGTTTCTCAAGGGGAATGCAAGTCTTACAATTATTTTCCTTATAAAACTGAAATTTAAGCCCAGAAGTGAATTTTCTTCTTAGAGGAACAGTTCAGGTGAATTTATATACAAATGCCTCGAAATTCTGAAATTCATTTCTACCTTTTACAAATTTACATTACAGGGCTCAATATCAATGGCAACATTAACAACAATATTTAAATCACTTCTGCAAATAAGTACTTCATGCAGTAGAAAAATATGGATGAGCACCCCTACATGGAATTTGGAGAAGATCAGTTTACTTTCAATGAATTTATTAAACAAAATGTATACACCATTTTTTTTTTTTTTTCCCTCCTGAGTGACAGGCACAAGAGCCTTCAAAGAGAAAGTATTTACCTGGAGCATAAATACAAACTTTCCACTACCAAGTCAATTACAAACTCTGGAATACAAACCTGTAGCTTCTAAGTTATATTTCATTCTACGTGATGCTAGAATGAAATATCTATCATGGTTTTACTTAAAAAGTTTGACAGTACTTTTAGTAGTAGGTTGTAATTTTAAAAACTGCTTACTTACTACAAAATACCTTAGAATGAATAAATTCTTGAAAAGACAGGTCTTTCCTACTTTGGTCCTTCCTACCTTGTTAAAGAACATGACGATACTGTTTTTTTCTCCAGGAACCAAGAACAGAAGCACTGCTTACAATTTGGTTTGTTAAACAGATGCACTGCTTACTACTTGGCTTATAAAGGCTACAGAAGTCTAATAAAGAACCTCATTTCTCCTGCCTTCCTCCTTCCTTCTCTTCACAGAAAAATAAGTTTCAGTTTTAACATCATAAGAACTGTTGGAATTGCAAGAACACTGTAAACTCTTTATGCAAATTTAAAACGGGTAATAGGAAGTGATTTTCCTTCACTTGTTTCTTAAATATTTAGAGTTTCTATATAATGATTGCTTGCAAATGTTTTGTATTTAGAAATAAGTTCACTGAAAGACTAGGCTATCTTATGCATAAATACAGCAAAGATCTTTTGTTTCACAAAGTAATGGACAATAAAATAATTGAGTATATCACTTCCATTCTCAATTTAAATTTAGGAATTTATTAATTACTTGATAGTGCTTAAATAATCTCTCCATCAGACTCAGCAACTGAAGTCTACTCTCCAACATTAAGCAAGAAAGAGAGTCAATAGCACTCTTTTGAAGATAATCTGAACTACGGTTTGTAAGATTCCTGAAACCCTAACAAGAGTCAATTAATGCTATAATGAAAGTGTTAGAAGTGGAGCAGTTTGCAGTAGGATGGATATTTTTAATTTGGAAGTACAGTGCATCACCTTAAAGAAATGACTATCTAAATACAGCGGGGGGACTGGGACAGACATGGACACACACCCACTCAACACCAATCTCTGAGTATCACTACTGTCTCAACTTTTTGTCTCCTCTCTCAGCCACAGAATAAAAGACACCATCAAATAATATATCAAGAAACAACTTTGCTCTGTTAGCACTTCCAGCACAATGAGACTGGTAACACTGACCACAGGTAACACAGGAAATTTGCAAAACAAATCCAAGGTTACATTTTTTATTTTGTAGTAATTTAGTGGGACACTGAAAAGCTATTCTCATTTAACAGACAGCAACAACCTCTGCTGAATGCCAGAGTAAGACTTTGAAGATGTATATGTCTGAAAAGATGACACAATTAAACCCTGGCAAACTTACCGATTCAACAACAGTCACAACCTGCCTATCTTATTTCAATGGCTTATTTCGAATAACTGAACATAAATATTTTGCTTGGTTTTTGGTTAGTTTAATATTACTCACAATTGTCCTTTAGTAACCTTTAGTCTAATGGTCAGCAAAAAAAACAAAACAGATTTTAAGTTCTGTCACATTCTGAGCAAACTTTTTGTGCCTGTTTATGACATTACGCCACAAAAAGCTGCCAAAAATCCTCACCACCTGCAGAAAAGGAAAAAGCATGTGTCTGCACTTCAGCCATTCCAATTCCCAGTTCTATGTTAGCTTAAGCACATTTTCACTGGCAGTAGGTGGTAGGAACTGGAGCATGAACTTCTACCACAGCTGCAACAAGGGAACAGTTGTCAGTGTCCTGGAAATCTGCCTGAATGTAGGTGGCAATCTTTTACCTGCCTTGGGCAGCAAAAACATCTTTCCAGGGCTCTGTCAGCATCTAAATGAGAAGTTCACTAAATTTAACGTGATCTTGCTGATAAAATAAGGGGAGAGCAAGGGGAAAAGCACCCTTGTATGCATACAGAATCACGTAAGGCTTTCAGTGTTGCTTAGAGGAATTATATTTAGTATTTGAACACAGGATCTCCAAAACCTTGTTTACTACGGAGACACTAAACATTTTGTGCTACTTCAGTTTTATTTCTAAACTGTTTTATCATCAAAACCTAGCACTCTGACCATTTGTTTGTGCCGTAAAACCAGTCACAAACAAGCAGCCTGGCAGAAACTGGGGAAATGAAAGGATGAAGGACATCTTTAACTCTTTTTTCAGTTCAGGTCATCTTCCTGAATGGTTTCCAATACATGTATAGAAATGAAAGAGAAAAAATTGCAGGAGTAAAGCTAATTATGTGTAGTCTTTCAGGCATAGAGATGGGGAGGAGTGTATTAGTAACCCGATACTTTAAATTTATTTCTCCACTCACCTGATTAACATGTGGAGTAACCACACAGTCTTCCTTTAGTTGTTCAAGATGACCAATAAGAAAGTTGCTTACACCAATTGACCTACACAAACCTAACAAGAGAACAGAAAAAAGTTTTGGGATGATCCTAACTACTTGGGAGGATTACTTGAAAAATATCAATTTCAAAAACTGAAATGATTTGTACAGATCATTTCTGTAAAGCAAAACACTACAATGAAATGCACAAAAACAGCACTGAAAGGTAGTTTGACAGTATTATCTGAAAGCATGGTTCCGTCCCAGTCACACTAGGAAATCATTTTATAATCTAAACATACTGGAAACTCCCCAGTGTATAAAAACGCCAGGCTAAATTCTGGGAAAGGCTAATGTAGTATAAGCAAAGAACAATTGGACTTCACCAGAATGAAAAGAAGGAAATGGTGTTCTGAGCAGCTTGCCAAAACTAAAGAAAAGTGGAACATTTGCAGAAGACTAATAAGGTGTGAGCAATAAAACACAAGGACATGCAGCCCAAATGAACTACATAACCCTGCTTATATTTCTGTTAGCTTATTACTATTACAGAGATGTTACATAAAACGCAGTATAAAAACTTTAAGTAGTATCTAACAAGAACCAAGAAGTTCAAAAGCGTAGGAAGTAGAATCTGCATTAGAACAGCTAGATTTCTCATCTCCTGTTGACATGCAAATCAAAATAAAATGGAACACAGGTGATCACGAAGGCTTTTTTGTTTTTACCTTAAGTGTGTATGCATGTGAAAATTCATTAAGTGCTGACTGTTCTGAAATCAGATGTCTTCCTTCAAACCTCAGACATGATAAAGCACAACTCCCAGTACAGGCCTGCTACCATAACTCAAACCTGACTATTCTTTGACAATTTGGCCATTATTCTCTGCTAAACACAGTTAATAGAGAAACCAGTTGTTGTCAGGCTAGTTGTGGTCTGCTTAGGCTGTGGATTCTGCAGACTATGGATCAGACTTATTTCTTTAGCATGTAAACTTTGGCTTTACTGACTTGATCTGCATTTCAACCTTTAACTCTGCAGATGGAAAGTCTTCCTCAAGTTGGGTGAACACAAGAATCCAATCACTGTTGTTAAAACCAGTATTTCTCCCCGCCAATTCTATACTATGTACATGCATGTCCTCCTCTACATACATGCATACAAATACCTATAGCAAAAAAAGAAAGAAATTAAGCCAAAAGTTATACTGTTGTTTTTTTTCAGAAAAAAAAGTCAGTGGATAACTTCAGACATTTGATGTCAAAGGATTGATTTCTGGACTAAATTGCCTTTATTCTGCAGTTGGAATTGCCACTGTCTTGAGGTCGGCAGGGAGCTATGCGGAGCTACCTTGATATTGAAGCTCAAATACAGACACATAAAAAGCACATATTAACGCAACTGAAATGCACGAATACATTAAAAGGAAGAATTTTGCTTAATCTAGAATAAAGTTTATGAAAATATTGGAGGAAAATGTACTAATACTTCCTAAATGTACTAACTATTCAGAAAATGCCTATGGGTTTTATGCATAAAAAAACTCTCTAGTAGACTATGAATTGGCATGTAAAACTATTGCAGGTTAGATTTACTCGAACAAAATAAAGAAATTAAATTTTTCTAGTCTTCTCCTATGATATTCTGTAAGTAAAGTAAGTAAAGTCACAGTTAAAGTTGCAGCCTACTGCTAATTATTATAAACACAGTGTTAAAGTCCTTACAAAATAAAACCTGAGTTAGACCATATAAATATAGGCAATTTGACTGCTATGTTGCTTTCATATGTTTTAGCAGTAGAAGCAGGTAAGCTGCATAGCAGCAAAACCTGCATGCATCTTACTGCTTTTTAATGTGGTTTCTTTGGTAGAAACCAAGGAGAAAAAAATACATTAGCAACTAAAATACTAGACAGCTTTCACTTACAGAAACTATCACTGTTCAAGATGTATAACATAATTAGGTTATAACCTGCATTACAGCAATTTGCATAATTTGTATGTTATCTGCCAGAAGGAGCAAAACCTGAGCTTTTGATTTCTACTGACAAACAACCCTGGAGTGTCAACAGTAATAAATCATTATGGCAATGAAGTGAGAAAAACATTTGCAGTTTTAACACAATGCTGAATCAAAATATTATACACTATTGTTGAAAGCCAAAGAGTTACAAAAAACATGCTGTTATTGCCCTTGAAGAATAAAGCGTTTATTTCAGGCTGAAATAAAACAAAACTCAATCACAGACATGAAAGATGAGAGCTCTTATTAAACTTGTCCATTCCCACAAAAATCTTCAAAATTTTTTCCCTACAGTATATTTCAAGACGTTTTGCTCCCAGCAGACTTTGAAGCCTGTTCCATAGTCTTATTGCATTCACTGATAGGAAGTTTTTGGTTAGACTTCCCATCAAGAAATTTCATGTCAGTTATGTTTTGTTTTAAAAGTCATCTTAGTCACTCCTATTAAAATCAGTATTACAGCATTCCTGTGTTTAGCGATGTTGCAAAGAGAAGGCTGAATTCCAAATTGCCAAGAAAAAAAAATGAACATTTTCCCTGGGAACAGAGAAATAACAACTAGAATTCCAATGTTTTTGTGGAAACAGTATTCTCCTAACTTTTTTTTTTTTTTTTTAAGGGAAAACAATTGAACCATTTCATTTTCATTATATCTACATATTTTGTTTCGGTAAAATTGAAAATTAAAACACTTCATTTCAACTTGTTTTGGTTTTAGTTACAGTCTAATACATGAAAGTTAAAGTGTTTTGACTTTTGTGTTGAATTACAATATAAAATACAATAAATATGAAAACTATTAGTCTGACTGTATTCAAAATCCTATTTCAATGCACATTGGAAACATGAATTTGAAACACTGGAAATTCCTGAAAAATGGACAGTCCAAACTTCAATCAATGGATTCTACTACAGAGAACTGCTTCCATCCACTTTAGCAAAGATTAATATATTTGCCCTAAATCGTCCAAATCCGGGAAAGACTGCCTCAAAGCAGGAGATTATACAGAATTATTTCCACATTTGCATCAGCTGGATTAATTACTAAGAATGAAGAATTAGAAAATGATGGACAAGAAAATTAAGGTCTGGACCAACACTTGTGATGATGTATAACAAACAAGATCCATGAAATGATCACATCTGCAGTAGAACCAAAACCAATACATCCTGAGAAACTCAGTGTATATCATAGTCATTAGTTCTTTTAGCACCTCAAAATATTTAAAACCAGATCACAGGCTTCGTTTCTAATTACTGTGCTTTGCTCAGGTATCACAAAAATGCTCAAGTTTGGAAGAAGCAGCTGAAGATTCCTCTCGCTTAAGGGAACATCCAAATATTGTAACAAATATTGTAACCTCTCCCTAGACAGGAATAAGGTGCCAATAAGACACAGCAGAGAAAGCAAGGATGGCTAGAATGCATTTATATCAACTAGGCCTTTCCGATGTAAAGACTTCTATGAGCATGCACTATAAAATTTGTAGACTGTAACTTGTATTAGGGATAAAGTCCTCCTTTGGATGAACTAGAAAAGGTGAAGAAACAAGAGTAGTTTACTGCAGAATGATGTGTATGTAGGTACATGTGTGCAGATATGAAAATATTTGCACAAGTCCACCAATAAATTCAGTTTTGCTACAAGTGGAGACCATAACAGATAACACTGTGTCACGAGTCCCAAAAACACCAGAATGCTCCTGGGGAAGAAAAAAAAAAGTGTTTATTTCAAATTTTATACCTGTTTAATGAGCTTAGAAATCCCATTTCAGACAATTCAGGCACTATTCATGTCTTAGCTGTTATGACAACAGGTGGTTTTGAAGTCCATCCATCCTTTTAACTTAATTTAACTAGTCCTAAAGTTCAAGTCCTCTGAGTTAAGTTTACAACCTGCTAGCTGCAATCCCTCTACAAAGTACACTTTTACAAGATACATCTATACTACCTTATTTACAAAGTCACAGAGCTTTGACTCTGGGAGAGAAAGTATCCTCCTTATCTGCTTGAGGAAATGAGTGGTTTGGCCCCTATGAAGATTTTGAGAAACTGCCAGGTGCAATAAGCAACAAGTCTGCAATTCCCCATTAGCTCTTAAGGATTATTGAGGCTTTGCCCTACTTCGTGTGACTCTGACTTCAAGGCAAATTTGGCAATGATGCTTCTTTTATGCATGCTAAAAATTGACCGACGAATGCACAATGGCAAAACAGAAATTTTCAGCCAGCTTTGAAAAACTGTCATGAAACTCTGCAAGACACATTAGAAAAACATATTGGCCCTCGATATAATGGTTGATGATAATGAAGAGAAAAAAAAAAGTAGTATCTTTTCCATTACACACAAAATAATCCTGGCCTCCACCATACAGGTAATTTCACCACACTGTATTACTCCCAGCTGCTGTGAAGCAACACGTCATGCTAATGGACTGGCTTGCAATGTAGTCGTGTGTTAAGCTTACAGCACTTTTTATGGCTAACCTAGAAAATGATTGGGTATTTTTCCTTTACTTAGTGTAATAGCAAATTGTACAAAGTTTGATGGGCACTGCTAGCCTTGCAACAATAAAGCATAAATATACTTGGCACCACAACACTGCTTCAGTACAATAGCGAGCCTTATCTTTTCCTAGCACTACTATGGACTTTTATCAAACTTCTAAATACTCTCTGTAATATTAGCTGTACAAAGTTCAGATCAAAAAGGTTCTTTAAATGACAGAATTGGTTACTGGGTTTGTGGAGACAATTTTCCTCCCTTCCCTGCAGCCAGAGCAAGGGAGAATTCCCACGTCCATTGAACAGTGCCCATTCTGTTACACATTCTGTTCAGGCCACAGAATAAAAACACAAATGGATCTACTTTTCACAAGAGGTCAACTGCAGCAGCCGTATCTTTATTAAAGGAGGTTACACAGATTGGAAAGGTCCACATTCTCTGTGATATGTACACCAAGAACAACTCTGTAGGCAAATGGTATTACTCACAGAAACCATAAAGGGTTTGATTTCAGCACAACTTGCAAAATCAGGGCTGTAGGCTGAGTGTGCCCCACATACAGAGTGCAAGCCAAAGCCTTAATAAACAAAACAGATGACTCTTACACAGATCCAATAAGGAATTAAGTTCTAAATCTATGATATAAGACTTGTTCCCATTTCACAGACATAGACACCAAAAGACTGTGTCCTGTCTAATGACACACAGGAAGACTGTGGCAAAACTGACGACAAGACCCATTTCTTAACCACAAAAAAATCATGCTTCCTCCCCCAAAGGATTTGTTTTTATCCTATCCATTACCACAGTATAGGAGCATTATCAGCCTTAAAATGACTTTCCTGCTACTACAATTCCATGATTATTACTCCTGCTACAGATCACCTATGAACCATGATAAACTGCAAGGACAGCAAGAGAAGTCAAATTGTCAACTTCTGTGACCAAAAACTCATTATAAACATTTGGTTTACACAACAGTAAAATGGCTAATTAAGTAGCATAATGTAGCAATACTAGGCTAAACATATTCTCAGTCTTGTTGACTCTGGCTGCTCATCTCATTAGTTCAATGCAACATCATCTCAGTTATACTGAGATGTATTGCTCGAGTTGGCATTACACACCAGATCAGGTCAAAAAAATCCTACCAAAAAGGCTGTCTGGTTGTCTTCGAAACTGAACCAATTCTCTTGTACTTTGATGGATTTTCCCTTCTCTTGTGCCAGTTTTAAGCATGTAAAATCATACTGTGAACAGAACACAGCTTTAAAAAAAGCCTGAAAATACATTTTTATATTGAGAACATTCTGAAGTCCCTGTTAAAAGCAGCTGCTCACGAACAGTTGGGCAGACAGAACTGTAAAAGCAATGTGGTATAGAAACAATCCCACTATACCTTAAGGCAATATTGCCACCACACATTATGCTGTGAAAATGTGATCAGAATTATCAGCAGCTCAGCTAAGCGCTTAACGGCTCTCAGTCTATGTACACTCAAAATGAGCACTCTGAAAGTAGCATAGACACAACACAGTTAGATTCTAAATAGAGTCTGTCCCCCCTGTAACTATGATGGCACAGTTTCCCGAACCAGGATACTTCTGGGACTTCCATATTAGAGAAGATAATGGTTCCCAACTGATATGGATAAGAACAACCTGACTCATGTCAATAAAGCAACACCAATTTACAATAGCTAGGAATCTAGTACCCTGGGTTTAGTGTTCAACATTTGCAGAGCAGATAAATGATGCCTTTTTCACAAATCATGTACATTACTTCCTGAGACAAAACGTTCTTTTGGACAAGGACTTTCCTCTGAAATGCATTTCAGCAATGTCTTCTTCCCAAGAGTTCATGTGTTCACACTGGGACCTCTAGGCACTTCTGTGTATACACACACAAAGTATACACAAATGTGTACATTTGCTTCCAGTAAGCTAAGTAAAAATATCCGAGTGAATTTATCAAAAATAGGCTTCATGTGCTAGTAGAAAAAACACAAACAGTTCATTGTAATAAATGTCTGAGGGCTTATTTTTGCACTTAGAATTGCCCATGAAGTCAATTCCAAAAAAAAAAAAAAAGGCAAAATATAACAAGTGAAGGTAGACATTCTTGCAAATTTAGATGTGCACCAAAATGACTGATTCTATGGCAATTTCTTATTCCTAAGATGTTGCACATTATGAAGACTTATGATTTTTTTGTGTGTGTGTAATAAAACAAACTATGATTTTTAACATAAAAATGTGTAGTCTTTTTTGCAAACGTCTTTTATTGCAGTCTTATCTGATCAACTGGGTGTGGTGCAACCAACATCCTCACCAACTGCAACCACCTTCAACCCATGAAAACACATCTCTGAACTGTTTCTGATAATAACAAGCCCATGAGACATCTTCATCTGTGCAAAGAAAATACTACTGGTAATGCGAAATACATGTGTTGCTGTGAAAAATCAGTTACTCACTTTTACTTATTAAAACTTTAATGCAACTTACACACACACACACACACACACACACACACGATTTCTACCAACATAAACACTTCCAATAAAAATATTTATGGAACTGTAACAAGTGCATGAAAATTGTCAGTTGTTCATTATTTGACAATATCAGCACAGATGTACAATTATTTTTCAGTAGAATAAAAGCAGAATGTCATCTAGGAAAGAATGTACTACAAATCTGTGCCACCTACACAAAAAATGTGTTTCGTTTACTCAATACTTATTCTTACCTTTAAAAACTGACACAGAATGGAGGAGGAAAAAATGAAGATTGCACTGGTCTGTGACCAAAGAGGAAAAGGACAAGGATATTTTTAAGGTTGATTAGATTTCTTCTCTCACTTGGAATTAGGCAACGCGTAACTTTTTTTCCAGTAACACAGTGAATTAACTTCTAGTACTACGCTAAACAATTTCTGTTACTTTACGGCACTTTCTTCAAATCATACATGAAGCCTATTAAAACTAGCAAATTAATGGAATAATTATTTTAAAGAGCATTTCTCTGTTTACCAAAAATATGTTAACACGTTAAGGAATTTCTGATGCAAGTATGAATATCTCATGTTAGCATCAGCTGCACTGCTTACACTAAACAGATAAGCAAAAAAACATGTAACTTCTAGCAAAATGGCATCAAGTCCTAGTGAGATCTGAACCCCAACAACCACCACGTTACTGCTTTTGTCAATTACAGGCAAAAGCTGGCTAGAGGCTCTCATTCTTCCCAGAGTTTTTAGATGGAGGGACAAGTAATTATGTGCATGTGTGTATGAAAGCTTGCCAAGATGATGGGCTAGCCACAATGCCAAAATCAAGGTCATTCAAGACAACTGCATACAGAAAGGGTCACTTTGCTAGAAACAGACCAATTACCAGTGAGCATATATAATGACTATTCATGATGTCAAAGCAGTTTGCCACACTGCTTTCATCTGCCAGCAAATGCCTATACAAGAATGTTGCAGCTGTCAAGGGAATGTTTGACTCAACATATGTATCTTGGAATGGGTTCTGGAGGCAGTCTGGCCTCCGTCCTGAGGAATCAGAGAAGATAATTCCACAAAATGACAATGTATGAGACCACAAAAATTCAAACCATAACCTTGACATTACAAGAACCCTAGTTGATTTCAGCTGTTACAACAGGAAGAGCTAGTGATTATACACAAATATCTCACTGACCAAAATAAGATTTTATTCTCCATTCTCCCTCAGCACTGTTTATCCCATAGGTCTTTAAAGGAAAAATGTGTGCAGCCTGTTGAACAAAGACACAGGTCTAGAATTCTCTGCCTCTCAGCACTGGAGTACAGGTAGACTTGTTCACTCTCACTGTGACCTTAAGGCATATGGACGTACAGCAATGGAGTCACCCAGCTCCCGTGAAACAGTTCCAATCAAACTGGAGCAGAATAACAAGTCATGAAAGATTAAAAAAAAATAAAGAGATGTTACATTCTCAGGCATAACAGCATTTAAAGAAACTAACTCTTGAAACTAAGGTTGCACTGTGCTAGATCCTTAGCTAGTAGAAATCCAATCTAACAGTAAGATCTTTCCCACTGTGAATAAACTGCTATCAGCTAGGTCAGCCCAGTATTTATTTATTTATTTAAGTGGGACTATTTATTAGTGCAGGTAGTGCATTTATTCTACACTGTCAGGTACACATAACAATTCTAAAACCAGTAAAGACGATCATAAGTATCCTCCCACACTCATTTGTTCCCAATTCTCAACATAAAGAAACTGTAATGATTGTTCAGTGGAAATTGCTGCTGTTCCTCTGGACTACCAAGACTGGGTGCAGAGTTCTGATCCCTGAGCTACTTACTGTAAGAGACAGCACAAGCCCCTCTGGAATCAAGGCTGGCCCTAAATGCATACAAATCCTAGGGTCTGAAGACTTATGGAAGACAATATACTGGAGCCGTTAGATTAAAAGTAAGTCTCAGTACTGGGTCCTTTCTTAACCAGCATATGAATGCCTCATGAGTCAGGCAGTGTTAAAATTTATTACTACAATGAATAACAGTTCTAATATACTTCCTGTATGATTTGGGGAAATGTATATACAAATTATAAATTTTGGTTCTTGATAATAGAATGATACAAAAGCTATAGGTTTGTATGCAGTTGTAAATACTTATCTACCTTTATTACCAGGCTGTAGGACATTTTCCCTGTAAGGATATTATTGGAAACCAGCAAATGTAATCGAATGTAATCACTGGGCTCTTTCTATACAACAGGAATATTAAAAAAAAAAAAAAAAAAAAGGCAAACAAAGTATAATCTTGCCTTGTTTGTAGGGAAGAAAGGCTAGAAAGCAAAAATGCATAAAATTCAGGATAATGAGGGAAAGACACTAGTAGAACCATGAATGGACTCTAAGAAACATACTGAAGGTTTAGCCAGGAGAAAATACAACATGAGCGTTTAACCTGCCACAGGTTAACCTGCCTGTATCTGTCAGTCTCCCTTACAAAAAAACCTCATGAATAACACCTGGAACTCTGGCAAAATGTATTTAACCTGAAGGGAGGTTGTGAGACAGCTGCCCAGTCACATTAGGCAGTTGGACAGTGGATTCAAGCGCAAGGGAGAGAGTGCTAAAATAGAAAGCTTTCTTTCAAGCGTGTTCCTGAGACCCCAGCCATGAGGCAGCAACTAGATTGTTTAGTTTGCAAAGACGTACATGACACTGGATCCAAGGAGTGCAGCCCAAAACTTCAGTATGGTAACCAATCATCTGGAGAAAGTAACCAGATCTATAACAAATACTGTTCAGATTCTTTTCCATCTTAAACTGATCATGTTTCCAGTTCAAATCATATCAGGACAAGGGATTCTTTTAAAAAATGTTAACCTCTGATTCCTTTTGATAAAATACAACAAGAAGGTTCTTAAAAACAGTATAGTGGTAAGCCACCGTGGGGATTTTTGACAGAAAGCAGAGAATCTCTCTCTTCAGTTTCCTGAACTTATTGTTTTCTACTTATGAGAAGCTTCTGATGTTACAGCTCAACCCAAAACTTTTAAGAGAATACAAAGGAAGCACTACTAGGCACTCAAGGATTGAAAAACAGTAAAGTTAATGATGTCTACACATCTCAGTGAATGCACATCTACCTTTTTACATACCCCTTTCATTGGCACTCACTGCATTCAGATAACAACAAACCTCCAATTTCTTCTACAGCCAGAAGTACTTAGGAGTTTCCTAAACCTGGACTTGTTATAATCTGAATCTTGTTTAACTTTTTATGCAAGTTTTCTGCTCCCTAAAGTATTTATTCAAATAATTTTGCCAAATATTTCAGATTTTTTTTTTTTTAACCTGTCACACAGAGTTTTTATTATCTGGCAATAAAGACAGGGTCTAATAAATCAGCACATGCTGACCTGGACAGATGCACAGACACAAGGTCTGTGGTCTCTCCTCAGCTGGGTGAGAAGATACTTCAGTTCAGAAGCCCTACAAATTCTGCTACTGCAGTCCTGTGTCTCAGCTACTATGCAGTGACCCTCAGATGAAACTGGTTGAGTCCATCCTTAGGAACAACCTAAAAAGCTCTCTCAAAGCTATAAACATAAATGCAGATGGTGCAAGAAAAATCCCAACTTGTGACCATTATGACCAATCTAAAACCTTCAATGCAGATATTTTAATGCATTAAGACATTTACAGTCTTGAGTACTAACAATTTACCCTCCTTCTAGGGTAATGGGTAATAACAATAAAAAAAAGCTATTAAGAATTTACATTATTTTAAAATGTTGCTTTTCTCAGGTAAGTGTAATTTTGCAGAATAAACATCATCCTGGCTTTAAATTGAAGTTGAAACAATGAGATTTTCAAATACCTGCACTCAAACTATCTGTGAATACAAAGAAGTCACTAAAGAAAATCTTGTTAACTTCAGCCAGACCAAAGATTTAGGTCAATATTGAGATCCTTTATTCATCTCACAAGACTCCTGCAGATAGATAGGCATTATTAGCCCCATAACACCAACCAATTTGTCCACAGAGAACTGTGTTTATTGTCGCTCCACTTTCAGAAACTCTTCAATGTGGACACAGCTAGTTGCTAAACTCACTAGCAAGTTGAATAACTTAAATCTTTCCTTTGTGAATTGACTGCAGAAGCATATTATTCATCTTTAAATGGTTAATACTTAAACATCAAGCTTTTAGTTTCTACTGTTGTTTTCCCTTGTGCCACTCTCCGCCCCCCAGTAAACATTCCCTAAAATAATAGCATTGCAAGTAGCATTCAGGTAGTAACAATGACCTGAACCACATTCAGAGAAAACAAAGAACTCACCAGTTTAGCATAGAACTTAATTTCTTTTTCCTCAAGTAAGGATTTTGACCAAATCGTATATTCAATTCATACCAAGGCTAACACATTATTCACATAACACATAGCAAGACACAAAGATATGCAGCAAGCGTTTAATCTTCGACGGAAAGTCTAGTGGTTAACCATGCAAACAAATTATTTAACATTTTCCTTGGGAATCATTGCATTTCCATCTCCAGAGCGGTTAACATTTGCGTATCATTTCAGTAACAGATGGTTATGGTCGGAATATCCAGAGTCTGCATCCCTTAAAGCAAAACTGCATAAGTTAATGTTCGAAGGCATTTGATTCAACCAGACTAATAGATCATCTACATCTACAGCGAGAGGAAAATTTAGCTGAGGTAAAAAAATAAATACATACAGCCTCAGATGTCTGTAAAGAGGTATCATGCAAAGGAACAAAAAATAAAAGTGACCTCTGCATGTGAGGTCAGTGATAGTATTTACAGTGTCTTACTGGAAGATCATTGAATAGCTCACAATCTTTCCCATTAGGAAGATAGGTGGAGAAAGAAAGAGCTGTTGAAGACAAGAAAGATCACAAACACATGCAAAAGCAGAATAAAGACAATGGTACAGGAATAATAATAGCAAGTGAAAATACAACCTATTTGCAGCAAATTAGGATGGCATATCTAGGCACAAATGACGCTAACTTAAGTACTCATCAAAAAGCACTGTTCAATGGAAAGACAAAGTAGCTTGCAGAATAGCCCATCTTCAGACTTAAAGTCATTGATGCTTTGAACTATTAGGTTGGTGTAGTGTTTCTTTAAAAACTGAATGTTGTAATCCCTTACACAGCAGAAAACACTTTTTGCAACTTCCCTTATGCTTAATATAAAAAAAAGGCAAGAACGAAAGATGTATCAAAGATGAATTACTTCTGTGTTTCCAAAGGCAGACCGAAAGTACTTGAAATGTTGAAGTGCAAGAGAATAGCTTTATTTATTACTCTGATAAAACTGGTAGAGGTATACAGCCTGCAACTGCAGGCTGTTATAGGCAGCGCTCTCCTGCTACAATCACTGTTTGAGTAACTGAGTTAGCAGACAGACTACTTAATCCAAGAAGTCTTCTCACAGTCCACAGAAATTCTCTGAAGCTGTAAACAAGGTGGGTCCACACTGCCTAACAAGTGCATGACAGGATCTTCTCTTACATTATTTCTAATAATATTGCGCATACTTCAGGAGCAAAATGCCCCTCTTAAACCTACATGATAAATTTTGTTTGGGGCAGTCTACTCTTCCTATTGCTATGAACATAAACTGAAGACTGCTGTGAACCAAAAAATCAAACTGACATATACCAAAACTTGAGAGAATAGCTCCCTCCTTTGAAAGCTTTTTCAAAAGTTAGTACCAAAGAACCTGCAGTTCAATATTTGTTCCTATCTAGCCAGTTTTGTTGACATTTTCTAAAATACAAACGGATCTGTAACATAGCACAACACACGATAAATCGGAAAATGACATTCTACAAGAAAAAAAGGTCAAAATGAAGTAAAACTTGGTAGTATGATTTATATTTAAAACAGAGGAGGCTACCACAAAGATGTTCTATATTGGCATATACATTTCAATGTAATCTGTAGATTTCCTCAAGGAAGTATGCACAACATCATTAATCTCCCAGGCAGAATTCGGCAATGTATTATTTAAAAGCAACACAAAGCTCTCTTATTTAGCTTTCCAGAATGCTAGTGCTGCAATTTTCAAAGAGGTTCAACTTACACACCCGAACACCACTGAAATATGAGCACCCCAGCTCAAATGACTTTTTTGAACACATTTCATTATGGATTCCCCAGATGCTAAAATGCATTCTAATTCCTCCTGCCAAGACAGGTTTTCATTACATCACCTTTCTCATAGAGCTCCTCCATTGCTCCCCAGGTTTCAGCTCGGACCTCCCGATTGCTTTTACCTGGAACATGCGCATCAGGCCAATGTATCAAATAAAGATCTAGAAAAGAAACAGTATTAAAGTCTCAAAAATATCAAACCACAGGAAGCAGCATTTTCTCTCCATACTGGCCCCTAACATACTATCATCAAAATAGTTACAACTCCGTGACAATTACTGTATACATCCATTCAGTTTTAATAAATTAAATTACAACATTTCATCAACAAGTAAAGGTGGCAGAAGATGCACATCTGCCTCAGGCTTAGGTCACTGTAATCAGAATTTCAGGGTCACATTTGCATTTAATAAGCTTTTAACACGTAAGTCCCATTTAAATCAAGGGGATTTTGGTCATCGTAGTTGAGACTGGACTACTGCTGAAGTCTTTAGGGAACATAAACGTTTGACAGTTCTATAGATGTTTTATACAACCTAAATAGTGAGTCTGTTTTCTTCCTTTCTGAAGAATACTTCCATTTATGAATTTCTGTTGGAAGTTACATCACAGCCGCTCTTTCATGCAGGTTTTTTTGTTGTAATTACATTGTTCCAGCATTTGTGATATTTTATTTTTAGCATTACAAGAAAATAAAATGATTTTAAGGGAACAAAATTATTTTTACTACATTTTTATTAAATGTTAGCATATTTTCAAACACAATTAAGATTTATAGCTGATGAAATTATCCAAGCTGCTACTGAGACTGGCTTTCTTGGGAAAGCATCTTTTTGCATCGTCTCCATGCAAATCTTCCTAGTGAAAAACAAGGTCTTTCCAAAAAAAAAAAAAAAATGTGCAGAGGACTCACTAAATCAGATTATCTAAATTTCCAAAGTGATAGGACCTACAACTCTGTAAGTTTGTGGACGCTGCTTGTCATTCTGAAGGAGAAACTTAGTGAGATACTTTGAAAACAACTACATTTCTATTTAAATCCTAACCACAGATTCAAAAGGTAACTGCAGGCATCCCAGTCAAAAAGGTGTTGGCCTCTGCCTCATATACCAGTCTGACACAAAACAGGAAAAAGAAAAATTCATGAATGAGATGTACATCTTTGTACTTTATAATATTCCTTTTAGGCAGTTCAAATACAGAGTTACAAAAAAATCGAATTGTTTGCAATAAAAAGGGGGTTTTGTTCTTTAAATGCATCACATCATTCATTTACAGGACCTCTCTGTGAAAACACATCCTCTGCCGTAGTTTTTTTTTCATTCACATTTAAGGATTGCAGTAATGACTAATATAATATTGGGCTGGTATATTAGCTTTCCACCTCTATAAATACAAATTCAACCTTAATTTAAAAGGACAAGCTAATATAAAATTCACTATAATACACTGGTTCCCATTTTGGTACATCATTGCAACACTTAGAGTATTTTGCTTATGCTAAAAATCAAATTAGAACAGTAAAGAATTTTGTAGATTAAGATACATTACAGATGTAAGAAAAAATTATTTTGGATTTATCCCAAAAATGATGAGCTAAATCTGCACTTACTCATATCAATAACCCACTAGGCTTTCAACCTCAATCGCTCAGACAAGTAAATATCATTCATGTATAATGATTTGCAGCATCTGGATTTGTCACATTTCAAGAAAATTACTCATTCTTTGCTGTTATATACATAAAATCCACTCCCAATTTAGAAAGCAGTAAAAAAAAATGCAGTCTTGTTCATCACTGATCTGTGAATAATTACTTCTTTAATCACTCTGAAGAGAGAAGTTGTATTTATTAAGAATAAATACCAAAATAAGGTTTGGTATTGGAATAAATACCAATTTCTTTAGCATTTAACTGAAAGCTAATATTGGGATATTGAATTCTCATTCTGTTGCACATGAAGTTTGTGTTAAAATTTCCACTGACTTATATTAGAAGCAATCCCAAGGATTAGCATTCAGAGTTGCTAATATCAAGTGTTCATTTTTAATCTAAAATTACATATGTCAGTGGTGCATTTACTGCACAGAGACTGCCATGTTTTAATTTAAAACTTTTCTGCTTGAGTAAGGCGAATGTCACACATAAGTAAGCATAAGTTACTGGCATCAGATACCTACCTCACTTAAACATGGAGGAAGTACATATTTTTAACTGTTGCTTGTTATGTTCTCCAAGTAAGACTCTATGCTTAACTATGCAGAAACACATCATTTAGCATGAATAAAAAATAATCATCAACATCAGCAAAATGTTACCAAAAGTTACTTTTCCAAAAGCCTGCATATCTAGCGAGGCATCACAGTTTGTAAATGTTCACAAAAATAGCTATACCACAGACTTCCACGTACAAAGATGCTTTGCACTCAGCCCAAGAAATTGAAGCACTCAGAATGACTTTAAACAGCTTTGAGAACTGAAGGATCTCTTGAATATTTCACAGATGCAGTACATCATCCTTCCCCGTATCAGTGCCTGAGACCTCTTCAATGCAAACAAGATTAGCTGTTGGTCCTTTAGTTTAGAAAGGTGGTGTTACCACGTATGCGATGTCCATACCATCTTAGGACGTTTATTTTAATTTAGGCTTTTTATTGGAATAAAAAATACTTCGCAATTAGAAACATACACATTTACAGCTAGAAGATATCTACTGGATCACAAAGTACAGTCCTCCTGACTGCAAGAAGTATTCCTGAAAGTGGGGAAAAGGTACCTTATCTTGAATACACAGAGTGGAATGGTCTTTCTGCCAGTCATGCACCAACCACCACAGCAAAGCTAGAAGTGGAAGGAATAGCAGACTACAATGTACCTTGCAATGAGCAATGGAGCTGCCACTTTATTTAAATAAACTAAGCATGATTATTTTAAGTGAGGATTTGCTTACTTCCACTGCATGTTAGAAAAATTTCCATAACAGCTGTGGACCAGTAAGAACAGTAAGCATCGCACAAACCAAGCGCTACTATTTCATCTTCATTTATACACACATTAGCACCTGCACCCACACGCTTTCTCTTGCTGGAAGTATTTTCCCCCTGGGGGATTACAAGAGCACAAACATTCTTATTTTCATTTTGGAGGCAAGAAATTAGTTTTGAATAACTTATCAAAATAGCTTAAGATTCCATTAATCGAGATTTACATAACTACCATTGGAGGTTTTTAAGAACAGGCTACATTTTTAGCTGCTGAGAACAATGTGGATATAGACTTAATTCTGCCTGAAGTGGTGGGATAGATTAATAAATACTTTGAGGTCTCTTCCAACCATATTCTTTTTTAAATAATCTTAACTCAGAATAAAGAAGAATGATTCACAGTATCAGGATGCACTTAAGAAAATCACAACCAAGTTTTGTATTTACCAGCTTTTTAAAGCATCCTTTAAAGATAATCAAGCCGTGGTGGTGCAGTGGTAAATGAGGGCCTGAAGTTCAAAGGTCAAAACACAGTTGCAGGAAAACTAACATTTATATGTGAACTGCTTTCACATATTTAAAACACTGAGTGGCTTGTAACTTCTTGGTGGTTCTTGCACCTACAACCAACACGGTTCCTCTTAATTCAGAAGTGCGGGGACATTTAACACATTTAAAAGCCAACAGCACATTGTCACGGAAATAGAAGTTTGTGATTCTATTCAAATTGCTAATACTATACATATATATATATATTTATTTATATATATGTAGTGTATACACACACACAGCGAATCAAAATTCACTATAACAAACCTGTTTGTGAAGAACAGGCCCTGGTTCATATCAAACCTAAAAGCAAAACCCCATTTTTCAATGTTTAGCACAGTTATCTCAATGCAATGATTGTATTTTCCCTGCTTTTCTGTATTTTCACTGCACTTAGTATGTACATGATGTACTTTTCTCTCCTGCCCAGACTTTTTTATTATTTTTTTATTATTAATATTCTATTGGAACAAGGATCAACATGAAGTAGCCTCCAAAACGTTCTAAATTAATACCCGATCTGATTTGGGTGTGTTATCATTACTCAGATGCAAGAAATTACCAAGACCTATTAAACTGAATATGCTGACACAACAAAGATTTGTCCAACTCCAGATGTGGATTTGTGATAGGTTAAATTTGGTTGAATCTGACAGACTCAGAACAGTCACAAGGAAAGAAAAATTGTTTATGAATTTGGTAACCCACAAATCACATTCAAGAACAAGTCACTTTGGAGGTTTGATCTAAATCCTAAGGCATGTATTCTGCCACTGCCAAACCTGTAAGATTTGCTGCCATTTCATATTGGTTTACTGTGACTGCTAGTTGGAGGACCACATTTAGAAAATGCAAGGAGAACCTCTGTTACAACCACTGCCCACAAATAAAAAAAATTCCAGCTTCTCATGGATATACAATCTCCCAGTTTGAACAAAAACCCTGGAACACTGCTCGTCTAATACCACTTGCCTAAAACCGTTTATCAAAAAAGTTTCATACCAGTATTTTACATGGAACGCTTTCTCTTAAAAAGCAGTGACTGCCCCATATGAGTTTCAACAGCTGGCATTTTCTACTGCTAACACACAGACTTCTCAACTAGCATTATAGTATTCCCCAAGTCTCTGATTCAATCTGCATGATGAACTGTGTAGCCTACATGGTCCTCGAGGATGTTAACAGGACTTTCCCTGGAAAAAAGACTTTAGCTGCACAATTAGCTGCCAGGCCCCTAGAGCTTTTTCTTTTGCAGTCCTCTGAATGGCTAACTTTCCCTCTAACATGAAGGTGCAACTTCACAGATCTATTAACTAGGATCTTGCAATTTTCTATATGAACCATGTATCTTTATGGAAATGCTGTGAACCACCACATATTTGGTTAATATATGATGAAATCAGGAAATTCAGATTTAGAGTAATACTCTGCTCCACATTTCATATTTCTATTTCACAGAAAAACTGCTGCGTTTAACACATGCTTGTAACTAAATAATTTACTTTCCTAAATAATTTTGGACAAATTGCCCTGTTATCACTAGAACTTTTCCTGCCATTGTATTTCATGCCCTCTCTATTGCATAGACTGGCCAGCAGAAAGGTGACGTAAAACGCAGGTATGAATGAAAGGATATCTAAGCTCAGGTCTACAAGCTTATAGCCGTATTTTCAAACTAGTCTTCTGCATTCCATTTACTTTTGTTAGACTTGTGATAAGCCTCAGAAAAAAAGGAAAAAAGTATTGGGTATTGGGGCACATTGTGCAGGCACTTGTAACTCCCAAATATGTCTTAGTAATGTGAGCAAAAGAAGTCTCAGAACATATCTGACAGATACAAAGTTCTGCTTATGGCAGACCAAGGATTCACTCACTTGGTGACAGTATTAATGCATTTCTTGCTCTCAGATATTTTTTCCTCAGTTCACAAATTTCTGCTTAGCAGCAATATCCAAACTGAGTATTTGTGTGAGCAACCTACTCTAATCAGTCTACTACCTGAGAAAATAGAAGCAAATTACAGTACTGAAAGGAATCGCTGAGAATGATTTCCTGGAAGTGAGTCAAGTTTTCCTCTCATTGGCATTCAGCACCAGTGCCATAGCAAGCAGAGGAAAAAAGAAAGCAAACAAAACATAACAAGCAGAAAGCAGAAAGAAAGAAACATGTTATTTCTTAACTTAGAGGACAAAATCAGGGACTGAAACTTTTTCTTTTTATCAAAGTCCCCTCTGAGTGACCTGTATTTGCGTGGGGCAGAGAAGAAGAGACGTTAATTCATCTTGATTTATTCTGTACCTGTGCAAGAAGTTCAGGGATACATTTCCATAAGGAATGGAGTCAAAGACTTGCATACAAATATCCAAGTCTTTAACAGATACAGGTTTTGCCTCTTCATCTTGCAAACTACCAGGCAGAAAAACCAGTGAATACAGCACACAGCTGCCATCAATAAATGATTCTGCAAAATCTGTACTTTGCAAAAGCTGTTCACTTCATTAAAGTTTGCTTATTGGTAACAGGTGGACAGAATGAGGAAAGAAGCAAGTATGGGTTTTCAGGACACTAACAGATAATGTTCAACCGATTATTCCTTGCCTGTCAGCATAAACACTCTCTCCACCAGTGTCATTATTTCAGATTATTATTTTAAATTCATCTTCCTCTCCCTTCACTTTCTTTTCATTGCTCTAGCTAGGTAGGAAGAAGTAAAAGCATTTTGAAATATATCACTTATTTTTTTATCAGGTACCACCACTCCTGTGATCTGTTACAAAGAATTAATTGGGGTCATTATTGCTGCTTGTTGCCTAATACAGTAGTAAAAAATATCACACCTTTGACTATGAGAAGTTCGTGACCAGGGTATATTTAAAAGCAAATCTAATTCGGTGTTAGGTTTAGTCTTCTCAAGTCTTGTAGACACATTAACTTTTTCCCCCAAAGTATATTACATCAAACAGATCAAACCAAAGGCAGTTATTTAGAATTTTTAGAAGTGTCAATAATCTTGCAAAATAACTTTTAGAAAGGACTCCCATTCCCTGAGATTTAGCAGACCACACAAAAGCTAAGGCACTTGTTTCCCTGCTAACAATAAATTATTGTCAAGTCTGTGAGTCCTTGTTCTTTTCTAGGTTTTGGGTGTTTTTCAGCAAAACATATAGCACTCACGTAGTGGATTCTCAAATCAATTTAACAATGAAATGTACTTTTATAAAAAAACATACTTTAATCTGCTTAAAAAGAGTTGCAACAAGGAAAAATTCTGTGCTCTCAGTTATACGTATGCAAATTTCCTACAGAATAAACAGAACAAGAAATTTGCAAATGCATAAATAAAGGCAGAATTTGGCTTCTGTCATCTGCCTGTACTAGTGTTTTTTCAGGAATTCATTCATCTTTCCAACTATTCACATAGAAGGCACAGTAAATGAGCTATATTAAAGATTCATACCAAGATATTCAACACCAAGTCTTTCACATGACTCCAAGCAGGCTTTTTTTGTGTTTTCATAGCCATAATCACTATGCCATAGTTTGGTGGTTATCCAGAGGTCCTCCCGCTTCACACCACTCTCTTTAATGGCTTTTTGGAGAAGAGATTCACAGCCATATCTTTTTGCTGTGTCAATATGACGAATGCCACATTTTTGTAATGCATGGACCACAGCATCGTGGGAATAGCCACCTTGATGGGAAGTACCTAAACAAAAGAAATTAGAAGGGAATTATAAGTGACATATTTTGCTTTTTTTTTTTGCCCCCCTCCCCCCCTTTTTTAATATTGTCACGGAACCTTCTTATTGAATTCTTATTTCACAATAGTAAGGAAATGGGAACTGACAGACAGCATGCCCTTACAGATCTCTAGGCTGGGAAAATACATAAGGTGCTAGGATGCGGATGCTGATCAGAATTAACTCCACCAAAATCAAGTATCAACAGTATTTAACTGTAAAGAAGTGAGATCAAAAGTCAGGCTGAAGACCATCAGAGAGAAAATAGATACTTTGTGGAAAATCAGTATACGACATCTAATTTTCATGTAGGAACACAGCATTTATAGACAAAACACTAACAATATGAAACAGAATATACAACTTAAAAACAATTTACTTTGCAGAAAGCATATCCTGAAACATTTACTCTTTTGAACTCCTGGTAGTTTCAAGTTATCATTGCATTGTACAACCCCAGACTGGGCCATACTGCAGGTGCAATTCACATAACGTCAAGCTCAGCAGTAACCAAAACAATGGAATCCTACCCAAGACTTAGAGAATGGGTATACAGGGAGTCTCGGTAACAAAGTAATGTAACTCTCATTGTGTAGGTATTCACTGGATGTACAAAAAAGTGTATTTTGCTTGTCAAGGGGACGGAAGGAGGAGGAGACTCAACAGGAAAAGCAACCAGCAGGAGGACTGTCAGATAAAGAACCGGTTGAGAGCAAGGAGGATGATATTTCTACTTACCCTTTCCTGTTAGTTGTTTTTCCCGCCATGAGCCCCTCACCCATTCACCCCCAGTCAGACTTCCCACAAACAGCATTTTCTACAGTTTGAGGAAATGCTCAGTCAGCTACTAAAGCCAGCTTCTAAGGTGATGACTAGTACTTAAAGGCCCTAATTCCAGAAACAGCAGTCAGCATGCAGGTGGCTACGGCACTAACTACAAAAGGACTCCAAGTCAAAGAAGAAAAATATAAAATTAAATCTGTATCCACTGTTAACTTTCGCTTTCCCTCCAAACACAACATTTATTTCTACATTAAGCACAACTATCTGCACATTATGAAATTAACAAGTGCATAAGCCCACCCAGACTGTCAGAAAAAGGAAACAAACAGTTATCTTAGACTCACCCGTACAATTTCCCATACCTGACCTGGTGAGAGAATGCCCACAGTAGTGTGCGTGACTTCCTCACGCACTGCAACAATGCACACAAGAATGAGCACTTACAAAGTCCGGGAGCATGTATGACAAACCAGGTTCTCCTAAACGCTTATCATTTTTGTTCATTCCCAGTCTTAGAAGGAAAGTCAATGTTACTTCTATAATCTTGCTCAACACTGCAAACGATTTTAGATATAATATTGTCTAATATCATACACAGACACCTGAAGATCATGACATTCTGCTGATCACAACGGGACAACCCCCGATTTATGTTTATGATATACAAATTTGGAGTATAAAATCCATGAAGATAGATCAAGAATTGAAGAGTGTTGAAATGATAATACTATATTCCTACAATTTTGACATGCATATCATAACTATTTTACTGTCCAATTGTAAACAAAGTTTTAATGCTTTAAAAGACTGGAAACTTCAAAGAATTTTTTCTCTGCTGCCACTAATTACGACTAATACCATAACTGGTTTAACTTCTGAATCATCTAAAGAGAATGTCCCTACAACTTGTTTTACACCAAAAAATAAGTTAAGCTAATTCAAATTACACTTTCAAAACTGCTATTTCACAATCTTCATAAATGTTTAAGAATTTTAGATGAATGCAATGCTACTACTTTGCATCTACACACACAGAAATACACGCAATTATTACATTATTCAAATACTAAAGGAATTTTATTGAAAAATTATGTAACTAGCATAGAAAAGTTACTATACTTTTTCATAAAAATCCCTTTTAATAATCTGGTATGGGTGCCAAATAAATTAGGTTGTAATTATTATGCCTGTTTCTGGCTGAATGGACTTCTCTAAGCACAGAATGAATAGAGTTCATTTAGAGGTCTTGCAAATGGACTCAGACTCTTTTCATGCATAATGCATTTCAGTAAGAACATTTAGGACAAACAGCTTTTTTTTTTTTTTTTAATTTAACCCTTTTAAGGTAAAGGGAGGGACTGGTAAAGAAGGAAAATTCAGAACATATTTGTTATTGTTCCCCATTCCATGATGGCATGCACACACATTTCAGAGGAAACAGAGACCAAGATTACCCTTGAGGGAATTATCCCAATTTCTATGCCTAAAGATGAACTACAACAGTCCCAATGCACCAAATAAATAAATGCTTAAGAACTATTTATTTATTTATCCTCAAAAGAGGAATCAGGATCTACCTTCTCTCTCACTTTCTGGAGGACGGTGTCTTCATAATCTGTGAGAAATATGAAAATATTATCTATCTGGAAATATAAAAACGTTCTCCGATATGAATAACTGTGGCTACTTGAAATCAATGGAACCACTTACATTAAAAGTGTTCATGTTAGTGAAGCTGAAGGCTGGATATTTAGAGATCATCTCACAGATTAATTCTCTTCCGACACCAGTACGCAATACTAAATTAAAACCTAGTTGACAAACAAAACACCTAGAAAAATACCATTCCTTTGCTATTTTTTTCTCATCATTAAGTAGTCACTTCAGAAGAGAACTCTCAAAAGAAAAATATCAAACACTCTTATCGATGTTTACACACTCTATCTATATGTTACTATATACCATAATAAGCTTGAAATATCTTGGTCTATTAGTTTTATTTCTATTATTTCAACATTATATCAACTTTAGGGTCACATAACGCATCTTTACTAATTTCACCTTATAAATATATTAAAAGTTTTTGGTGTCAGTACAACTTGATTTCATGAGCACATCTGAGGATAAAACATCAAACATTGCCTACACACACAGCAAATGAACATACAACACATCTCACGCTTTATTGCTAATCCGTTCACAAAATGGCATGCCTCTTCTATAGACTGGCTCAAGGACAGGCAATCTTTACTTACTGTCCTTGCTTACTGTCATTGAAAGAGGCAGCCACAGTCTTTCCTCTTCATCTTTCACCTACTTTTGCATTCATATGACCCCTGACAAGCTGATTCAGATTGCTGAACAGCCAAAAAAGCGTATAGTTTTATAATTGTTCAGGAAGCTGAATAACTCTCCAGAGGAAAACAAAACCCAACATTTCAGGCGAGGGATGGGGAGAAAAATGGAGCAAGAAAAATCCCCCTTTTAGCAGCAGTAGTTAAATAATTTGATATATTCAGTGTTTTTTACTAAAATTAAAAAAAAAGTTGTGTTCGAGCCAATCACAAAATGATCAGAAAGTCCTTCTCCACGAACTTGTCTCCTAGAGCTGTTCTTTTATGTTCCCCAGCACTATCACCAGTGCTGCTCTCGCACAACCAGATAAGGTCACACTAACTTTCTGTAACTATAGCACTAGAACCCAAGTGTTCTTGCTGCTGCATTTTGGCTCATTTTTTTCTTAACAGGGTGAGTTACTCTGCAAATCATATTTAGCATCACATGACAAAGTATTCATTGCATCCTCTCTCCTTTTGGAGAGTGCAGACATTTCCTTTGTAGCAAGTGAAATCAAAGTCAAGCTTGTTATGAAGCTATCATTCTATATAATTTTCATAAGGCAACTACAGAGCATTTCTAGTTATGGGATATGGTTACAGTCAAGTTTAATCACAACCACTTTTATGAAATAACTTACTACTCAGAGCCCAAGAGTGGCGTCTAAAAACGTGTACATAGTGGAGCAGGTGCCCTTGCAGGAATGGAACCTACAGAGGTGATGGGCTTCCAGAAGAACCAGTAGGACAATGTCAAGGCACCGAGCAGACTGGCAGTACGTAACCAACCCTCCAGTCAGAACTGAAGAAGCACACAAGTTTAGCTAAAACTCAGCCATTTAAGACTTAGGGCAAAGCTGCATAAAAGTTGCAGGAATAACTGCATTTGGTGAGGCTACAACATGAAAATGCCAATGCGGTGCTGTGACTGACAAACAGGTGCTGACAGAGGTGGTTTTGTATGGATACGGAGCAAGATGAGCTGGTGCTGTTGAAGTACATGCATGAATTTGCTTCTGCAAACCTCATGGGACAGTGAGGAGGGCCCTGACAGCCCTGCCCTAAGGCAGGTACTGCCATACAGTAACAGCATACCGGTACAAGATTTACCAGAGAACTCTTGATAGAGGTCTTCATTACACTTGCATACATTTTATGGCCTTACAGCTATACAGTAAACGTGATATTTTGATGTTCCTAACAAATATTGCTATGCTGATATATTGCTAACAGACCTGACCTAAGTAAAGTCTAGAGATTACACTATGAAGTTTCTCTTCCCCTGTAAAAGCTGCCTGGATATCATCCTTTTTTTTTTTCCTTTTTCTTTTTGATCGAAGCTTTACTTTCAGATGTTTTTGCTAAATATAATCCACTGCTTAGTGCAAAGGGTTCTGTCTTGGACTGTTTTTCTCCTGTGTGACTCGGTTATAACAGTACTTCACAGACTTCAATAACATAAGGAAAAAAAGTATGCAAGCATATCTTCAACTCTGCAGTTCTACTCAGGCACCAAGGAACAGACTGCAGGAATACAGCCCAGCCGCAGCGTAAGAGCAGGAGAGAGCCATAACACGTCTATTATGTATGCAGGGAAAGGGAAGGCAGAATTGCTAGTTTTTGCTCTTCCTGAGAGGAAGGAAGAAGTGGCAATGAGCCACTGTTGACAGAAGTACTCTATTCTCGCCATCCCAAATAGGGTCTGACTGTGAAGGATACTCAGATCACCTACTGTACAATTAAGGTACATCTCTCATCACTGACCTACCATTCATCCAGTCAGAACTTTAGAAAAGGAGTTATAAAAGCAATTTCGCAGAACGTCTCCCACAGGCCCAAGAACTTTGCGGGCAGCACCTATTTTCAGTGGGATGCTGTGGCTCAAACTACCAATTCACTAATGTATTTCTGGCAGTAAAAATACACTATTACCCAAAAAACAAACTTTTTTTTTTCCTCCTGTAGAAATAAAGGTCTTTCCAGCAGAAAATGCCAGCTATTTAAATTATCCAGCTGTCTCACACACATTTTTATCATTGAGAACTTCCCAATTAAATTTAAAGGGAAGGACAAATCCAAAAACTGACCTACACATTTGAAAGGTAGACTGTGAACGAGTAATCCACGTAGAAATTTCATAAGCAGAGCAGCAGCACACATTTAAATGCCTTTACAGACAGACTGCCAAATCTTGAAGCCTTTTCTTTCACTCCACACTTTCCCACCACTGAGAGAACTATTTCTCATTAACAACCAAATTGGTTTCAGATGCTCTGCTATAAGATGTTACCTTAGAAACCGTGTGGTAAAAGACTGTGGCTTCCCTCCATAGAAATCTCAAGCAGTGAAAAGGCAGATTTTCTGGCATAAATCAAATCCAATTTCTAGGGTTCACTAAACCTTTTCTCCTCAGAATAATGTTTTGTGACTAGATCTTAGCAGTTAATAGTGCACGAAGAATTGCTGGTGTGAACCAGTTTTAAATGATTTTCATTCTATTCCCTTTGTTAACTCAATTGAAATTACTTCCAGTAGTTATCATACCTTGATAGAACTTTCAGCTTCATAACTGCTAAGGATGATATATGCTATATACAGCAAATAAAGAGTCTGAATACAAATATTAATGTTATTTCCATCCTTTTTAATACATCCTCCTAAACTACTCCAACTGATAAAGATTATATTGATTGACAATATTAGAAATACCTCACAATAAATGAGACAGACCTGTGACAATATTTTCCTTCTTCAAACAACTTCCACAAAAAAAGAATGATCAAAAGGAAAAAAAGAGATGTAAATATTAAGTCCATACTCTGTACTTAAATAGCACATTATCATAATCATTCCTGCTGTGAAAGTTTGACTTAAGAATAAATTATGTGTATCATTTACAATTAAGCATAATCAGCATACAATTAAGTATAGGGACAGCAATATTAAAGTGTAGTTAACCTCAGATCAATAATTCAAAAACACTTAAAATATCGTAAAGATAACACTACAGAAAAAAATTTAAAGAGAATTGCAATTTATAGTGATTTGTAGCTTACAACATAAAAATGTATGTATAATAACTCATTATTTTAAGACCCTAATTGAAGATGTTGTTCAAGCTGATGGCTATTTTTTTATATCACTATAGTTTCCTTCGTACTCTCTGGGTAATCTGAGTAGGTAAATGCAATTGTGGCTCATGACAAGATGCCACTGCTGCAAAATGACGACACTGCAAGGTCCAAGTCTTGCAGTGTCCCACTGATACCTAATGGCACTCACGAGTTGGAAGGACAGCAGCAATGCAGCTATGCGTTGCGCAAACAAACTGAACAATAAAGAACGTTTCTGATCAAATGGTTCTTATCCACATCATCTAAGAATTTAAAATGTATTTTCTCACAGTTCTGAAGACAAACAAGATTTCTTGTAGCCCCTCCTGTCACACTGCACATTCAATCTTAGACTAGTGTGTATTAGAATGCAAAGTACATCCACTCAGGCATTAAACCTAGGGAACAGAGCTTGGTTATGAAACTGATGTAAAGCCACAAAGATAGTGTTCCCCTTTCTCTCCTCCCTCCCCCCTGCAACGAGGATTTTGTATCACTCTCTGTGCTGGAGGCACTTTGCATAAACATTAGAAGAACTGAAGTTTAGGAATCAGTACCTCCCTCCTACCCATTTGGAGGCATGAGGAAGTACTGCAATTTAGGTTACAGCAGCATGTGACTTCACCATTCAGTGCTGCCAGAACTATGCTAGCGAGCTCTGGCAAAGAAAAAAGGAATGACAACTAAAATCTGCTATATGAAGGCTGAAAGATAAAAGTCAGGCTTTTTTTTCTCCATAAAGTTTTGTATCATTTTTCTACATTACAAAAACATGGTGAAAGACAGAAGAGAAATACACTGGAGCTTGCTTCTCTGTTCATTTCAGCCTAGTTACAAATAATTCAGTCATCTAATGAGCAATTAAACTTGTAAGATTTGAAAGTATTACCAATAGGGCCTCCTACATATTCTTTATGACATCCTTCCTCAGAAAATGAGCCTTGGGATTGGGGCTACAAAAACTTTCAAGAATCTGTAAGGTTCACTTGAACTGCATTGCCTTTATACGGTAATTATTGGAACTACAATGCACTTAGCTAATATTTAGGCCATCCATTTCTTCTGCATCACGTGGGCATCTGTAAGATCCACGTTTGTCACAAAGTGATCAAGGAATTTCTGTTATAAACTTTTAATTTTTTCAGTTCTATTTCATGCAAGTGCTTTAAAAGCATACTCCCAAAATCCTTATCAGGAACCTTAAGTATTCTTCTCTAGATGGAACTTATTTAGAAATAAAAAGTTCTAATAAATCCTCTGTTCTGGATGAACCAGATGGTAAAAATTAAACTTCTGCAGGAGGTATGATACATTTTTTTTTAAAGCAGTAAAGACTGACTTTTAAAAACTTCTTGCACAAAACCAGATAAGAGCTATAATGGGCTGGTTTTAATATCAGAGTATTAAATATAACCTTCTGTGAGTAGAAAATGGTGTTTGACCCTTTTTCTGTGATCTACGAAAATATGAATAAAGTCTTCTTTATTTTTCTGTTTAAATCACATGCTTATGTAACTCTAATTCTAAAGAAATTTTAGAGTTTTTCTGGAAAATGGAACACATGAAGGAATGTGAAATTGAAGATTAAGAAAACTGTCCTTTTTACCTTCACACTCAAAGTAAAATCCCCTGTAAAAAATATAAGAAGTCGGCCTCAAAGATTTGTAAGTGTACAAAGCAGCAATTTCCCCCAGAAAAAAGACAAACAAACAAAAATCTTATTTCTGTACTAGGTACACTCTGATATAAGCAGAAACTGGCCCAGTATTTTCCCCCAGGTGCATTTACTAGCACCCTTTAAAACAACATTTGTGCAGCCTTTAGTCTTTTTATGAGGTCAGTGGGTTTTGCCAGGTTAGGAGAGGACACTTTTTTACCCCGCCATCTACAAACACACACCCACATGGAAGATAGCTACATTTTGTATGGGTGAGAAGTTAAATATATGGAGGCCCTCAAAGCTCAAGTACAACTTCTCAAGGTCAGATCTCCTGAAATGGTGGAAGAATTGAGACAGAAAGATTTGTGGCGTTTTGTTCATCACAAGAAGCTATTAAGGAAACTTGGTAACCATGGGTGAGAAGCAAACTCCTGACAGAATTAAAAGAAAAAAAAGGTTGAGGCATAAAACAAAGGGGAGAAATAAGCAGCTGATTCTTATTACAGGATAAGATTAATAGGGGGGAGTGCCATAGGTCTTGGTATCAGGGCTACTGTTCCATAAATTTCCTTAAGAACTGAAGCCGTGAAAAACAAGTGCCACGGAAAAAAAAAAAAAGCAGTAACAGTTGAGAACAAGAAGCGAAGGCTTGATTCTGCTGCCATTGAACTGAAAAGCAAAATCTCATTTGAATTCAATCCCAAAAGGACTGTGTCTTTTTTCTGACCACAGTTAAGTTTAAGACCATGAGCAACTCTGTGGTTAATAATCAAGAAGCAGATAACTACATTAGTAACACCTCATGGAAGGAAATGTTAAGATACTTCTATTCAGCATTAAGATTCCAGTTATATGTAGCTTTTTGAGGAAGAAAAAAGAAATCTTGATGTAATAAAAGTGGAGTAATCCGATCCTATGGTTTTCTCCAGGGGGAAAACCCCCCTCCCCATACAAGTATGTAATTAATTTTATACTTTAATAGGAGGGGATCATTGGATAACTTTTTTTTTTTTTTTTAAATCTCATCAAGTTGTTGCTCATTGTAGCTAGCTCAAGGATTACATAGAAAACAACTTTACAAGAAAACATCCTATGTATATTTTTGGTATCACTAACAAATCTTGTCAGGAAATCACCTGCTATTTGACCAAATCCCTGAATTCATGACTACTGTCACTATTTGTTAAAATTACAACATTTTTTAAAATCACACAATATACAAGAAAGATGTAGGTAATTTTTCTTTGTTAAATAAAACTTTAGCTATACAGCATATTTCTAACCCAACGGTGGGCTGCCTTATAATAATCAGTAGGTATCTCAGGAAAGACTGCTTGTTTTACCATTGCTAGTAGACTTGTCTTTCTTCTGGACACAATACAGATAAAACACAATCTGAATATGCATGTAAGTAAATACAGAATTTTGGATGTATGGATTTTGGCATATTGCTCCAAGTAACTTTTCAGACTGATCATAAATTTTCCAGCCTGTATAACCTGTGGTATACAAATCCATCATTCTCACTAGAGAGTGTAAACTAACCAAAGACCACTTACTTCCTCCTTTCTTGTCTTCCCTTTTACATCGAACCTTGAAAAACTTACTGCACTTCTACACAAATTAGGAAGCCAAAGCAGCTGTGACATAGAAACCCATTTAAAAAACAGAAAATCCAGTTAAAAACAAAAACACAACACCTTTTGACATCTGAAGCTTGAACAGAAAAAGCAGGTATTTTTGACAGAATGCTATCCTAAACTGATGTTGCACTTTTTCTGAAGTAACATGCTCTGACTGCAAACATGTTAAATGTCTCATACTCCAGCTCTCTGCTGCTATGAAAGGGGTTTCATCACTTGGAAATAACTTGCATATCTTTCTGATCTGCCTTATGGTTGACATGACTGGATAGTTGCAACTATCTTAACACAGCATATTCATCTCTCTACGAAGCTTTCAGAAAGATTATCTAGCAGCAGAGGCAACATACATGTTTGTCACCTCAAAGACAACTTACCATAGATAACAGTTACGTCTGCATGCTGAGAAGGATAAGACAATCAAATCTTAAATCCTGCAGAAAATGGCCTTGCAGAAAATGCCTTCTCATTGAGGAAAGCTCTCTACTTTATTGCCCAGTGATTTTGAGACACAAGCATTAGTTAATTGCAGTAAGGTTGCAACAAAAATAAGCCATTAAGTTGTAAAAGTGTAGTAAGTGGGAACACCTACCATAAATAAAGATCCCATTGTGTTAGGCTGCATATCTTGATATTTATAGCTTGACCACAAATGCAATTGTGGTGAGTCTTAAGCCTTTTTTTTTTTTTTATCTGCAATGTTTTGCAGCGTATATCAAGGATTTCTTAAAATTACCTGACTGGTTACTACCTATTACAAGATCCTCAAAAAGTTTCAGAATATATAAGCAATATGTCAAATGTTACTCTATCAAGACAAAAGTAGAAAAGTGAGGTCAAAGAACCAAATTCTGCTCTTTATGACACCACTGTATGTCAAGGGAAGCCCCTTGAAAGCCACACCTGACAGAATTTATTGGGCCAGAAAAATTCAAACTTAATTTTCTTGATCTTCTATGTTGTTATCCATTTATTGCAGTTCACGTTTAGGCTTGGTAATGAACTACTCAGCACTTACTAATATAACTAAAGGAAAGCAAGAAGCGTGTGATCTGGTAGCGAGTACAAGGGAGTCTTTCTGCCTGTTCACCTTCTAGTCTGCTTCTTCTTCCAATCACCTAAGTAATGCGTTAAACTCCAGTAGAAAAATGATGATTCTATACATGACCTGAAATACAGTTCAGCATATACTGAAACAATGGACACAAGACTGACTCCATTCTCTAAAAAAGACCGTTTAAACTTTTCTTACATTTGTAAAGAATCTTTAAGTCAACTAAACTGTCAAGAAGTGTCACAGGTTAAACAATTCAGTTCTTAAGAATCCAGTGAAAGGAAAAAAAACAGTCATGCCAAACAACATAGGACTCTTTTCTCATTATACAGGGACTACATAAGGGTCAGCTGCATCAAGTACTCTTAATAGATACTAAACAAGCTCACATTGGGTATATAGATACCACATGCTTATGAACATGTGTATGCATATAAATGAACACGATAAAAGCAGTTGTTAACATTTTGTAGACTTTTTTCTGGTGATGCTGAGTTGCTAAGACTTGCTAAGTCTGATCAAATGATTTTCAGTACTCTGAAATGAGAGTTACTAGCTCTAGCTATTCATTTAGTGTTTCTGGATGAAAAACTAGCCCTATTAAAATCAAAACCCAACTCCTACTGACTTAAGTGGCTTAATATGCTGTAAAATCCTCAGCTCCAATTTTGCCCTCCTTTATACTAATGAAAATCCTAAATAATTGCTCTGAAGTCATTACACAGTCATAGGATAAACAGAAAAAGAGCAAGGGGGTCATTTTATTTTATAGCTTAGCTTGATACTTGTGTGACTGATTAACTCCAGTGTCACAGACAAAGAATACAAGTGCCTTTGATTTGTATGGTTATCTAAAATAATAGAAAATGTGCAATATCAAATTGACTCATAACAAAATTGCATCATGAAAGTTTGACTGGTAAGGGTACTCACGTTTTAGAGTGTGTTATCAATGGAAGAAGCTTCTGGAAAGATTGCAAAGAAGAGAGGGAAACAGATCCTCAAATACCATGCAAAAGCTTCAAGAAAAGTTAACTACTTACTTTTATAATAAATAAAAACTAATTAATGCAAAATATGTAGCTATATAAACAACTATATAAAAAAACTATTCACAGAAAAAAAAAAATCACAAAAACGAGGTCAACCTATACAATGGTTACTGATATGTGCATGGGGTGTTTGCCTCCGTGTCACACCTTCCATGCACTCTTTGCTGCATCTCCCATGCTGGGAGAGTTACTAGGCTACTGTGCGTACTGTGGCCAGCGCTCTGACACCGCAGAATTGCTGGTACTAACTCTCCTCTGCTCACAGTCCTATGCGGACTCGGAAGAATGACCTTTACTCATTTAACATGTTGGCTCTTTTGAACCATAAGCAAATCCACTAATCTGACAGATTTAGAATTTGTGATAGTATAAACCTGCTATGCCAATGTACAGCTAAAGGAGTATTACAAGACAGTGCTGTTTTTTTTCCATCTGCGGCTCAGTAAACAAGAAAATCCCCTATTCTCAAACAGCTAATGGAACATAAATGCTCTGCTTGCATCACACAAAAAAAAGGGGGGGAAGAAAAAAATATCATTTTTTCAAATTTCAGTCACTTTCATGCCTGAATTTGCATTGCAGGAGTGCATTCCCGTTAGCCTGGGGTCTCAGTTTGCTCAGACTGACGGCAGCAGCCTTCCCAAACCACCACTAGTATTAATTCAGACAACTAATATGATCTTATATTTTTTTCCCATGCTCACAAATTCTTTAAGACTTTAACCAGTTACATTGCAGGACTTCTCACTGCACTACTGATAATAAAATTAAATACATCCAGATGTAAATTATCAGAAAGGTTAATTTCCCCTTTCATTTTCACATTTTCAGGCAGAAAAAAAAGTTTTTTTTTTTTTTTTCCTAAAAATATATCATAAAAGTGCCACACACACTTGCGCGACAGCCCAAAACCATGGCGCTTGGTGACGGTCAGTGCGACGTCACCAGCCGTTACCTTTCGGAAAGCGAAAAAAGGGCAACCACGGAGCGGGGCCCGACGCGCGGCGGGGGCTTCGCAGCGCCTGGGCGCCTCCGGCACCGCGGCCCCAGCGCCCAGGCCCACACCGGCCTCCTCGCCCCAGCGGGAGCCCAGCGCCCTGCCCGGGCTTCTGGCTGCAGCAGCGGACAAACGAGCTCCCCGGGAGGCTCCTCCCGAGAGCCCGCCTGGAGGAAACCTCCCGAGCCTCGCGCAGGCGAGCGGGCACCTGCTGCG
>VXAA01000546.1:283784-312532 GCA_013399115.1 Anseranas semipalmata
CGGCGTGGCGCTGGGGCCCGGCGTGCCCTGAGCATGCTGTACCTGGTCGGGCTGGGCCTGGGCGACGCCAAGGACATCACGGTGAAGGGGCTGGAGGCGGTCCGGCGGTGCCGCAGGGTGTACCTGGAGGCCTACACGTCCGCGCTCACCGTAGGGAAGGAGGCGCTGGTAGGTTCGCTGGGCCGGCCCGGGGGGAGGGAACCGCGGGTGGGGGTCAGCGACGGGAAAATAGCGGTGTGTTCTCGGAAAAGGCGTGTGTGTGACCCTCACAGGCTGTCGTTTAGAGGAGGAATCGCTCTCCTGCCTTGTGAGAAGACTGAGGCGAAATTAAAGTTTTCCTTCCTACGAGTACTGGTGGCATTGACACTAGTTCCCATCTGAAATTCTAACTGCATGTGGAGATCTTGAAATACTGGAGCCCTTGATGAGGAAAACGTCTGGCCTGGTTTAAAAATAAAATCAAAAGACATACTAAAACCAAAACAACATGTTTTGGAGCCTTGAACCTCTATATCTGCCTGAGGTGTTGTGATGCCCACTGGCATAATTTGAGCGTCTCAGGTTTTCATGTTTCTTTGTGCACCAAGCTGTCTCCTTTTTTTTTTTCTTTATTTTTTTTACTGAACACACTTTATGGGAGAAAACAGTCATAAAAAATACACATGTTACAACTTATGGGCTCACGTGTTATAGAAAGATAACATTTCATGTTGAAATAGTACCAAAAAAAGGGCTGGCTTACCTGTAGAATAGGTATCACCTCCAGATAAGCTGTGGAGGACTAGATAGAGATGTTAACTGGGTCTTGGAAGCTGTACAGCTACCGTGTGCTTGTTTGCATGCCTCTACATGCATACAGCACATGAGATTGTTAGCTTGTAGTCAGCATTGTGTTGTTTCCAGATATAAGCCAGCCTAGCATAGTTGGGGCTGTCTCCAGTATATCTGCTGTATTTTGAGATGGAACTTTATTCCATGTGTTTCTGTTTAATTCAGTACAATGAAGCAATCTGAACTGAAATGAATCCATCCAAAACAAAACTTTTGTTGTTGTTGGACAGTTGCAAAATTGCAAAGCAGAAATGAACATTTGAATATTTTTAGTTTGCAAAACCTGCATTTGCTATCAAAAAAGATAGATTCCTGGCCAGCTGAAAATAAAACATTGAGTAATAGAAAACTGCTGAATATGTTTGGTGCAGTTATTGTTTTTTTATTCTTTTACGATTTTTGGAAACCTTGGAGTCACAGAGATTATTTATTTAGGAATGTGGTCAATAAAAACAAAGTATAAGGTGTTGCCCTACCTGAAACTGACTAAGATAGAGTATAGGAATTAATCACCAATTGTTGATAATACAGCCCAGTTTACACACACATGATAACGCTGCATTATTTAGTAATCTGAAGTTCAGTCTCTTCTAAGCAATGTGAAAACTTACAGGAAGGCTCTCAAAAGAGAAAGTATGGATTCTTTCCTGCAGGGAATTTCTAGAAATCCTCCTGAGCTGATGCTTTTAAAATCAGATCTCAACATTCAAATGACATGACTTGCTTACTTTATCTTGGTGGCCTATCTAATACATGTATTAAAAGCTATTTGATGTTCACTGTCTAAATCAGCCCTCAATTTGGTGTAAGAACTGTTTGGACCCAGTGATCTCCCAGCAAGCCTACGTTTTAGTTTTGGTCAGGAGAGGGCTTTTTATATTCTTTAATTAATATGCTTCAATTTGCGTTGTGGAGCAGTCTCAGAGCATGCAAATGGAAGTCATCTTTAGAAAAGGGAATGAAACCCAGTAGCTGAGGTCTCATATCCTGTATTCTAGCTATTGAGTGGACTACATCTGTTCTGTACAAGTATGGTGGTTCTCATAAATTCACTATTCTTTGTGGGCAAAGATGCAGCTATCACTGAAGTCACAGGCGAAGTTGGAGTAAAATCTTTCTGGACCATAACTGACTTGCTAGTTTTACGTAGCTGTTAGTATTTGTAATACTGCCCAAATTTGATGAATGCTATTCAGAAAACCCTTTTTGGTCTGTACCCTGGCAAAAAAAAATAACAAACAAACCAAAAAGAACTTTTATCTAATCATGTAAAGAACATGTGAAATGTCTGGTGAAACTAGTTATGGGGACAGATATGTTCAGAATCATCAGACTACATGTTTCTAGAACAAACTGCAGTTTTATTACACATGTGAGGTTGATTAGGGAAATAAAGGCATTTAAAGCATACAAAGAGACCCAATTATTAGTGAGCTGCTGAAGAAAAGCAAAGGACATAATCAAATATGTATTTACCAATATAAATGGTAAAGTATTTCTTACAGAGAACTGAAAATGAAGGATTAATATGAAGTTATTCCTTAGATGTGGTTAGTTACAATGTACTAAGGAAAAATAAAAGCTAAAAAACTAGGTTATGGTACAGCTAGCATCATATTTGTATCTGGTTTTATGTCAGTATTATAAGTAGCCTGAGCAGTTGGGCATTGACTTGGGAGAGGGGATGCCTTACAATGGGATGACTGGTTGAATTACTGTGCCTAGAGTCCACCCGGGTAGCTGCAGTACGTGGGTGTGATTGAGCTACTTTTTGAGCTAGGTCAGTACTGGAATAATATGTTTGAAAGTAATTTGTGTCAACTCAGGAGCTGCCTAATGGGAAGCTCAGGTGTTCTTGCAAGGTGAGGCAGGGTTCTCCTAAGACGTGGGTCAAACAGCTGGGGATAATAGTCAAGTTCTCCTTTCCAGTGTCCATTGTCTGTGTTCCTGAGTAAGCACACTGAGATATGAAAAAAATTCCAAGTATCTTATTTTGGTGTTTCTTATTAATTTCAATTTCTAGGAAGAGTTTTACGGAAAAGAATTGATTTTGGCTGACCGAGAAATGGTGGAACAAGAAGCAGATAGCATTTTAAAAGACGCTGATGTTTGCGATGTCGCTTTTCTTGTAGTTGGTGATCCCTTTGGGTAAGATGAAGCAACATTTTAGTTATTGCTCTAGCTTGATCACTTTCTCCTTTCGAAAGGAACGAGCCATCCTCCATAGCTGTCATTCTTCATGAAGAAGATGATTTTCATACCAGAAGCACTTTTTATGTCTTTGTATATTTATATTGCATACAAAATACACGTGCAATTGTCTACACTTGTATCTTGATTTGGAGTTTCCTCACCCAGGAAATGTGGACATCCTCTGGGATGTATAAATCTTCAGCAGTCACACGTTCTTCATGCTGGCTTTTATAGAAAATACTTTGTTCCGGGTTTTATCTGCTAGCAGATCAGATTCTAGTATATCACATAATCAAGAAATGTGCTATGTTTTGAGAGAATGTTCTTTTACTTGTGATTAGTACTTATAAACTGCAGCTTTAATTCTCAGTTTTTTGGAATGAATACTGATTGTTGTTTGTACAGTGTTTATGCTTTGATATATGCTAGTCCTTAAAATCACTTAGGTCGTTAAAAATGTCTTCTCAGTTTGGTTTATTAAGCCTTTTGTTTCCACTTCTTATTCCTGCTGAAAGGTATAGTCTTTTTCTATTACCAGAAGGATCTCCCTTCTGTCTTTTCAGTCAGGCATCATCAATCTGTGATGTCAAACCACACAGAAGAGCTTTTAGTCTCCAGCTGGTGATTCAAGATTTATACCATACCACTGAGAGGCACAAGAAAAACCAAATCACTGAGCACCCTATTTGTGAGAGAAAAAATAGTTTATGGAAAAGAGGAGCAGTGTGCACATCTGTCAAAAGCAGATAATTTATGTAAACACAAGAGAATATTATCTTAAACTAGTATTTAGGGGGATGATGCTGTACTTCAGAAATATTAATTATACTTTTAGTGCGTGTTGACATTAAAATCAGGATTCATGTAGAGTGTAGAGCCACTGTACCCTTGTGCTGTGATCCGGGGACTGTTATAAGTACACAAGATTAAAAGAACTCTACACATACTGAAATGTAATTGGTACTTGTAAGCAGTGTCTTGATCTGCCTCAAGTTTCAGTAATTTCAGTGATGAAATATTGCAGTTCTGATTAACATACTAAATCATTGTAGAAAACTACCCTTTTTTAGAATGAGTTGCAACTGTCTAAATGGTTGTGTTCTTAGTATTGCAGCTAGAACTCTCCTATACATACATAGAGCCCTAAGGATTTAGGGCTTCCAGAGGTTTCATGGAAAGAATACCGAATGTTTCTGTCCTAAGAGAGGCCATGTGAGAGTTGGATAGAAGCTGTATGACTGCAGCTGATCTTAGAGTTTCAAGTATGTTTGCCAGTAAGAAGAGTCCTTGGCAGTCTTAGGAACCCTCAGGTATCTGTGGTTGATGGTTAAGGTGAAGAAACAAGTTGTGCCTATGCTGAAGTTCTCACTGTTGTTCATTGCAAGTGTTTTCCTCCGCAGACATAGTTACAACCATGGATGTGCTAGCAGAAGCCTGACAATTTTAGTATTGTATTGGAAAGCCCACCTTCCTCTAGCCTGTGCTAATCTCTGTGTTATTAGTACCCATAAAAAAATCTTAAAGTCGGTATCAGTGACAGAAAATCCACTAATATAGCCTTGGGTGCAGAGGGCTGACTCCATCAAGCTTTTGCTGGTATTAGCCGAGTGCTCGTGAGGGCACTTCTGCTTTTAGCTACAGTCATTATGGACAGATCTACTGGGAGAAAACTCTGGCTGGAGCAAATTTCGGTGAATAAAGCCAGCTGATCCCTTGGTCATTTGATTTCCTAAATTGAGATTCCTTTTTTTTTTTTT
This sequence comes from Anseranas semipalmata, assembly GCA_013399115.1. NCBI lineage: Eukaryota > Metazoa > Chordata > Aves > Anseriformes > Anseranatidae > Anseranas > Anseranas semipalmata. The sequence continues at coordinate 288,566 of VXAA01000546.1, forward strand.
TTTAAACTCCAGTGAAATTGATTTCTTTTTTTTAAATGACTCATCCTACAGCCTTACCAGCTGCCGCCACATTTTTGTTCCTGTCTGAAGCACCCGATCTGCTGATTGGTGCTAGTCAGACATGCAGTGTGGAAATTATCAGACTGAAAATCAGAGAAATGCTGTTAGATTAACTGAACCAGACCAGGGTGAAAGCAGTCTTCCTATTTAATTATTCTGATCAGCATATGCTATTTCTTTCTTTGCTTGTTTCTTTGGAATGGCCAGAAATGTGTGGTACATTTTTGAGATGAGATGGCTAAAGTCATCGTTGAAATTTAGGCAAGGGTAGGTGCATTTTCATATTTCATATGGAAAGTGGAGTGCCCAGCATGTATGTAAACACATGTGCAAGCAAGACACATTTAAAATTTGTTGCAGTTCAAAACTAAGATTAGCTGGATCTATATTTACTTACCATCTTAGAAGGATTCTAATCCTAATCTTGTTATCTACAAGCCCAGTGATTCTTGCTCCAGTAACTGTAAGTTTTTTTTTGAGCATTATACACCTGGAGCCAAATTTAGCTCAGTTCTAAACTTAGCTAGATTTTTCTTAGTTACTTCAAAATAAACTTGATCACTCAAGACTAGGCATTGTTAGTTTAAATCATTTGGCTTAAATATTTATAAAAGTAAATATTTATAAAAGATTTAGTCTAAAGATTTTTTCCAGGTACTGAATGCAGTTCACATCAGTCTGTTCAAAGTTCTTGTTTGAGAGAGTTGCTTTCCTAGCATTTCCTAGATGAGAGAAGGCCTGGCTGTGCAGTAAGGGAATTTTGGTGTTTTGCTGAAGTCTATGCCAAAGAGAGCTGAAGTTTACAGTTCAACAGATGTCCAGCAGACACCTGCAGAAGACAAAGGACAAATAGAACTTTCCTTTTCCAGCAGTTGCCAAAGCTACTTCAAAAAGTAACAATTGTGCTAGTGTTAGAGTTTTAATGATATCAGAAAGCTGCGAAGAATGGTAACATACTGAGGCTTTTGCTATTTTCAGCTGGGGAAGGCAATACATGGAAACCTTATTGGAGTTTTTACTTTCCCATAACAATTAGTTGAGTTATTGTTGCCCTTTTGGCACCTCTGCATTGTCCTGTTTGTGAAGGCTTTAATTTTACTTTCAAAGTAAACTATAATGATAGTAATACTCGTTCACTGTGTCTTTTCAATCTTTAATCCCTTTCCATTCTTATCACAGGGCCACGACACACAGCGATTTAGTACTACGTGCAGTAAACTTGGGAATTCCGTACAGGGTCATTCATAATGCTTCAATAATGAACGCAGTGGGCTGCTGTGGTTTACAGGTAACATTTTTGTATATATGGTGTTCCACAACTGCTAAACTTAGAATTGGTGAGCTCCTTATTGCTGTAAGCAGTTCATGTTGCAATCTGAAGTTTGAAGATCTGTAGCAATTGTACACTTCTGTTGTCAGAATTTGTTAATACTTCCTTTTCAGCGTGCTCTGTCAGCAAAAGTCCCATTGGATGAGCCCATGTGTAAATGAATAGTAACTTTTGTTCTTCTCTGCTCTCTAACTTCCCTCTGCCTCAGGAAGCTTTGATATTTAAGTTATTTTACAGATAAAGCTTTGCTCATATTGGCTTCCATGTATTCCTGACGGTCACCTGATAAGTTTATTCTTAAATTAAGTTGTTAAGCCCATGGTGGAATATGCTGGTCTCGTAATAAAAGGAATGTATGCACAAGCCTATCTGTGTGCCCAACATGGATCATAACTATCTCCAAAATGTTGTATATTATTCATTCTTTCTCTCCCAGGTTGACCAGCCTTCACTTTCTGTTCATCTGCTGAGAGAGAAGGGATTTGCCTAGCCAAGGACTGAAAGAACAAACGACTGTTTTTGTGCTTCTTGCATAGCTAAAAAAGTCTACCGTCCCCCAAGAAAATATTTCACTACTTCTTTTTATATGTGTACAGGTCCTTTGTTTACTTTTCCTGCATGAAAAATGTTATGTAAGAGTATGTTTCATCACTAATCACATACAGATTAGTTGAAGCATCCCTCTCTCGTTTTCATTCATTTAGCGTGGAACCTGACCTCTCAGGGTTCAGAATGGTTCCCTGTGTATGCAACACCCTAAACAATGGTCCCACTGCACCAAGACTGTAAGCAAGCGCAGGAATACGTGTACTACAGGGAACAGTTGAGCATTTGAACAAGTTATCATCATTGCAGGAGGAAACATTCCCTCCTAGCTTAACAGAAAGAACACCATTTTTTATTTCAGCAAACTGATGCTTTCAGATTTACACTGGCAAACATGAAGAGTCTTTATTTCCGTGCTGCCCAGTGGCAGAAAATCTATTGCAATAAGCTGAGTATTATCTCTAGCTGTGATCACCTCATTTAGAAATGTGAGTGCCCTGTCTGATCCTGGCAGTTCGGCAATGCTGCATTGACACCTACTCCGAGAAAATGCTAATGCTAAAGCGAATGCAGGATGGGATTGTCACATTCTTTATAATTCTTATTGTGACCACTTTCTTAGTGACACCTGCCTATTGCTATAAGACTCAGGCAAAATTATCTTTTAGGAAGGAAATAGGCTCCTTGGTGTCTAAAATCTACGTACGTAGCAGACAGATGGCAGCTGTCGCATGACTGCACTTACTGGGGCGGATAACACAAGAGTTGAGGCTGGGGCTCACCCTTTCCCCTTTTGGCTTTATGGTGGTGCAAAGTTTGCTTCTGCTGTTGAACTGTTGACAAGTGGTTTCTACTACCCACTACCTTTCCACTGTTCTTTCCTTTTATGCTCATTAGGAAAGAAGATGCAAGGCTCATACTCCCAAAGAGTAAAGATGATTAAGTTTTCTGAAAGTTTTCTTCCCACACAACTCCAGCTAGGCATAGGAAGGAAGAGCTTCTAGGTTAATTGAAAAAAAGAGAAGAAAACTAACTGGGAATATATTACAAACAGTTGTATGTTTTTTCACGTATGCAGAGTTTTGGAGATTAGCTTACTATTTCCTTATCCCATACTAAAAGGAACAGACCACGAAGGAAATGTGATGTTATTCATTCTGGCAATAGTCTCCTTTTCCGTTCTAGCTTGGGAGGGACTGCCTTCTCATAAGTCAACATTCCCGTTGTTGTCAAAAGCATTTTAGGAAATAGTGATCATATTGTGTTACCGGACGGGACTATAACCAGCTATATGTTTAACTCTTCATTGTACCTCACAGGCATAAACAGCAACTGAGGGGTATCTTACAAAAAAAAAAAAAAAAAAAACACAAAACAGTGATTTAATTAGAGTTGTGGTGCAGGTTTATAATTTCTTTCAACAGTCTTTTACTTTATGTTCATGGCCATCTCCTGCCATCAATTTACTTTTGGAGTTACTGTGTTTCAAATTGCAATGTTGCTGTCAAGCATAACAGGGATTCCTCTTTTGCTTTACCACAGAAAAGGCTTGGCTTTTTTTCTTGTTTTAATCTGATTGTGATACAAAACCTCTTTCTTTCTTGCTAGAGAAAAACAGGAAACACCTTTATACGCTGTTCTGAAAGCCATGTGCGTAGTGAGCTGTAACTGCTGATTAGGCTCTCAGTAAAATGCAGCTACAGCCCGGTCTGTTCACAAAAGAACATGTCGCTTGTCACCAGCGTGATGTTTCTATGCAGCCAACAACATTCTGGCAGTTGTGCAGTTTTCCTGTAGAATAGAGTTACTGAAATAACTTAAGGTAAGCTTTGTGATTCTGTATATCACAAGTATTGTGCAGCAATCTCTGCATGTATGTAAACATTATCTATACATTTTAGATAAGTTTAGAGTATTAGTGGTATTTTTTCACAAACAGCATAAATACATTTCTTACCAACTTGTGAAGGGTGAATATATTTTCAAAATTTTTTTTTCTAACTGTCTTGCCCATTTAACTAACAATTAGTGGAGCTGTTCTGAAGGCTTTACAGGCTAGGATTGCATTTTTATAAATAACTGACATTTTTAGTTTTGAATATTAAACTTTTCAAACTTCTGGGAAGTTTGATACAATGAGCTACAGCTATTGAAACCAGGGGGACTAATACTTAAATCAGTATTAGTCAGAAATAATAATCAGTAATAATCAGTATATAAAATAAAATAATAATCAGTACTGGGCTGATTATTAGGCTCTAGAAGTATAAGGCTCTACAACTTGCTGTGACACCCCCTTTTACACAGTTCTTGCTGAGCTTCATTGTGTCATATTTTTTCCAAGTCTAAAGAACATATTTTCCTTCAAAAACAAATGAAAACAGAAGGTGAGGTGCAGAAAGAAACAAGGAAAAATGCCTCTTTGTGAATGCCTCTTAGCATGTTCCCTTGTCTGGAACTTCACATGCAAGCATGTTGATCACTATGACTCGTGTTGTAGTGGAGAATGAACACCATTGAAGAAAGTCACACAGTTTGATGTCTACACATACTGCCAGGGAAGTCAGAGAGGTAGGACAGAAGTCTCCAAGGGAAGGCTGAAATTCTCTGAAGGCACTTCTAATAGGTGGTAACTAGTGGGGCACTTCAGCTGGCTTTGTCAACAGCTGCACCTTAGTTCAGTAACATTTAAAGCTTGGTATTTTAGGTAACAGGCTTACCTCTGTTTTACCACTGATCAGCTGCCCTATGATCAAGATACTGCCTCAACCCTATCTGATGACGATTCAGCATTGCAAGTTGAGAACAAAGGGAAGAGTCTAGCCTGACTTCCATGGCTTTATCTGTACCCACACAGTTTTTCAGAATGGGGCTGATTGATAAGGCTTTTAGCCCTAGAATAAGGAGGCATATGTACTCAAAAAGAAGAAATAAAAAAAAATCAGGATTTCTAATTTACACCTTTTTCCTTCCTAATCTGTATGACATCTGGATGAGTCTGAGAGGGTCACTGACTAGAAGGCCAGACTGGTGCTCTCAGGACAGAATTCCCTCTGACCCAGTTCTGATAGGTGCATGTTTGGGGCTGCAGTATAGGTGGTCAAACGCATGAGGAAAATGCATCACACTGACCTAGGATGCATGTGAAAGAGTGATGCAGCTTGAAATAATGGTGTTACTGTTAAAAAAAAAAAAAATCAGAACTAAAGTACAAAGCTGGAGACAAGCCATGGAGATGAGACAAAAGACTAAGATAAGGAGTTAGAAGGAAAGTACAGGGAAATGAAAGACAAAAGAAGGATGAGACAGGATTTTCTGAAGGGAGATACTTGAAAATAGCTAGAATAAAATACGGTGAACAGGTTCTAGCTTCAGCAAGCGTACCCAATTAGTTAATCCTGCTAGTTAGCTGAAACTCTTTGTACTGCCCCAAATCTGCCCAACTTGAAAGTAGATTATTGTCCTGCTCATATTATCAAAACACAATGAATGGTCTGGACTGCCTCAAGAACTTTGAGTGGTGTGGTCTTAATTTGTCTTTAGCAATAAATAATAGTTTTATTTTTATGTCTTGAATCTAAGAAAGGTCTTTGTGGAAGGAAGGAGTTGCACCTCTTCCACTTGTACAAAGAGCACCATTGTATCTTCTAGGCTTTCAGTTATCATCCTTACAATTAGTTCCATTTATTTCTTCATTATAATAAAGATGTATAGATCCAAAGGAAGAGCCACTCATTTCTGGGAGAGTGGTGCTGCTAGTTTTGTAAGCATTTATTTTATATTTTGGTGGGATAGGTAGTTAAAAACATGTCATAGCAAAGACCTGCCTTTCTTTTGAAACGTACCCACTTTCCACCTGAATAGCTTTGGAACAAACATCTGCATGTCCCCTTGTTTCTTTCAGTGACTCATCTTGATGATTTTTTTGTTTGCAGTCCAGTTAATCCTTGTAATGCAATTACAGCTACAAAGTAGTTTTGCCTTTAGCTACTAGCTGATCATTTGAACACAAAAGCAGCGATTGCTGTGTTATCTTTGAGTCTTTGCTAAATAGGTGAGTAAACTTTCTGTGTCAATTAGAGAAGTATTACTTCTAGATAAGGAAGCTGAAGGATGCTATCATAACTTGCTGTGGTCATAGTCAAATAGAAAACCTGTAGTTGTTGCAGGAGCGGAACCTCTGAGTTCTACCTCCACCCTCTCTCTGTGCCTTAATTTTCAAAAATACTCTTTGCTCTAATAGGAGGGGCTCTATGCAAAATATTTTTTATTCACTGACAGTTAAAATAAACTGTTTTCTACCACTAGTTGTTTTTTTCTCTGACTACTGGTTTCTGAGCCCTTTAGAAGTTGGCATTTGCTTCTGAAACCAACTAAATGTTAAATCAGTGTTAGTTACACTACCTTATTACTCACATTTGCTGTGCAACTTTGTGCCATTCATCACCAGCAAATATGGCCCAGAAACATCCATTTACTCCAAACAGATTTTTGTCTCCATTTAGTTGTCTTCATTTCAGATTAGTAACCCAAGTGACCAGGGTAGGAAGGTATTGTTGTTTGATATTTCTGGGAAGAGTCTAACAAATTTACCAAAGATAAGGGGATGTTACCTTGGAGGGAGAATCCTGTCTTGTTCAAGTTTGCTTGGAGTTTCTAAGTCTCTTGATAGCTGAATGTTGTTCTACTTGTAGAGCAGCTATTCTTTAAGCACCGATACAGGAGGCAGCTAAGAGGAAAAATGTGTTCTGCCCTTCATCTGCTTTATGTGATTAGTTTCAGCTGCCTTCTGAAGACTGCAATCATGTGGAGTGGGCTTCCAGCAGCCAAACAGCTTTTTCTTCACAGTTCCTTTCTCTCTGGCACATACTAAGGGGATGGGAGGTTCTGGAGACAGCCAAACCAAACTGTGGGCCTGTGGTACTAAAAGGAGTTGCAGCCCTATGTATGTGAAATGTAAAAAGCATTCCCCTTCATGTGAAGGTTCTCATGTGGTGGATTCAAAGTTGTTAAAAGTCTGTGGTACTAAATAAGTTGCATAAACAGCTGGGTCTAGGCTTGTAGTTGTTTCATATGATCAATAGCAAGCAAAAATGAAGCTCATCTGATTCCTGCTACCTCCTTGATGATTGTCCTGCTTCCCAGGCTGTTCTCTGGCAACAATATATAATACATAGCCCAGTAAGAGCCTTTCAATATGATGTGTGTGGTGTGGAGGGCTGTTAACCGGTTCCAGAGGATAAGGGGAAAAAGTCTGACTTGTTAGGTTCCTTTTTTGAGGATGAATATTGCCTGGCATCACATCAAAACTCATGACAAGGGTAAACAAAATATGCCTTAGGTTTGCTGTGTAAGTTCATTGGGATTTATCAAGAAGCAACCTGGGATGATGCTATACAGTCTCTAAATTCCATTGAGGAATAGTCTCCTGATGCCTGTCAGTGGGATGTGATCAGGCTGTGTAGTATCTTCATTTGCAGAACAGACCTGTCCTGTGAGAAATCTCTGCAGTGTAACATCTGAATATCCTTACAGTCCTACAAGGTTTGCGGGGATTTGCATGTGTGTATACATTGGAAAATGTAATGATAAGACTCCCTTTTACCTTCCTCCCCTGACTTGTTTCCACTTCTGAAGCTGTTCTGAAGTTTTAGGAGAGGAGGTAGGCTGTTAAGTGAAGAATTGCTTTATCATCATTGCAGCTGATACAGCAGTAATTCTGGGAAAGATTCTGTAAAAATAAATGTCTGCATTTTGAAATATTTACTTCTTGGTTTCTCTGCAGCTGTTGCCCTACTGCCCTTTAATATTATCTTGCATCTTCTCTCCTGCTTGCTTTAGTACATTGTAGAGGCGATGGGGGATCTTCCTTTTTTAATTTCCCTATTTAGTCTCAGCTTGTTCCTTCTTTTTATACTCTTTATTTTTGTGGTGATTATTGACATCAGTATTTTAAGTAAGGTCTGTCAATCTGGACAGCTTCAAGTTTCTGATGTCATTCAGACTGGTCATTAATGAGTTGCTCATTAGTTTCATTGAGATTCTACTTGCATACAGACTTTCCAAGCTGAGATCATGGTACAGCACTTTTTCTTTCACAGTTTATTCTGTGAAATAACTCACAATTAGCAATCAATTCTGCTTATACAAACAGCAAGTAAAATAAGAAATATTGTTAACAGAAGGGTTAAAATACTAATGGAAAACAGACAGGCACCTCAGTACCAAAAGTTGTCTGACATTCTTTCATATTATGTGTGTAAATAAAATAGAGAGTTATAGTTTGTTCTGAGCTGATGAAAATGTGAATTGAAGAACAGCTTTCTGCACAGGCAGAAAACTCTAGCAGACAGAGCGTTGCCTGGCTTCCCTTCCTGACCTTAGCTGGTTGCATTGCAAAAGTGCACAAAGCTTTGCTTAAGCCAATTACTGCTTGGGCGGGGGGAGGGGTATTTGCAAAGACAGGTCTTTCAAAATGAGCTTTTGAAATTCTTCTGTTAAGATTTTGAGCATTAGGGAGAAGGTAAAGACATCAGTTTCCAAGCTGAGAGCACCAAGTGTCTGTCCAACCATTTCACTGAGCCCTTTTGAAATTCTGGCACCTTTGTGCTTGAGCAGAATGTGGGCACTGTAACAAATCTGATGATTTGTGCAAATGTGATGCTTGAAATGTTTCAGCACGTACAGAACAAATCCTGCCCACTACTAAACCCCAGCTGTTTGATGTAGAGGGCAGCACACGGAAGGCTGCTGTGAAACTTCATTTGCTGTTGCCTATCTTTCAAGTTGTGCCAGCAGCCATGCAACATGATTGTTTCACTGAAAATATAGAGCTGTTGTTCATTGTCATATTAAACTTAACAATCTCGAAGCATGACATTAATCCTTAGCTGTGTTATAATACACCTGGGTTGACAAATGTGTGTCACAGTTTTCCAGTGACAAGCATGATTTCTGGAAGTTTGAGGCCCTATTCAGAGTCTTCTGTGGTTAGTGGAAAGAATCATTTTTAATTTCAGTGGGTTCTGGCTCTAGTGCCGTCACCTGCTGTGTCTCTGGCTGAGACTTGTAACTGCTGAATCCTTAGGACAACAGTGGAATTTGGGGTATTTACTGCTCTCTCTGCAGCAAGGCTTTTCTTTGAAGTCCAGTACTTTGTGCTAGATTTCAAGAGGTAAGAATTAGCATGCAGCACAAAAAGCTGTATTAGGAACTAATTGACTCTGCATAGGTACACGGATAGAAAGTTAAAAGTTTATGTTCTGATACAATTATGTGTTGCTTCTTTAAAGGAATGCAGGCTTGCTCTGATGGAAGAACAGTGCCTATGTCTGCATAAGTTTTACGTGTCTGCAGAGATCAAATGGTAGATGAGAAAGAAATGTTTGTGTGTATATAATTGCTTATAAGGTAATTGGTTACAAGGAGTCAAACACAATGGGAGTATCCACTTAACTGCTTCAATTCCACAACATTCATAGATTATATACCAAAAAGTTTCCAAAGTAGTATTTTCTCGTCTTTAAAGTAAAGAAACATGAATGAATTAATGCTAGGAAATCTATTATTTAAAAGCTTATTTCATACAAGGGTATAAGTTGCAAAGTCATTTATATGAGGTTAATAACATATGCCCCATTCCATCCTGTTGGTGTAGCAGCTACTTCTGTGCTGGCCAGGTGCGGAGAAGTTGTATAGATTTTTGAGACGACAAGTATGTGAAGATATTCTGAAGTTGTTTCTACTGAACAGACAAGCCATTTCTGACAAAAATGTTTCATTGTTTCTTTGACAGAATCTGACAATGGTAGTGATTGCACAAAAAGGATAATTTGCTCAACTTTTTGTTGATAAAAATGATAGACAGTCTTTGTAATGATCAGTGGAAAAGAATATCTGAGAAAAATAACAATCAGAACAAATGCTGTGGGGTATAAACGTTTATATCCAACTTATTTTTAATGTGTGGCGGAGTAGTTTGAGAGATCTGATTCCCAATGAAATACTTGTCAGTAACATTTTGCCCATTTCTGCACACCCTTTTTTCTGCTAAAAGGCAGAGATGGAAGTTTTTCTCCTTCAGGGTATCAAAATGCCAAAGGGATTTGAGGTTAATTGAGGCCACTTTCTGTGCTGAAGCAGGGCTGCTGCTTTTTGGGAAATGGCAGTGGCTTTCAGGTGGCAGACCAGCAAGCTGGCTAGTGAGGCTGGTACCAGACATTTCATCAGTTGTTGATGTCTGAAGGTATGCTACCAGCTCACCAACGAGATTAAAAGTTAACTTGGTCCCAGGTGCTCTAACAGTGAAGAGGAGAAACTTCTGGTTCCAACAGTTTTGCTTCAGATTTGCTACAAAATGGAGAGAGCGCTAGCCACATGAAAAATAGGCAAAACACAGCTTGTTATTTTTCCTTATGTTCTTTCTCTAGAATACAGCCTTAAAATAGTTAAAAAGTTACATCAGGAGCAATTCATTTGGTTCAACCTGTATTTAGTTTACTGCAAGAGCCTTTAGGTTGTGAAACGTGCACTGTGTGTTCTTGTCCTTGTGCTAGAATGAAATATGTAAAAGAGGAAATGTTTTCAGTAATCTTCCAGGAATCTTTGAATAAAGGCTGTTCCTATCAGCATGAATGGTTAAAATTTGAGCTCTTTGTCCCTTGAAAACAAACAACTTTCTGCTTTGATTCAAATTGCTCTGCCAGCGTAAAGGAGTTAAAACCGCAACCTAATGCCACAGTAGAGTAAGTATGTACAGGGAATCCCCAGATGGCATAGAGCTGCCAGAGCTACTCCTGTGTAGGGTCCTCTTCTCTGCTAACAGCATGCACAGTGCCTCCTGTAGTGGGTTAGGCAAAGCTGTTCTTACAGCTTTTCTTACTTTTTTTTCTTACAGAAAGCGGGGACGATAGTCTGTATAACCACAGTTTCTCTGGTAGGCTTGAGCAGACAGAATACTGGCAAGCTGTAAAATCCATCTTGGTTGGCCCCATTCCAGAGCTGAATTGACCAAAATTGATGCATGCTTTTGCCCATTTTAAAGTTGGTTACAAAAGCTTCCAAGCCAAATTCTGCTTTAGCTGACATCTAATTTTCAGTTTTGCATCACTGGAAATGATTAGCAAGAGTATTGCTTCAAATGTCTTAACCAAGATTAGGGACGAATAAAGACAGTGAGCATATCTGACACAGAATCTGCTAGCACTATTCTTCTTACCATATGTGCATGTAAAAACTTTTGCACCTCTCTGCTTCAGGTGCAATCTGTCTGTCTTCAGATCTTCATATCAACTCTCTTTAGATTGTAAATGCTTTTGCATGGTACAGCTTCCATCTGCAGGAAAGTGCTATTTTAATATAAATCCTGCTATATCAGTAGAATCAAAGCTTAGGAAAACGGTGCAAGTATTACAGCTTTACTAGAAGTTGCCTACCCTTAACCAGAATAAGAAATAATAGTTTTGGTGCGAAATCGTGCAAAGTTTTGCCTTTAAGAGGACTTCAAAATTAAGTAACAAAGAATAGAAGGTAGATTGAAAGTTACTATAAATTGGAAAGGGGAATGCAGAGATAGGTAAAAATGTTACGGTAGCGCATTAGTCAATCTTTAACATGCTGTACTGCTTGGAGAGTAAAAGAAAAACACAGCTGTTACAAAGAAGAAAAAAACAGTTCACTACTTACAGATTTTTGTTAGGAGGGAATGAAAAGGAATGCACTAGAACTAATCAAGAGATACAGAGAAGCGTGGGACAGATTTTGTTTAATGCAATGTTTTGTTGTGTATTTATGAAAGAGCAAACGGGTGCCTCAGAACAGTACTCTGTGTGGTACGAAACGTCCTCACTGTGCTCAGGACTTCTCAGTGTTGCCTTGTTTGTTATTTTTATAGCTTTTTTGTGTGCTGTACTAATTGTTTTTGTTTTTATTGTGTATGTGTTACTGGATTTGTTTTGTTTTACAGTTGTACAATTTTGGAGAGACGGTTTCTATAGTTTTCTGGACAGATACATGGAAGCCAGAAAGCTTTTTTGACAAGATCAAGAAGAACAGGCAGAATGGAATGCACACACTGTGCTTACTTGGTAAGCAGCAGCTATCCCAGTTCCTTAGCTACCATCTTCCACAGCATCCAGATACAATAGTGATAGGCATGAGATGATGTCTGTGATTAAACAGAGGTTTTTAGATAACATGTATCTTTGAAAATATACCAAAAATTGGAACTTTAGTGTATGTGTACTTAGAATCAGTTCAGCCACTGTTCCAGCTGGCCAGGAATTTCTTAATTCCTCTTTAGAAGATCTGTAAGAAATGATGCCTTTGTAGAAGTCAAACAGGAGCAGGAGGCCTGTATTTGCTATAAAGATCAGTGTGATTTTTAAGCTAGATCTAGCTCAGGATCCAGGTCAGATTGCAGTGGCTAGCAGCTATCTTTTATTGACTTAATTAGGTTGGAGCTCAATACATTTGACTTTCTGGGGAGCTAAATGGTACATTTAACCACATTTCTATTTTGTGTGGTGATACTCCCTTTCCTAAATGATCTTATCTGATGATGTTTTGGCAAAAGGCGATTATCATGCGAGAAGCTTCAGTACTGTAAAAATCCTTGCTGATCATGGACCTGGTACAGCACTGCTCTTACCTGACCACTGTCCGCAGGCCACTTTCTAAGTAACTTTACTAGTCTAGGTGACTCCTCAAAGATTATGGAATTGCCTGCATATAAACTATATGGCACTTACATACCTTTCTGTATCATCTTTAAGACACAGCTGGGATCTCTCAGTACTAAATACATTAAGATTTTAAGTAAAAACAAATTCTGCGGTAACTGGAGGAATCCTGACCGGGAAACAATTTAAATGTGTAAGCATCACTGCACATCAAACTTTCCAATGCCTTGAAAGTTGGTTGTTTTCAAACTTGGCTAAATGTCAAAATTCTGCTAATTGTTTTAAAGAAGGATGACTTTACAAATGTTTGAAACAAGGATTATTCCAACTGTGATACATTAAAACCAAGTAGTCTTTATATTTTTTTTGTATAATCATTTCTATTTACTCCCTTTTTATATTTCATTTTTTATGCAATAGTGAGTAAAAATTTTGAAAGAGTAAAATGGAATTATATATCTCATGTTTCAGGGACAGGTGTGGTACCTGCATCTCATTGTAGCTCACAGCTGAAAACTACCAATTCCCAAGTTAATTGTTCCCTTAATACAATTTGGTCATTCTGGTCTGTGTACTGATTGCTAATCCAACTAGATTAGATTACCAAGTAAGCAAATAATGACATAAAAAGATCAGCGCTGATACACTTCTGATTTCAAAGCAACTTCAGTGACGTAAAAGCAATTTGGTAAACTGTGCACTAATAATCTTGCAGCTTTGCATTTTAAACCATGTTCTTCAGAATCACTTTGGTTTAGGAGTTGATTTAAAATCAAGATTAAAATGTATCCAGTTTTCACTATAATAACATTTTTCAGGCATTTGAATATGGATAATGTTTCATGGTCTCTTGGAGAGGGAGTTTCACAATCGGAGTTTCACAAAATTGCAGATGTTCAGTCTTACCTGACAGCCCACCTCCCCCCCACCAAAATCCTCTTTTTCCCATAAGAGAAGATTGTTCTAAGCTTTGATTGGGACAGGCAGGAAGTGCTAACGAAAGTTAGGTTCCTGCATGGTAGTGATGTAATCACTGTCGATCAGTCATATGGTTTTACCTTCTGTAACCACAATGTATTCATAATCGAAGAGTAGCCCCAATACCCTGGTATGCTTAAACATGCCAGCATTTGGTTATCCTACGGTAAATATGCCTATTTTTATACTTAGTAGTAATTTTTATTCATCTCAGCTGCTCTGAAATTTGTGAAACTTACGCTATCTTTAGGTAAAATCACATGCATGAACTCACATTACTTTCTTTATAGTTAACATATGAAACAATGTAATCCATATTCCATTTTTCTGTAATAGCTAAAATGTTGCTATAAAGTTTATAGAATCTTCTCATTAAACTAAGCTTTACCTACACAGAAAACTAATTGGGAGGTTTGTAGGGAACCTGTGTTTTATGTTACTTTTTTTTTTTTTTTTCTACAGATGTTAAAGTGAAGGAGCAGTCTCTGGAGAATCTAATGAAGTGAGTCACAATTTTGAAAATACATAGAAACATAAAATGTATTTACAAAGTATTTTTTGTACAAGGAACAAAGGTTCTTTGCCCAAAGTCTAATACTGAACTTGCCTGTCTTCTGTTGTACTTCTCAGTGGCCATGGTCTTTTGTTTCTTATAAGGAGTAGAATTTTTTTGTTCATTACAATAGGACCTAGCTTTATTTACAGTAATTGAATGAATCTGCAGCAGAGCATAATCTTTGTTCCTGTGGGAAGCATTAGATCAGAATGGAATAAGCTTTCTGCTTGGCAGGTCAGGTGTTATTCTACTGCTGTTCTGTCCTATCCTGAAACAGATTAATAGCATAAACAGTGTTCTGAATTCATTCTTCCTTACACTGGATGGCAACTGTGTGAAGTACTGAATACATACCACCGTTTTTTAACAGTTAAATGCAATATTTAAATGAACTCTTAAGTTTATTTAACTGTATCCAAAAACACTCTTGTCACACATTAATCATCTCTCTGCAATCCGTATGTTTTGACAATGGGGAATATAAATAGTTACTTTATGCACATGCTGTAACTCTTGTCTAAATTAACATTTGTGAAATCTCACAGTATCATTAAGGTTTGTTTATTTTGGAGTTTCAGAATAAAATCTGTTTGAATGAACCCACAGTTGGCAAAGAAAGAAGCATTTCATTTAAGAATATATTGCTAGTCTGTAATAATCTGTCTACAGGGCATTTGACAGGAAAACAGTAGTTTGCCCTTGAATTTAAGCCTAATACGTCTTTCAGGAGCAGTTGCAAAACCTGCATATTGCTTCCAACAGCTGAATTTGCTTTTAGGATTCAAATGATCTGCCAGCTGGAGGCCCTGCTGTTTCACAGGTGTGGTGAGAGCACAAGAGACTTCTGTCGTCCTTAATAATTCTACTCTTGTCTAGAAGGCCCAGGCTGAGAGCTTGGGCCTGTTTAAGTTCATTTTGCCAGTCCACAGATTTCATTTGAAATAAACTGTAAGAATGCTATGGATAATAAAATGGTTTATATGTTAAATTACTCTACTTTTCTTTCCTGGCAGAGGAAGGAAGATTTATGAGCCACCACGCTACATGAGCGTCAACCAAGCTGCAGAACAGCTTCTTGCCATTATTCAAAATAGAAGACTCCAAGGAGAAGAACCAGGTACTGTTATGACTGCAATGTTTTATCTGCTGCTCATCTCAATTCACACTTACTGATGAGTCTCTGAACTCTACTCCCTTCCTCTTTGTCTTAGTACTCTCTTGATCTGTAGCGGAATTGGACTTTAAATCCTAATCACGAGATGGATTTGGCAGAGCTTGAACATAGTGTAGTTCATTGAGCACAGGTGAACAAGCACTGGTGGCTCCTGGAGATTTAGTCAGAGCCTCAGTTTGGTAGCCCTGTACTGTTTCTGTCTGTCTTTAACTGTGAGCTCTTTGATCCATTATAGTTGCAGGAGGCTGATTCCAGGCATTTTAGATCAGTCAAGCCTCAAAAATCTCAGCTACATTTTATTTAGACTGGTCACACTATGCAGGACTGGGATTTTGACCTTGAATTCTTAACACTACTCAAGAGCAGACTATGAAAAATGTTTATCAAGACCAGAGGTAGAATCAGAGCAGCTATGAAGATGAGTCCCTTGTGTCAGATGAATTTCTATAATTTTTTTTTTCCTAGATCTCCTTTTAAAAGTTTATTCCTGAAACACTGTTAACATGAAAAGGAAACAATCCTTTCATTTTATCCATTACACAGAATTAATGAGAAGCAGCAGTTTCTTCTAGGATTTTATTTCCTGCTACTGCCTTCCTTTTCTTCCTTATGAACAGCTCTAAAATGCAGCTTTGTATTTTCTTTGAACAACAGGCTTAATTTTAGGCTACTCCAATGATTAACTGGAGACATAAGACAGTGGTGTTAAGGTTTGAGCATTCCAAGTACTTCTTCCTTTATGATCTGGCTGTTACACAGTAAATGAACTATTTTAGTGATGGTTTGAACTTGGTCCCTGGAAAAGTTTTGTAAGAATTATTTCTAAAATATTCTTTCTTACAGAAATTACTGAAGACACAATTTGTGTTGGCCTCGCACGTGTGGGTGCTCCAGATCAGAAGATTGCTTCAGGCACACTATATCAGATGTCCACAGTGGAATTAGGTGGTCCACTACATTCCATGATTGTTACAGGCACTATGCATCCTCTGGAATTAGAAATGCTTAAGCTCTTTTCTGTAGATAGTTCCAAATTTGAAAATAACACATGTCAAAGCACCACTTAAATAAAAATGGTACTTTTAAATTTTTATTTGTTCTTTAATTTCCTGATAGCATACAGTTATTCCTTTGAATATTTAGAGCTTGCTTAAATTAAATGCATTTAGATTGTAGTATAGCTACAGAGGACAGCACTGTAGGAACATGGACTTGCTTTAACCTGAGACTACCAACTGCAAGATATACCTGCTGGTATCAGTTTCTAACAAGTAAAGGCATTTCCAGAAGCCTTTAAACCTTAAGAATACTTTGTCTAGTTCAGTTCATTGACATCTATACCCATCTTAGGTTGATGAATAGGATAAGGGGTGCAAGTACAAAAACTGAAGAGGTGTACCAGAAATCTATGCAGCACCACTTTTGCTGTAATAAATTAATCAAGCCTATTACAACAACATCTGCAAGTGCATTTTGGATGTTAAATTTTGCTTTTCAACTACTTAAAGAGTTAGCAGTTCTCTCACCAATAGAAAAGATAGCATGCAAACCCTGTTGGGTCCATGTTCATCTTTACACTTGGAAGAATGAATACAGGTTAGAATGTTCTTTCTGTCTAAACCAAGAAAACAAGACTTCACCCTCAGGATAGGTGGTTAAACAGAGGGAGAGACTGCACAGAATTTCTTATTTCAGAAGGCTGCAACTTACAATAGATCTGGATTTCTCCATACGTTAATGCTAGCATTTAAGAAGTGCTGGACTCAAACTGCAACAACCACAGTTGAGTTCATGTCAGTTCTCAAAAAACAGGCTGCAAGAATTCTCCTCAACGTCAGCTAACGGATGATGGTGGTTACTATTTCAACTAGTCATGCATACTGTGAAAAGACAACAAAGCAGATCTGCATGCAGATTTTTCTTTTTAAGATTTATTGGAAAGAAATTTGATCCCATATCTTCTCAGCAATATAGGACATTTAACATTTTGTATAGACTGTATTCAAGTAGAAAAGATTACATTAAAAATTTCTAATATTGCACTTGGGACAAGTCATGGCTAAGCTACTACATCAGCATTCCAGAACAAAATCATATATAGTCTTCAGAATTTCAGTGAGCTGCCTTGTGTTATCATTAAGATTTCTTTACAGTTTTTTTTTTTTTTGATATTGTACTATTCAATTTAAGCTCACTGCTAAGAACAATTCTTGTAATTGAAAGTTAAAGGCAAGCAATATGCTGTATGCAAGCAATATGTTTTATGCTACCAGGAATGATTTTGGCAATATCTTCATTCACATTATTTCACACTTCAGCCAAAATACTGAAGCGATTCATTTAACTGTTGTACAAGATCCTAGCAAACACATGAAAGACTTCAATGCACATGGGAAATGAAATACACAACTCCTTTTACGCATTATTTCTGCCAACTTACCACATAGGCATGTGGCTCACTGAAATGAACGTGTAGACTAACCAGTATCTGCACATAGTGAAGCATGTAGTTTTTACATGCCAGAGAGAGTACTGTAACCGGCACCTTTTCACATTATAGCAGTCTCTGGCCAATGAAGTCCCAGCATAGGTAGTCACTGCAACAAAGCCTGAATGGGGGAGAAATCCAAAAGGATATCCCAAGAAGCTGTAGATAGGGATTTTGGTAAAAGTGTAAAGGATGAATTAACCATTGAATCAGTATAAGGGATCAGAGAAATGAGTTATAAATAAAAAAATCCCCTCTTTATTTAGTCTCATAAACACACTTAAAAGGGATGGAATAATCGAGAATCATAGCAAGTGGCAGACTGCAGCTGCTGGGGATAACTAGTAACTAAAGCTGTTCTTCTAAACTGACATTTAAGAGATCTTGTTACATGAAGCCATTCTATGATTCTATGAATATTGATTAAGATTTGAATTTTACAGAAGCATCAAGGTTTCAGGAACTGAAATTTGCATTTGGTATGGGACAAAAGCCAGGAACTTCACAATTTGATTGCAGTTTAAATATTTAAGAGTAGGAAACTGCAGTTCAGGAGCAGCTTCTCTCACCTTCTATCTTGTTTACATTCTGAAAACAGGTTCACTGACCAACAGAGTTACCCTTTCCTTCCTCTACCTTTAAACCCAGCTTCACTACTTCAGAAAAAAAAAGACTGTTTAAAGTCAAAGGTCTATTCTATTAGTAGCAGCAGTTTCAATTTCTGTGTAAAAATAGTGTCACCAGCTCTTACTAATGATGAAATTAAACTTTACTTTTAGTAAGCAGTATTACATAAAAGCAGAACCATTTATTTAGAATAGCACTTTCTCCCTTTAGTTTAGGGAATCTAACTCTGTAAGGGCCCCATTATTTACCACGACAAACATTGGGGGCATTTTAAGTACAGACACTCTGTAGCACTTTTTTAAACTCTTCAGAAACACAGTCAAGTCTTTCACAGATTGCTGCTTAGCAAGCTGAAATAGCATTTTGCTGTACATCCTGTAAAAATGTAGTTTGCAGGATTGGTCTTTGGAACAACATAGTTTTAGTTTTCTTTCACAGAAAAAAATAAACCACTAAGACACCCTGCAGTAAGATTCTGCTACATGAAAACATAAGAAAAGTATACTTTGAAAACTTGGCTCAAAATTCAGTACAGGTTATTAGGAAGTAAGTTTTAGCAGATGGTCTGCAGACACTCATCCATTCCTGAATATCAGTTATCCACACAAGTCTTTGTTCAAACAAAGTGATGCACCACCAATAATGTGCTAAAAGCAATGCGTTCTATAAGCCAAGTGCTACCTAATTAGCAAAACAACACTGAGTTTTGACACTCAAGATGAGAAAGGCTGCACTTTCAACTGCATGATTTGTACTCTCCTAAAACCTAAGCAAGTAGCCCCTTAGTAGGTGGAAGAAAAAAAAAAAAAGTCAAATGTCTCTCTGCTTACTGACCTAAGAGAGCTGAATGCGACAGTAGATAGCTACTGGACAGGTCATCGGCAGTCTTTTGTAGAACCTTGT
Organism: Anseranas semipalmata; assembly: GCA_013399115.1. NCBI lineage: Eukaryota > Metazoa > Chordata > Aves > Anseriformes > Anseranatidae > Anseranas > Anseranas semipalmata. The sequence continues at coordinate 307,907 of VXAA01000546.1, forward strand.
GATGCTTATCCTTTTTCAGAAAATCTGAAAAGGCTTAAGGTCTATTTTGAGTCTGGCTTCCCTAAATTTCCCTCAAAATTTTATTTCACAAAGGATGTACTTCTTACTATAAAAACATCAAATCATCCTTAAAAATGAAGGTGCTACTTTGATTAGAAATCTCAGACTTGTACATAAGCTTCCAACAGTAAGGTAAGTCCTCATAAACAATAAAAAGATGTCAAAAATGACTAAAATCAACATTGTGTAATTATAACCAGCTCATAGGCTTTTCCACTAATTTCCTATATTGAAAAATTTTGTAGCTATACATCTTAAAAAAACCACCCAACTGCCACTTGGGCACTTTCTCAGTTGGAAACAAATTTGTAGCAGTTGTCTTCTCATTAAGACAACTAAAAGAGTGGCCAAGCCCAACAACTTGGGCAGCACTACAGTATGTCAGCAAGTCCAGGAAGACTCAGTCCCCAAAAATGCTCTATAAAAATGATTTAAACCAAATTCTGCTCTCGGATCATGACAATTGTAATGAAGTTGGCTGGTGCTTGCCTTTGAGTGTTTTCAGTTGATACTCTCTAGCCTCAGATAGTAACATTAACTACAACATCAAGAAATTATGCCCTCAACCAAACAGCAGCAGTCTATATGCAGACCTACAAAACTACGAGGGCCCTCAGCCCTATAATCACAACCATGTTTTAATTACCTTTTTTTGTGATCATATAGGCAAATGATATCTTAAACCAAAATACTCAAATGTGCTCAACAGATTCTTGCACCCTGCCCTATGTAACTTTCAGATCCCATCCTCCACCGGGACCTCCACACTTGGCAGAGCATCTCCAAGGTGAGATGGGGAGCAAGCCTGACAGGGCTGCCAGGCAGGAGGGCAGAGGAGATGGATGTGGAACAGTGCAGCTGGCTGAAAGGGCAACTCTGCACCTGCATCCCAGAACTGAACAGGACCAGAAACCAGCAATAGGGATAAAGAAGGATCTGGAGACTAGAAGGGACTAAGTAGTAGTATGTGGCTTTTTACTGCTGTTTTTCTTTACACCCAGTTTTCAGTTGCAAGTACAAAAGTACAAACGCAAACCTACAAAATCAACATGAATGTTTCTGTATTTTGGCAGGAGAATTCAGGTACCAACCATCCATTTGGCAAACACCAGTGTTTTCACACAAAGAGATCAAAATTCAGGTGCTATTTAGGAGCAACAGAATGAGTGCAAGAAACTTCATCTCTGTTGTGAATTCAGAAATATCAGTGGCAAGCAAACCATTTATGCAAATGAATCTTCAGTACTTTCACAGTGTCTAGCACTTACTACAAAGACATTGTCAGCTTCAGAGGGCCTTGGTTTCAGTATTACTCCATATCAGGTACCAGAAGAATACTTAAAATTCATACCAGTCAGTAGTGGATATGATTGATCAGACAATGCCTGTCTTGTTTCTTACTCCCCAATGTTCTGCTTGTAAAATGTCCTCCTTTAAAGTCATCCCTTACTAAGTTAACTACTACAGCATAGTGGAATTACCATCTCTAATACCAAGTATAGCAGATTGTCATTGAAAACAACACTCAGATCTGAAAGTGTAAAATGATTATAAATGCTACAAAATGTGACCACTAATGTCTCTGGAAAAGACAACTTACTGCACTGAGAATTTTTTTCCAAATAAATAAAAAAAAAAAAACCACAAGGCTACAGTGAGATAGTCTGACTTGTCAATCTAGAAAAGCATAATCTTAAATAGCATGAACAGTGGTCTTTATTTCCATTTCAGGTGTAACCACCAGGAACACATTTTTAGTATTTGGAAAGGCAAAAGTTCTCACCACTCACTTTAATAAAAATTACTACAAGCTATTAAAATCAAGGAAATTTAGACTTTCACAAACTTAGGGATTTAATTTTTTGCACACAATTTGGAAAATAAAAAGCTTCCATCACCATCATCTTCCCTCAGCTGCCTGTTGTTTCAGTGACTATGAACATGGAACATCTCATCACTCTCAACAGTATGAACAGACTAAATTGGAATTAAATCTAAATCTTTGACTAAAATAATTTCCACAAGATATGTGCAGCAAAATATCCAGCTTGTTTTGGAAGAAAGTCTCCTCACAATGGCTTTGCCTTTTAGCTTTAGAATTTTTTCCTGTTTGGTAAGATGCAAGAATAAGGGAAGTCTAACATCTACAGTTATGTAAGTACACTAAACCCCAACATACATCACTAGTAAATAATCAGACTGCATACAAGATATATTTGTAAAAGTAATAAAACCCTTTGATGCTTCATATTTATGCTGGCAAATACCTCTCAAGATATAAAAGGCACTTTGAAAACCCAATATGGTTTGGTTCATTAAGTTTGCAAAGTACAAACAATTGTACAAACATACAATTATATTGAAGCATGTCAGCCATTGTGACATTATGTACAAAACAAGTTTCCAATTTTTGATAACACTGGTTTTATGGGAATGAGCAGTGGTTTCAGCAGCTTTACTGAAGACATTACAGGGTTTCCAGTACCACCATTTTAGTTTCCTATTGGAACAAATGTAGTAAGTAAAAAACCTTCAAAAACTTACAAGTCTAGGGGCCACAAAAAGACAAGACCCAAAGTCCATAACATTCATTCAATATTTACTCCTTAGAAGTCAACTCCATCCATAGCCCAAAGACAGAAATCTATTCAGTCAATTCCAGACCTGTGGCGGAGGCGGGCTCTGTCTTGAGAAGTGTGTTGTTTTATACCATTACAGTACAGAAAACTTTGGTCCAACAGCACAATTTCAGAAACTTACTACATGGCTGCGACATCAATCTGTATGTAAAGCTGTCTTACTCCTGCCTATGGAAAAGAGAAAGATTAAAAATCACAAAGCAGTAAAGCCAAAACAATTTAATGCTCCTAAACAAAAGTCCACACCAGTAAGTTGCCCTACAAAAAGCCTCAGTATCTTCATTTTCTGTACTGCATCTTTCACATTCAGCAAATCATTTACTGAGATGCCTGCAATTTTGAACTTACAAACTTTTAGAGAGCACTGCATGAAACACATGGTTCTTCATACATCAATAAAATGTACACGTATAAGTATATATTAACACTAGCATTGCCAGATTACCTTTTCTGATTCATCCTAAATAACTGTCACATATGAAGCTGCACGAATTCTCTGTTGTACAAGTTTAACTGCCTGAAAAGTAAGCTGCTTGAAGAGCTGTCAGATTAAAATGGAGCAAAGCGTAAGACCGTAGCATGGGATTTGTGGTTTGAACCAGCTCTACACTAAGATTCTAGCAAGAAACAACCATGGCTACAATGAATTGACATGGTATCTACTTTCAGTAGAGGTATGCAAATTGCACGAAAACAATTCTCTCCTCAGAAATCCTATTAAACTAGGCTTAGATGGACTTGCTTAGCTTTATCATTCAATATAAAACAGCATAAAAATCATTTAGTCATTTATTTTAACCTCAGTGTCAGGCCTGTGTTGTGATGGTCACTGGTTATGCAAGGTGATCTTGAAACACTAGGCTGAACACTGCTAAAGATCACATTGTCTTAAACCATCCTTAACTTGCTTTCAGATAGTTGGTTTTGCCACTCAACTGAACAATTATATCAAGACTGATGAGGGCCAATATTACTAAGGAGAAGAATCTACTTGCTTTAACTGTTCCTCCATTTATTCCCATAGGTCAGGTAAGAAGAACAATAGACCTTGTTCTCCCCAGTTCCCCTCTAAGACACATGGCTCTGAAACCACAAAGCTACAAACAGGGGAAGAGTGAATCACAGAATCGTTCAGGTTGGAAGAGACCTCCAAGATCACCTAAGTCCAACCTCTGACCTAACTCTAACAATGACTCACTTGGAAAATGCAAACCTTTGGAGACTCGAGATGTAAAATTAATTTCAAATATACATAATAGAATGTTCTGCATAGTCGTTCCCAAAAACTATCCCTTAATCTCCAACTACAGTCTAATGAATAAAACATGCAGACTAATTTCTATCTACTTGATAATCTAGAGCAGTATGTGATGGAATATCTCAAAAAGGACCAAACTTCATGAATAAAATTTGATTTTAGAATATTTTTAACAACAAATTCCCCTCCTCTAAATCTATTACCATAAAAACAAGTATGTGTATTTATTTTTTATTGGATTCCCCATGACTATCAACTTTAAGATTCCTTAAACTTTAAATTAGTGTTCAAAAGAATTCATGCACATTGTAGGGTTGGCTTCAGTGGTGTTTCCCTGAGAGTTCAGAAACCGAGTATGCTAGATTCATAAAAAAAGCTAAAATATCCATTCTGGAATTTCTAATAAATGCAATAAAACAACTAATAAAGGCCACTTTCTTAGAGGAAAAAAGTTTCATGGACCTAATGATTCTGACTGTTAGGATAAGAGGGGCACTTATCAGATGCATAAACAATTCACTGAACCACCACACACGTGCTGCCAACACAACAGACCAATACAAAATTTAGAACAAGGGAAAGAACGTGCATGTGAGCATGCAAAGGCTTTCCCCACTGTAGAAAGCTTTTAAAGGAACGCTTATGCAAGCACTAAACTGTAGACGGGGG
>VXAA01000546.1:312546-341108 GCA_013399115.1 Anseranas semipalmata
CGGCAGAGGAGTGGTTTACTTACAGCATCAAATATACCTGATCAGAAGCCCCCCTTCTTCACTGTCCAGAAGACTTAGAGAAGTCAGTAATTTATATATCCCCAAAATATTACCCTTTAGCTGACAATATTTTATTACATAAAACACTGGTTATAACCAAGAATATCTGCCCCCTTTTCAGCTACAGAAGTCTCCGTTACTCAGAAACGGAGAAAGGAAATTACAGAAAAACTCAACTTTTTCATATATAGTCCTTCACAATCAAGAATAACGTCAGGATATTGACTCTGGATAGCATAAGTTTTCAGCTTTGTTCTTGACAAGGTTCTCTTGCTGAAGAAGAACTTTCTCTTATGTCAATGCACTCTAGATTATACTCGTAAGCCATTCATGTCCAGTAGCTACACTGGAATAGGCAGCCAAGCTGAATGTTTAAGGGTTTGAAAGGATACGGAAGCAACAGGAAGATTTTGCTGAAGTGTGTAAGATTTTGATTTTCTTAAGGGAAGACCTACCAACTTCTAATAAAGTTTCAGTTGTTCACATGAATTCCAGCATTTCATATCAAGTGCTATCAAATACATCACTCACTATGTATAAAAATATATTCTGTAGGGAAATAAAGGGGAATACACTGATCATATACAACATAACAATTGACGGTTACGTTTTAACCAGTGATCACCACAGCATGGATGTTACTAAAAGGCAGCAAAATATGCAAAGAAAATGGATTCTTAAAGGGACAGAAATGAATGACAAATACAGCATCAGCACAGTGAACGACTAACTAGGTCCAGTTTGTGGTCAGAAGTCCTCTCTTGAGGGAAGCCTCATCTATTTTCTTGGTTCCTCAATTCATTCAAATATGGGGTTTCAACTTAATTTGATACAACTCAGAAAACTACAACTGTTACTTCTATTACATGACATTAAAAATTAATGCAGAGAGGTACAGCAATTCTACTTATGCTACACAATATTTTGAAATTGTTCTACACAGCTGGAGCAGGGAAGCTTTTCAACAGTTACACTGATACCAAAACCAGAAACGTTTAATTGTTCATAGTAAGAATTACAATGTCACATCACATGACAGGTAATTTATACTTTGATGTGCAATTTCCACTTATAAGAGACATACCTGAGTAAAAATATTGTGAGTCTGGCTTAGAATCCACCTTCCATCAGCATCAGGAGCTACTAATAATTTCAAAGTCCCTATGTAAACATCAGTACAGAGGGTCCAGAAATGTGGATCATGTAAACTGTAAACTCCTTGCAACTGCTGCACCTGAAAATAAAAGCAATTTTTTTCCTGAAAATTTTTAACAGAAAAAAAAAAAAGCTGATGCATCTTTTTACTTCTAGTTCATCATGCAGTTTGTGGTAATTCACTTAAATTCGTTATTACCATCTCTGTTATTGTAAAGAATTGAAAACAGATGCTATGTATGGGTCATAATTTTGTATCTTGCTAGTTTACATTCTGCATATATTTTCTTGAAACCATTTCTGAAAACCAACAGAAAAATCATTTATTTAGTGGAATGCCTTCTCAAATTTAAACAGTAATTTTTGCAAATGTGGGAATTTTCCCATTAAAAAATTGTAGAGGTATTCTAACTACTAATAGAAATGTAATAACATGCTTTAAATATTTTGAGGGCTTAAGTTTATCCCATCAAAACCGTTCTTTTTTCCCCTGCCCAATTTTAACAAAATGCCTTCATGTGATGATGCATTATATTAACTTTGCAAAGGTACTTCATGTGTTTGGATCATGACACAGTAAAAGGTAAGTGAGACAAGAGTACCAGGAGAAGTCAAATCCAAAGTAACCTATACACACACACACACACACACACTTGCAATGTTACTCCGCCTCACTTTAGTAAAGACAGAACTAGATTTCGAGGGAGACAAACTACCCTGAACAAAACAAAAACATCATGCACCATCAGCACAGATGACTGAGAGGAAAAGCTTCAGGACCTGTTTTTTTAAACCAACTTACCAAGTTTTATAACACAAACTGAGTCGAAGCTACATACAATTTAAGACTTCAGAAAGGTAAAAATAAACTGGCATCTCCATTTGTCCAATCTAAGGAACCTTTCACAGGCATTACTGGAAAAAAGTCACAATATCCTCATACACAGTTGAGGTTCATTCAGTCAGTAGTTTGATCATACACAAAAATGGCCAAAGTGTAAGAGCTCACCCTCTGATAGCACTGAGGCAGGGCATTTTCCAGAGAAGGAGGAGTTCGCTGCATCAAAATTCCAATGGACTCTTTTAAAAGTGGAACAATACTATAAAGAAAAAAGGAAGTTAGCTACTATGACATTTTCGAAAGTTGCAAAACAAAGTAAAATAACATTCCTTAGTGCTCTTGAATTTTTCTTTTGTTGTTTCACCAGAAGCTGAGAAAGCTGTCATAAAAACCTGCTACAGAAAGTAAAAGGACAGACAAAATTGTAATGGTGTCTGGCTAAAGGCAAGATTACTTCTCCCTCAGATTTCCCAGAGACACTTGGTGAACAATCACGAAAGAGAAATAGTTTAACTGGGGGATCTAGGATGAAATTTATGTGTCTTAAACTTATATAACAAAGTAGCTGATAAGTATAGCTCAAAACCAAAACCTAGTTCAATGGCAATCACTCACAACCAACCATAAAAATATGCAACTGGAACTGTTTTTGCTTTTGTGTCTGGTTTAAGGCATATTTTTCTTATGAACTAAGATAATAATGGGGAGTTCATAAAACAAAATTAGTATGCATCAGTCCAGCTATAACAAAGTTATTTTGTCAGAAAGACAGCTTAGCATATTCTTGAAGTGAACTAAGTGTAGGGTCTCATCCAACCTCAAGGATTTAACATTTGGAAGCAATTAAAGGCTCCCTCCTTACTGCATGGTCTTGTTTAATCAGCAAACTAGAAAGACACTTAATACCTCTTTTCAAAAAGAAAAAAAACACCAGGATATCAGTAAGCACATACCCTAAAGTTACTACTAAAAATTTATGCTCTTATTAAGTATTCGGTGTGTTGATTTTTGTTTAGTAGTAGCATACCATGTCTGGCTTGGTAGGGCATCCTAAAATTTTCAAGATAACAAATATCTATAGCCCCATACCAAAACTTAAACAGGAATCTAATTTCAAGAGCATAACAGTCACCTAACACTCTACAGCAAAAGCAACGATAAATTTAAGAAGCTATAAGCTAAATTTCAGTGTTCAACACTGGCATCACAGCTGGAATACATAGAACAATGCGATGAAAAACAACCAGAAAAAAATTACAGATTAATTGGGCTAATTCCTGTCAAAGGAAGCTGGAAAAGCCTCATTTAAAATCTCACGAAGCAATGAAGAACACGCTGCATAGACCAGCTGTATATTCACAAAGAGTGAATATCATGACCTCACCATTCCCTTCCATTTTTAAAGATATGGTTCCACTTGTATATGGAAGCAGTGCCAGCTTATGCAGCTTCAACTGCTCAGCTCACCCCTTGGCTAATCCTTTGCCAGAGTGGGAAGGAGTTAGAGGCTGCATGGCTCTTGTGTAATGAACCACTGGGAAAATGAGCTAAAATTAAGTCTTCTTGTAAATATGCCTATTACTCCAGCCAAATTCACTGCTTGATGCACTCCACGTGGCCTCACACGGTTGTGCTGCTACTGAGGAATCAGTTCAGAAATAGAAAGAAGCAATTAGGGGCAAGCAGGAGATAAGTAAACCAGACCCATCACCAAGACAAACATTTAGCAATGCAACAGCTGTCAATCTGTCTAAAGGAAACTTAATTGGAGTGTCACATTCTACAGACAGTGCATTACAGAAGTATAGGGGAAAGAGGGTCTTTTATCAATGGGTCCATCTCACTAAACAACACACACGTTACAAGCGTTACATCAAAGAGAGCTGGAGCTGCCAAATAATCCACTGCTGAATTGGTTTCAGTTTAACTCGCTAGTTAAAAATGCAGGTTTGCTTCTTAATAAAACCTTGAAAGACCAACACACTAAGTTCTGAATGCAAACTGAATAAGATTTTTTGAGCACTAACTCCACTCCCATAAATTTAACAATGTCCCTCTAACATGCATCCAAAGGCTTCACACACACGCACACAGTATGTCCCAGGGGAAGGAATGGAGAACATAGGAGCATGCCTTTTTATTGAAATACACTGCTAAGGGTGAAAAAGCATCCACGAAAAGTCTAACCAAAACATGTCTGATTTGCATAAATTTACATTATTTAATACAATTGATGTACATTATCTGATGGAGTGGAAAGGAATCGGCAAGTAGAAGATTTGGAGAGACAGCCTACAGGAACTTAAGACTAGCAGGCTGGGCATGTTAACCCATTTCAAAAAAGAATTTGGTCATTGAAACTGGTGATTCATTCTGGAAGAGGACACACATTGAAAAGAGGAAGTTAAAACATTAGAGAGCAGTTCTGCTGAAGATGTACTTAAACTTAAGATGTGCTTCATCCTGAAAGCCTTTACCCAAATAAACTGATCTTCCAAAGTTGAGTCTATGCAATCAGCATGGGGTGCAGAAGCACCATATACTTCTCTTCTTGCCAGGCAATGGGAAGCAGCTCTAAGCAGTACATTGGAATCAGTAGCTCAGCCTCAACTATTACACAAAAAGGTGAATGGTGAAAGACACTCCACTGTATAGGTGGTACAATTTAAAAGACTGTCTTCCTGCTGACAAGATTTCACCTATTCAAACTTTTGTAATGTCTCCACGTTAATGCTTTAAGAGAGAAAATTTCTGTACAAGTTTTTTGCAATAATGCTGCATAAATTACTTTTATCCAGACTTAAGGAGAAACCCAAAAACAGAGTGTTTTATTAAACAGCTTAAAAATCCAAAGAATACAGGCAAGTCAGGGAGTTGCTTGATACTGTAGGTGAAAGCTGAAACATACGCAAGGTTACATCTTTCTCCTTCTTTAACAAGGACAGTGTTCAGCTACAAATTTATCTTTTGCAAAGCTGAAAAGGCCAAAAGACAGCAGCAATGATGTGATATACTCTCACAAATGTTGTTAGAGCACACAAGCCCATGCACATATCTGTGTCCAAAGGGACACTTTCTCTCACAAGGTAAATCTTTCATTGTAAACCAAACTAACATGACAAACTACAGAACCCAATTTTCTCATGTCCTTGATATTCCATTGTTTCATGCATACTACTGAAGTAGAAACCTCTGATTAAAAAACAAAGTCCACACAACATGTTTTCTTAAACACTAAATCACTTAATCACCAGGAGGCACTAAGAATATTAGTTCCATCTCATCTGTCATACCAAGCATGCTGAAAATGTGGTTAGAGAATTAGAGAATTTGACTAAGCCCCCCCCCCCTTTTTTTTTTTTGATTAGTCATTAGTGCAAAATACATGTAGTTGTTCCTCCAGCAGCTTTTGCACTGGTACCCCCCACACACACACACATTTTTTAATTACAAAAAGATTATTAGGGAAAATAATGTACAATTCTCACCAAGTGGAAAGTTTTTTCATGCATAAGCAGTCTATAAGCTTTGCTACTAAAGCAGATACAATTTTCCAATTGGCCTTAATTACCAAACTTTGAATCGAAAATATCACGCTATTTTACAAGACAATGGAACTTGAAAGAGACTAACCCACAGCAAGACTCGGGATTTAAACATATCCTCAACAAAAGCTGTAATAGCAAAAGTGACTTGTGTGCAAATGAGTTAGCAGCAAGAAAGCACATCACACTTTCACACGCACTGTTACAGAGGAAGTGAGAGGTGTTGAAGCAGATAAAACTCATTGATGTCTGATAAATCCACCCTGCCACTATTACCCACTGCTTGATTAACAATGAAGTGTGAAAGCATCAGAATCTTGATTGACCTGCATTGCATTCAGATATACTGACAGCTATTCCAGTCCAATCCTGGTTATGCCACTGCTCTTGTAAGCATACCTAGCAAGACTGGCATTGGCATAATCTCAGACTGAAAACAACTCAGGGGTAAAGTACCCTTTACAGATATTGTAGTCAGATCACAAATAGGAAATTGACTTAGTGCTCTCAGCACTATGTAAAATAAAGGATTCTTGTGAAAGATTTTTTGGAAGGTAAACAAACACTGCTAAGACCCAAGACCAGCTATGGTTCTTCCAATACTGTAGCTGAAAAATCTAAAGCTGGATTTCAAAATCATTTATTTCCAGCCACCACCCAGATCTGCAGTGCCAAGACTGTCAGCCTATTTCGGAACTAACTTTCATAAACTCTTTTTTTATTAGGCAATTGCAATTTTAGCCAGTGTGCAGGCTTTACTCAAGACAGGGATCACAAGCTTAATATTTACTTTTCCAATTTGAAGCGGTCTGTTCTCATAAGGCAGTACTGATTCTCAACCAAGGCTGGCAGGTACCATTACCCTGTAAATAAAGGCAGTGCATGGCATTTAGCAATGACAACTCAAAACAACCAACAAGCATGCTTATTTGGGGCAGTTTTGCTATGCAACGTTCCTTCTGTATCTTAGTGAATGCAGAATTTCATTTAAAAGTTAGGATAATCAGCTTAAAATTGCACACAAAAATAAAGTATTTACTAATAAGGTTAATTTTCATACTCTTATGCCCCAAACACTACAGGCATATGCCCCAAACAACATAGGCATGTCATCTCCCAAAGCTCTTTCATATTATATCATGCTCAAACAACTCTAGACTTTATGTGAAAGTGTTGTAACCATAGAGACAGCTTCACTAAGTCACTGAAGTAAATTGCCTCATTTCTTTGACCACTTAATATGTAGTCTACATGCTCTACCCAATCTAGTATCATATTTAGTCTACAGTGCCTTTCTAGAAAGATGTGGCTCTAATAGTGGTTTCGGACAAACTTCTTGCTTTATACTGGAGTTGTGGCTTTTGTCTGATGACTAATTTCACATAGTTGATTCAAATACTAAAATTGCTTCAAGATTTTAGAATAAGACTTAGAAACCTTAGACAAAAATGAGCATTTAGTTTTAAATATCAAAAGCAGTTTAGAGACTTGAGAAATTGTTTGACTCGGATATTAAATTATGGGGAAAACATTCACTGAAAAAAACTTGAGTTACAACCTGATCAACTATGAAATAGCCTTTTTTTTTTTCCTTTTTGGGAAAAAAAGACTTCAAACAAAACGCTGATTAAACAGACTTGTAAAACAAGCTTTTCCTAATTATGCTTCATAACTAAATGGACACTTCCAGGAGATAGTACACAAAGTAATCAAAGAAAAGAGATGAAGCAGATTTTAGTGGTAGTATCTAGGAACACTTAAGAGCTACAACACCTCCCCCTCCAGCTTCATACAATTTGCCATAGATTTATGATGCAAAGATTTTTAAAGACTACAGGATATAGCCCTCCAACTGAGAAGCCACAAGACTCTGCTTGTCAAGCTCGACAGACAGATAAAATAGAGAAAACACAAACTTTCTACAGTAAGTAGAAACATAATGAAATTTGAAAGGGAAAATTATCTGACTTCATGCCTCTGCCTCTCCACATCAGAACAGCAGTATGCAGGCTGTTTTTCTTCCTGCAAAAAGACTGATTTTAAAGCAAGGGAAGTAATAAATATTAACAATATTTCTATATAATCCTACTGAAGATGGACTTTTACTGGAACCACAGAAGGCCATAGTCTACTAAAGCAAAGTGCTGATCTCACCTCTCTATAGTCTTGAAAGAGCTACCCAAGTTCTGCTTCTGCTAAGCTTTAAAGAATTATATTTGTCAGCGAAAACACCCTCACAAACATCCCACATCAGATTTTCACTGTGCAGTCAGAACGTTCCACAGTAACTCACAAGGAGTTAGGCAGAGTATGTCACCTGGAAGCAGCCTTAGCAAAGGATCACAGGAGCAACACAGAGCAACTGTGTCAGTAGGTGACAATTTACACTAATTAGAGATTTCTACAGGAAGGCTCAACCATTTGAATTAAGAGCACTGCTTGACTTCTCTGAAGAGGCGTTGATCAACTCTTCATGCATCTGCACAAGACAAAATAGGTTACAAATTAGAGGCTGTACAGCTTTATATTGCAGAGAGAAGTTCTTGAGAGAAGTTCTTTAGTCATCTTATACAGATACTTGCGATTTTTTTTTTTTTTGACAAGTGTTGTCATCATTCAGAAAACGGAACAGAGCAGAAGACCCAGTAATGCTAACTCACAGAGAGCTGTTCAACATTAAAGAAAGCAAGTGATCAACACGAATTGAACAAACAGATTTCATCCGTATATAAGCAGTCTTAGATTAAGATCAACATTTGCCCTCTGCACTTACATGCAACTGCCTTGAAACTCTGCTGGCCTATTAGACACCATAGTTCCATGGAAAGAAATAAGGATTTGTTTATTCCCACTTTGGATAAACAGGTATCCCAGAAAATAGTTGTTTTTTTTTTTTTTAAAAAAAAAAAAGCAGCCCTGGGTCATACCTCTCTCCCACCTGTGTCCTGCACACTCTTATAAAACATACTTTATTCAGAGGAAAAAAAGCAAAAACGAATTTCATTAAACACTCAACTAAAAATATACTCACTATTAAACACTAAATCCACCAATTACATGGTAATCTCTGAAATTTTGTTTTCCATTTCTCACATCACGTTTTCTTGAAAATTTCCTTGTTAAAAAGTTAAAATGTCCCCTATGATGCCCTAAGGCATCTTATCACTGTCACCTCATTCAGCTTTTTATCTCAAACATTAACTGCTCATGAAGAACCAAAAACATTACTTTTAGTTTAATTAAAATGAACTCCATACAGATTACATTTTTACCTGATATATTTGGACTATGCAAGATGTTCTATGCATGTTCCTGAAATGTATAAATTTTAGATTTAGAATCTAATGACCTGTATGAACACAGCACAGATATTCAACTAAAACACAGCTTATTGTGATGCCAGAAATAGATTCCAACAGCTACTTAATCACCTTAAAATACACTAAATATGAAAGTATGCTTTCTATACCCACCTTTTGCTTTAATACTTGCTTGGATGTGCAAAGTGCAACATATTAATGTGGATTTACAGATACATATTTAAATTAAACTACATGTAATCAATTTCAGGAAACAAGAAGTCTTTCTTTTTGCAAAATTTGAGGCAAAGTTCTGCAAGATGTATGTATTGAAGTTTTCTTGAAATTGATAATAACAAAAAAACAGCTTGAGCTGAGAATCTGAAAGTTCTTGGTGATGGTTTTATTAGCCCACTATATTAATTTGCTTATTTTGAGAAAGCAAGAACAATACCCTGTGGTTTCATAAATACCTTCCCATATCCAGTAACGGATACCAAATTCAACATCTGTTATTCTTCCATTTTAATGTAATTACTTCTCTTGATTACTTCGTATTATTTGCATGATAGTATCTTTACAGGATACAACAGCTGAGAGTCAGTTGTACAATGATGCCGCGCTGCATTACTTAGATCTTCCTATGACAATACATCATCAAGCTAAAAAACATTGCAGTGTAATATGCTAAAAAGACAGAATGGGTTCTCAACTAGTCTCAAACCCACTGTTTAACCACTATCACAACACTATCTTTGTTGCTGCTCCACCTATTACCCCAAGAATTAGTTTTCAATACATATCTAAATGTCAGCATCAGAAAATAAAACTGGTTTGCTGAAAACAATTCAAACTTATCTCTGAATGCGAGCTTTCACTAATACCTGTCATACTGCAGGAATATAATCTTTCCCAAATCACAACATTGATGCAGTCCCAGATCATTCAACTGATTTAGAAAACTACTTTTCAAAATTAGGAATTCAAAGACTTCTTTCAAGATACCTTATTATATTGTTTACAAGAATGCTGTTTATCCTAAAGACAACTTTGGCCTTGAATTTAAATACACAATTCTGTCCCAATTCATCTCTATGCAAGCTCATTCCAGCTGGAAAGCCCACTAGGTATTTAGACTAAACACACATCCAAAGTGATAATGTAACCTTGACTTACGAGGTTCCTTCCTTTATAGTAGAAAACTGTCAACCAATAGGAGTAAAAAAATCATTCACCAATTTGTATTTTATTGGGAACTTCTAACTTTATGAAAATAATGTATACTTCAGTTTCATATACGACCAGCAGGGTTTCTAAGCTGTAACATTCGGAATAGCGTACCCTCATCTAAAAAGTAAACAGAAAAGATTCAAGTCTGGACCACACTCCCGCCATGACTTTAGATTTACACTCAGCCATTTGCAGTATTCAAAACTGTTTCCTAGGACACTTCCTGATGACAGAAAAGCACCTGTACATCAGGCAAGTCAATCCTAAATGCCTGGCATTTGAGAACAAGCAACAGAAGGCCAGCACAAGTGCTCAAAGTTAGAATTTTCTCCTCCTTCTAATACCACAGACTTAAGTTAAACAGTAAAATCAGTTGCAGATAACTTTCAGGTTATCAACACCCAAAGATTAGTCAAGAGATATAATTAGCATAGCAACCATAATACAGAGAAAAATTCCTGTCTACGCACACAAAGAGACATTCTCCTAGGAAAGAAGTCTCCCTCCCAAATAACAAGCTGACAGCCAAGAACAAAAGCATTTCCATACATATTTTGACATTCCAACTGATTTATTTTAAAACTTCAGAGTACTAAGAGGCATAAAAGAGGATCCAAGCTCACGGTTTTGCTTTCCCTAAGAGCTGTTGGTTAACATTAACAGCAGTAAGGGGAGTATTGCCTAGTCTAGTACATCAGTTAGTAACTAACACATGTAATGTAGAACCAGAGGTCTACACAGCTGATTAAAATGGAAACGCACAGTTTCGTAAGTGGATTCATGCAAGACAGCTTTGGAAGGCCAACAATTAAATCTAAATAGCACATTTGAAACAATCAGCTAACATACTCTTGTAAGAAGAGACAGCACCTCGGGGCTTTTATGCAACCCTACTTGAAAGTAGCAAAACTTTATAGTCCCAAGTAGGGGAAGTCCCCAGACAGCATCAGAACTTTTGAACAATGACTTTATCAGACTGTTTTTTGTATCTCTGACTCAAAACTACACTTGGGTTACCACAGCCACAAAGAAGAGAATTTGATTTCTTAAACACCCATGCATGGGTCCACTTGTTGGTGCACGCATGTATTCCCATTCCACTCGACCTTGTAGAAGTTGATTTAACTAGTAAGAGGGAGATTTTCCAGATGAGTGGGCTACTCTGTGCAAAAAGCTTTGACAAATATTCCTGTAACTCTGGGCCCCTACTGTTATAACAAAAGATCACCTCATGGTAAAATCTGAAAAACCTTTTGAGTTAATTGTAAAAGAATACATTACACACACAGCATAGTGAAGAAAGAGAATAAACAATGGTTTTATGACCAGAAGCATAAATGAAGATTAACAAAACACCACAAAGGGGGACTCAGGTCCTCAAAATACTGATTTGAAACTGCCAGTCATCTTGACGATCTTGTTTAAGTGCATTTCAAGCAAAGTCATCAGTAATAAAGTCTGTTGGACTGCTTAAAAAATAAAACCTGCAATTAGTCATTGCTCTACTGTGGTGTCAGGATGTGTCTGTCAAAGAAACGCAGATTTACTTTTACTGACTATGATGCAAATGACCACGCTAAGGCTTAGCACAGCAATCCTAGAGATCATTTATAGTGTTGTGGGCCAACAAAATAATATTACAGGCCAAGTTAAACATTACGTCTGATATCACGTCAAAGAACACATCAAACAGCGAAATTCTCCAGCCTTTTCAGCATAGAACATGGACCTTCTCAGGTTCATCCTAAGTCCATCCTATGCTAGAAGACCTACGAAGAGCTTTATTATAAAACCTCTATTTTGGAAGAAGGCTGTAGCTTCCATACTCTGTATGAAAGAAACAAAAAACCCCTCTCATTCACATGGTATTTTCTGATCAGCACTCCACGTGCTTTACTGTACACAAAGGTAGACCCTTAAAATACAAAGGGTATGGAAATCAGTGTTCTACTTAACTATGAACTCAGCAATATCTTCTTTCCCTGTGGCAACTTGCACATTTTCTTTCCAATTTTTAGAGATTTCAGTCACAGAATTGTGACTGAAAAATTATTTTAATAATTTGTCCTTTACAAAATTACAGGTTTAAGTCAACCTATGAGTTTATATTCAAGTGGTGATTTAATAGTGATCGCTAGTACATGAATTTTTGTGTGCATTCGGTGCCTGAAGCACGTTGGCCTACTCTGATAAATAGGGAGATTCACATCAATAATTCTGTGAATGCTGCCATGCATATGGTATAAACACGCCATATATGGTATAAACACAAGGATGTAGCTGCAGTTAATCAGATGACATTCACCACGGTTGAAGAGACAAAGGTGTTCAGTTATTAGATTCTAACTGAAGTTGTAGCACTCTGCCCTATGCCACCATTGAAACTGTTGCCAGAAATGCCTCAATAACAGCATCACCAAATGAAACGTTTGCTTGTCCAATCAAATCCAAGTAGATTCACGTTTACAGTGATCTTGGTAAGCAACAACAGGGAAAGCACAGAACTACTTGAAGCATTTCCACTAAATCTTAAAAGGAATAAGGATGTCTCAGAATATAAATACAAAGGAAAAGCCAGGGGGGAAAAAAAAAAATACAAGTCTTGATTCATCAGGGACAAGAGCATGTCCTGTGCCAGCAGGCTCAACTCTGCTGCACTGAAGCCATTCTGCTCCATTTGCTAGAGTACATTGTTTTATGTAAGTGTGTACTAAATGCAGAAAGGAAGAGTTCTACAGTTCGAACCTGAAAGACATTTTTGTAGTATTATGCCAGCAGGGCTAAAATATGCAGATTTAAGAGCAAAAGCAGTAGCTGTAGAAAAGGAAAAACAAGGTAATTCATTTAAAAATACACCAGGAAAGCTGCACAGAAGCGAGGTCAACATACACTCTTGGTATAAAAGCAAGCATTGCAGAACATTAGCATAACAGATAAACCTGTTCTTCTGAGCTGTAATTTGTGCTACTGTAACTAGCACCAAAAATACTACCAAACATCAGTGGTATCAACACTTACCTTACACCTATAAGTAATGCTATCAGCATTGAACAAATAGGATCTGCTATCATTAGACCATAGTTCTGCATCAATATAGCAGATACGATTACACCAATACTCCCAAGCGTGTCTGCAACAATGTGTAGAAATACACCTGTAAGAGATTAATTCATGTCAATACAAGTTGGTATTCTTAAAGCTGATGGAAGTATTTCAAAGACTCTAGGGAGAAGAGTTGCAAGAACTAGATAACATGATTTATACTTGTTAAATTCTTCATCGATTTTTGGTCAAATACACAGGGTTTCAACATACCCTTAAAATATAAAGCATTTGAAGAAATTATTGTTTTCTGCACTTAGCATAAAAGGGTATTTCATGGCATGGCTATCAACTTAAGCAGTGATCAACAGATAAAGCTAATTTTTTTCATTCAATACCCATCTATATTATACTAAAACCCTGTTCCCTTATGTCTACAGACAATGGTAAGTACTGTATAAGACGGTAAAGAATGTTAACAACAGATCTGTAAAGCTTTGAAAGATGCTTATGTTTCATTAGCAGTATCTTGGAGAAGTTATTTGGCAAAGATTTAAGACAAATGATTTTGAGAAATAATACTGCAGACTGAGTAACTGCAGACTGAATAACTTCACTCTTATTTTGATGAACGCCCTAAGTTAAAAAACAAGGAATCAAGCACTTTGCAGCTAGCCAAAATTTAGTCTTTGGAGCTCTCTGCTGGCGATAACAGGAACAGTCATTCAGAAACAGCTTTCTGAATACAAATGTTGAAACTCCGACAATCCCCCCCTCACAAAAAATAACCCGCAACTATAAATCAGCAATCTATCAATTTTCCTAAGTTTTCATTTGTACTGGGTCTGGCTGGGATGGATTTAATTTTCTTCACAGCAGCCCATGCGGCACCAGGTGTTAGGTTTGTGACTGTTAGTAACTCACCAGCATTTTAGCTATCGCTGAACAATGCTTGCACAGTATCAGGGCCTTCTCCGTTTCTCCCTCTGCTCCCAGTGTGAGCAGGCTGGGGGTGGACATGAGGCTGGGAGGCGACACAGCAGGGACAGCTGTCCCAAACTGACCAGAGAGATATTCCATACCATGTAACATCATGTTCAGTAATAAAACTGAGTCTTTCCAAAGCAGTTGCTGCTCAGGGTCTGTCTGTGAGGTAGTGAGTGATTGCCTTTGCACCCACTATTTTTTTTCCCCGCCTTCACTTATTAAACTGCCCACATCTTGTCCCAAGCATAGTCCTTGTTTTTACTCTTCTGACTCCTTCCCCTGGCCAACAGCAGGTGGTTGCTTAGTTGGTGGCCTGGGCCAACCCAGCACAACACTGAAAAGTTTTAAATATATAAAATAAAATTGAGCTTTTTTACTATGATTCAGCTAAAATGTGCCTTCCACTTGGAAGTCAATCTTTTCATATCTGTTGTTGAAGTACTGAGCATACATATACATAACGGTGGAAGATATTATAAACACTGGAAGAGGTTAAAAATGTTTCCTTGCAAGGACAGCAAAGAAGCCAGAAAATCACCCAATAAAAGAACACGGTATATACATTTGGGTATGCCAGATAATTACCTCTTAGATTGTACAATTCTTTCCCTCTAACTTGTGAACACTTCAAAAAAAAAAATCAAAGCTCAAAACCGACATCATTAATAGTTTATAGGCAATAATGTTCAGGAGATTATGGGCTCCAATTCCCCTTCAAGTGATTATAGCTTGAATGACCATCTTGTCTAAACCTAGTGTAATAGCTTGATGAAATACAAGTTTTAATTGCTAAAGGGTTATTGAGCTTATTTTATCCACCAGCATTTTTCAAATACAGTCCATCTTAATAACAGCATTTTTTCCACTTTCCAGGGCATACGTTGCAATTAGGCACCTTAGGTTTCTGTTTTTAACCACTCTTTCCTTTTTTTTTATTCTTTTATTTTTCAGCATCATAACAAAAACTGAATCCCAGTTTTGGGGATCTCCATTTTAAACTGCATTGACACAGCATTACATCCATACTCAATGTATCTACACTGTATCTCAATGCCTAGTCACGCACAGGGTATGGCACCGGTCTGTCCACGCGTGAAAGGGGACTTCACAAAATACCTCCTCTAAGAAAAAGGTAACATTTACCCAGAGGCACCCTCTGAAATAGACGCGTAATGAACAGTCACAGGCAGACCATGATAAAACTAATAAACCACTGTATTCATTCTCATCATACCTTGTAAGATCTGCTTGCTGGAACCAGCCATCCCTTCAAGAGAATGGTCATCTGTGAAGACAACATTAATATTGATTCCTGTCAATATGAACCTACAGAAAGGCTCCCTCTAGTTGTATATTCTGTTATGGTCTTCCTTTCTGAAATTTCTTGCGCAGACAAGCTGCTCACAATGACTAGCTTTTGCTCTAGCTTTTGCTTTTTAACACACCAATTAAGTCTTAAAACATGGATTTTTAAAGAAAGCACTACTTCACACAATGATTTTTATATATACACATACTATATATATAACCTATATATACGTATATATAGGTGTATATATATATGTATGCGTATATATATATATGTGTATATATATATATATATATACACATACCGACATTTATTTAACAAAAAATTGAGAAACAAAACCGTTCAAATATTTATCAAAAGAAGCCACCTCAAGAATACAAGTCATATACAAGCAAAAAGAGAGTACAATCAAATAAATTTGCTACCAAGGAATATTTCAATTAAGCAAGCATTTAAACCTTATGTAGGACAAGAAGGATAAGACAGAGAAGGTAAAACTAAGTCAAAAAAATCTTCTCATTCAAACATATTAATGCCTCTGTGGAACCAGTCAGAAAAATCTTTTAAGAAGAAACCTGTTATAGGACAGCAAATGACTTCTAGTGAGGATATATAATTTATGCAAGAATTGATTTGAGTATCAAATTGCACAAAACAGTTTCTGTTCCACTGAAGGAGGGTGGGGAGAATGTAGGGAGAGCAAGGACAACACAGGAGAGGGAAGTTCCTGCTTTCCAACCAAACTTCAGGAGAACAAGGAAAACACTTGGAAAGTACCAATTTTCTACCGGAAATATCAAGGAAGGGACAAGTAAATATTTTCATACTCTTCATCACGTCCTGTCTGCAAGTTCTTGTATACATTCAGAGCAGGGAATAGCATATTCTCAGTTACGTATGATTTTAGTTCATGGTTTAGGATTAAGGATTAACACCACCATGTTACAAGGCTTTCATTTGTATTGTATCAAACAGCTAGTAATGACACTGTCTCTTCTTCCATAGTGAAAGCTACTGATCATATTTTGTGTGGATGTCTCTTCAGATTATTTGCCTTTATAGAAAAGATGTAAGCATAGCTAAAGATACAGAGTACCTTTTTCATAAACAGCTTTAAAACAGATTACAAGGGCCCGAGACAGGGGAAAAAAAAAAATCTTATATTTGTTGTGTTTGGTTTGTGATCTCAAATCTATCCCCAAGTACCCAGAATAAAATTGCTCATTCATCTTTCCCAATATCTTGATCTGTAAAGTCATTTTGAGAACACTGGCAACACAGCTTAATTTTGTCTATTAATTTTCATCAAAAAATGAAATAAAGCACTTAATACCTGATTTCATTATACTGCTGTAGCATACATGCTTTCATCTTTTGCCTACACATAATATTAACATAAGGTGAACATTCAAAATATACAGGTAAATCAAAACCTCTAAAAATTAACACTGCATAGATCACAAGTGAAACAGCATTTAGTAGAACGATCCACAGAACAGGGCACTGGCATAGCACACCTGAGATTTGATGAAACTGCTTCTTTGTATGCTTACAACAAGCTGCCAGCACCCTCTCTTCAGAAAAATCAGTAACATCAGATTTTAATATTAGAGTCAAGACATGGTCTATGACATTAAGCACTTACCATGACAATAATCCTGACCATGAGAGTGTCCGTGGCTATGGCTGGGATCATGGCTGTGTCCATGGACATGTTTATGTTCATGGCTGTGACCATGACCTCTGTGACTGTGTCCATGGCTGAGACCACCATTAAATAGAGAATGGCTGTGTTCATGCCCTATAAACAAATATCAGAGTATAAATTCAAGTGCTGAATAGAAGTATGCTTACATTTGTTTCTAAGCTATTTAAAACCTATTCATCTTTCAGGTCACCTCAAGGTATGGCTTAAAATAAATTAGAATAAAATTAACACAAGCTGTTTGTAATCTAAACCTATGCTGTGTAGCCACATGAAATATATATCTGATATGAGAAGTCGAGTACTTTTATACATTCTTACTTCTGAAACAAGTTGTTACTTTTAATGCAACTCAAAACGTGCACAAAATTAGATGCAAGCACATTAAAAACAACTAAAAAAAACTAGAAACTGGCTATTGTTCACACATTAAAAATGTAAGCTTAAATCGATGCTTAAAGTCCATAGACTATTTTCTTCCATCAGTTTATATATTAAGCTGAAATAGATACCAATTAGTTTGGCAGGAAAAAAAAAAACACACCAGAACGTTTACCATATACATTTAGGTAAACGCTGATTTTAAAGCTCAAAAGACACTAAGTTGAGAAGTACCTGAATCTTCATCCCATCCTTAATTTGATTCAGACATTTTGCTCATTCTCCAGTAATGACCCTGCCTAACTACAGCTTCATTTTGTCCAAAAGATACTCTGCAAATCTCTTCCAATAAGGTGCAGCAGAATTCATGTTCCAGAAAGCAGATTCTGGAGTTCTAAGTCTTACACTTAACGGATGAGAACTACGTGCGAATACATGAGAAGTACAGTAGTGTCTATGGCTAGTGTTAGAATATGAAAATCAATACTGCAACAAGTCACGTATACATTTGGCTAGGATTGCCACTAAAAAGACCTAAAAATGCAATACTGGGGCTCTCACTGAAGTATAATAGGGTTCCCGGAACACACGGTGCTGAGAAAGTAAACAGTACTGAAAATTATAGACATCCTACCAGAGCCATGTGAATGCCCATGACCTCCATGTTGAAAAACAAATATTCCTATAAGGTTTACAATGAATCCCAGTATAGAAACCGGAAGAAGTCTCTCATGATGCACATCAGGAGGCTCCAGTGCCCTCTAGGGGAAAAAAAAAAAGCAACAATTGTAGTGTTTTTACAGTCTCATCACATTATTAAAAGTCACTAAAAAAAGTAGCACAAAACTGCTTAGATAAAAGAGCACTCATACAAACTGGTGTATGTAAAGGCATAATTAAGAATTACTCACGACTTCCAGTCTTTGACATAGTACATACACTAATTCCTACTGTCTTAAATTGAAGTTTTATTAAAGCTGTGAGAGCACATTAAAATATTCTGATAGCAGTCTAGCTAGCTTTGATCATAAGGTTTCATTTTGCCACACAAAACCAAACCTTTCAAGCTTTTTGTAACACATGGATTGCCCAAGTCACCCAAACAATTTCCAAGAGTCTAAAAAGCCTTGTCTTTCTCCTTAGGAGGGTGATGGAATGAGGGGAATGAAACAAAGGCTAAGAACAAATTGTGTGTGTGTGTTTAAAAAAAAAAAAACACTTTAAAATCTAGACTGAAAAAGCTTTGGAAAAAAATTAAAAAGAAACATTATAGGACTAACACAACTGGAATCTGAAGCCAAGTGTTGGAGAGGGTAAATTACTATTGAAAGGAGAGAAAAACATTCACCATCCATCCACAGGGATGAAAGATACAGGCAACAGAGAGACAACGAAACTTGCAGCAGACAGAAAATTTTGAAGTGACAGGGAGAAAAGGAGTCAAAGGGAACACTTAGCATGGGAGCTAAGACCAGCAGGAAGGCAATGATGTTTCAACTTTACTCTTTACCCTTCCAGTGTTATTATTCAATTTTTCTAGTAAGCTTTGTTGCCATTTCTAGATTTGGACTCAGTTTTTCCCCAGTATTTTAGGCAATTTCAGTCCAGTTTGTACTACTTTTGAAGTATTTACAGGCTCATCTATATAGAGGAAACGCTCCTGACAGCTCTTCTCAATTCTCTATTAATTCAAAAAAAAAAAAAAAAAAAAAAAAAAAAAAAAAAAAAAAGAAGAAGAAGAAGACACCCTGGAATTTATTCTGAAGCAGAAGTACAAAAAATTTTACAGTATCATTAAAAAGAAAAAATTTATGCAAGCTGATTAGAATCAGTTATTAACTTTACTTTTAATACTACCACACTTCAGTGCAGACAACTTTGATGCCTACATTTTAATCTCAAAATTATCTGCTGAATCATCTTATTAAAAAAAATCCAGAACAGTGTCCTTGCAAGTGTTCAAACTATCACCACTTGCCATTTGTATCAGACTTCAAGATTTGGAAGATAACACTCTTTCTTCAATGAGTTAGTCCAACATCTTCACAGAATGCATTTCCATTTCTTCTGATTAACTTCTCTGAATGACAAGCTTTGGCCTTTCTTACTTGGCCTAATTTGTCCTTTAATAACTAGAAGTAAACATCTTTCTATGACACGCTACACTGGCTGAAAAAGGACAGTGTCAATCTGACAGAATCTTTACAAGCCATCAAAACGCTATTTAAGAAGATAGTACTGAAACACTAGGTTTATGTCATGAAACAGCAATTTCAGATGGCCCAGTACTCTGTTCAGATCCAAGATCCTTAAGCAGCAATTTCAGTAATTTTAACCCCATTAAATACACTGTACACATAGGAATTTGATACAAATAGAAATGTGAAAACTGATAGTGCAATTCGCCTCATTACATACCTCAACACCTTCAGAAAAAATAAAGAATGCAGTAAAGATGAGGAATAAGCCATTTACAAAACCAGCAAGTACTTCTGCTCGAACATACCTGCAAGAAACAAAAAAGCAACAACAGATATTACCACCTCCACTTAAATGCTGAAAATTAAAAGTGGAACTTAGAAACTGGAGTACAATCTTCTAGTTCTCAAACAGTTGTATTATACAGGGAATTTCTAAATGAAGACAGAGTATAAGCTACAGATAATTACATGAAATTCACTATTTTCTATGTTGACAGAAATTTCACTGCTACAGCAAACTTTTACTCAGCTTCTACAGTTGTAAAAAAACAAACAAAAAAAAACAGCAACTCTGAAATCATTTGGAAGGTAACAGTAATAAAACAATGAAGTGATAAGTGGAGGGAAAGCAAGGCAGATACAGAGAATTAAGCAAGATACTACCTCAAAACTACCCCAGGCCTTATCCCACTAGTCTAACTTAAGTATTCTACTGAAGTCCACAGACCCAACTGCAAGATCAGCAAGAGCTTGCCTCTGCAGCATCTGACCTAGATGAAAGAAACTTTCAATACTTCCCATTTAAGGTAATCTGTACTGGAAGTTACAGTTTAAATGTATATTTGGAAGCTACAAAATATGACATCTCACCTGCTTACTTAGGACTGTTGAAGTTTCGTTTAATACCAAAACAGCTATATATTAATTTATTTCCCCTTTAATGGGGGATTTTTAGTAAAGGTCTTAAGTAAAAAAAAATAATTATTTCAGCTACTGAATTTCTCCAACAAAAGAAGAGCCAGGTTAGATTAACATGTAAGTCCAGTGTAGGAAGTACCAGACTTAATAAATGGTGGCTGTTCTCTAACAAATTGAATCCTAACTGCTTAAATACAGAGCAGTAATTAAGACAGAACCTGCCTTCACTGTAGTTCATGGCAAAATCAATTCTTCCTAAACTGATTTTTAGGTACACCAGAATTTCCACCTTAATTAAACAGTGCTTTGAGTCTTAAACTACATGATCCATGCTCAGACAAGACAGCTGAAGCTAAATGATAACATTAAGGTCAGTAATGCTATGGGGAACGCAGCAACCCATGTTACAGCTCATTTTCTGTTAGTTAATTAGTATCACTGATTAATAATATTGTGTCACCAGTATTGTTTTATAGTGCACAACTGCAATGCACAATGGAACCAAGTTCCCTTGAAACAGAACCCACTGTAGTAACTACATCCATGAAGGGCAGTATGGGATGGCATACTTCAACCCTATGGACAGTACAGCTGTGTTAATGGGAGCTGTTAATGGCAGTCACAGCCATTAATGATAACCACACCTACTGAATATTGCTGGTTCTTCAAAGCATGGCTTATAATCTCAGGTGCAGCATCACTGTGCCTTCGCTCCTTTCAGTGATAACTTCTGTTCTGAAGAAGGCATGGAGCACCAGCATTCCGCGATCCCCTATAACATACCTCACTGCACCATGCAGGCAAACCCATGACACAGCTGGTCTTGCTACACTGGCGCACACGACAAAGCACAGCAACTTTCTGCTGTGTAACCTGTTTACACTAGTATTATCACAGAGCTCTTAAGCGAAATGTGCTTTCCAAAAGCAATGCCTTTACATTTTTTCCTATTCCTAGGGAGATATTCACACCAAAGGTTTAAATAACTCACCTTAAAAAGCACACTTTCAATACAATTTTTCCTTGTTCTGCAAAAAGAGGTTTTGTGCATACAGTGAAAAATTACCACCTAGATATCTACTGAAATACGTTAAGGTAACAGCTTGAAGTTTCTTACCCATATGAGAAAGCATCATTTGACCTCCACTTTGAAATAACTGAAGCTGCTAATCCAGCCAGTAGAGCAGTACAGTCAAAAAACATATGAAAAGAGTCAGATATTAAACCTAAACTGGAAAAGAACAGAAAAAAAAATGTTATGTTGGGTATGAGAAAAAACAGAGCATGCAATCTTTTGACTAGCAGAATACTATGGCTAAGCCTCAGGCATAGTTCTGCTAGCACAAGGGAGAAACCCACACTAGACCACCAATAAAAGTATGCTGACAACTGCTCTTCAGCCTAGTAAAGCTGCTTTGGAAGAGTGCTTAGGGAAAAACCCTCCTAGCATATGATGTCGGGGTGAGGGGGGTGGGAGGGTGTTCCACTAACACAAACCAAAGCCCTTAAAGTAGATACACCCACAAATAAATAATTTTTCCTCTGTTTATCAATACCAAGCAACTATGGCATTGTGGACAAGCCAGGTTCATCCCTTTTCTCTATGACAGAACTTTCCCACAAAGCATACAGGATTACTGCAACATTTAAAAACCTTTGGAAAGTCTATCAAAGAACTGAACTTCTACTTTCTACCATCTCAAATTAAAAAACAGTTTAGAAAACAAACCTTTTTATTACACACCTTCTAAATAACTTGATGTATTTCACCCAAAGTACTTCTCAACTCTTTCAGCAAATATTTATTATCTGCATGAAACCATTATATATTTTTAGATCACCTACCATACACGTATAACAAATGAGACTTATTTTCTTGACACAAAGTTCACTTTCTTACAGCTCTACTGGTTCTACTTCCTGACAAAAATACCATAACCAGAGAAATTCTGTCAATCAGGACTGTTGTCATGGATATACCCACGGACTTCAGATATTCAGACCACAATATAGATTGCAAAAGAAGTCAAGACAATGTTGCAGCAAAGCCATCACCTAAACAATAAAAGTTTTAAACTGGCAGAGAACATTCACAAAATGCAGCTCATTAACATTATTAGTGATACAAGTAATACAAGTCCTGACAGCTGCCAGAAAAATATGCCTTCAGTGCACAGACAGCTCTCAGAGTAGAAATTTCCTTATATACTGTAACCAAATCTATCTTTAAGTCTGTTGGTCCTCCAGTTAGCTTTTCAGGGTAGCTATGATATTAATTTATTGTCCAGAGAAGGTATTAAGCACCTAGATGTGCAGAAATTAAGATTTAATCTTTTCAGATCTTTATCTTTAATCCCCACCCACAGAAAAGGTTTGAGTCCATTTTTCTTTCAAGAAGGAAAACAAGAACAAAACACCACAGTGACTGAGCTATTTTCACTAAAAAGTTCATTTCACCTCCCAAATTCAGCTAGTCAATGGGTAAAAACAGGCAATTAGCTAAGGATCATCCTGAATCTGGACCAGAACCACAATATAGTGCTTCTGCTACAAGTCAAAGAAGATATATCCATACTGACATGACGTAGAGATCACCAGCACAGCACATTGCTGAGATGTGCTGTTTCATTAAGCGTACAAAAGAAGGTAAGGTTCCTCACTGACAAATATTTTGGAAGGAGTTTAACGTTAATGCACTAATTTTCTTCTAAAATCCCAGTAGCATCTCTCCAACATAATTCCAGTAGCGGGTATTTGTTGTTAGATTCTGATTGATAGCTTGACCATACGAGCAAATTTGGCAAGAAAAGCGTACACACACAAGTTGTATTTAAACACTGGCCCCATACAAGTTTATAAAATCAGTATTTCACCTTCAGTTCAAAAAGAAAATTGGGTTTAAAGATACTGCTTTTGAGTATATATTACATGCAGTGTATATATAGGTCAACTAGTGCATTAAAGCTAAAACTGTTCTGGTGAAGACTACCAATACCACCATTTACAAGAGCAATATTCTCAAATGCATTTTCAAACCTGATACTTTGGAAGAGTTCTCACACATAGGGAGAATTTTTTTAATGTCTACAGCCAAAAAAACAATGATTCAACCAGAACAAATGTTCATAAAATAGAGAAATGTATGCCTGTGACAAAATAATTTAGGCCTGTAAAGGCTGAGGTCTTGTTTATAATTTTAGTTCACTATGTCAAAAATTCCAGGACTGAAGTCAATGTCAGCACAGCAGTTTTCCCCTCAAGCATCTGATTTCAGAGCTAATGCTTCATCAGATACAAAGTGCTAAGAATTTTTCTTTGATGTGCATTCACACTGCAGCAACTTGACACTTTCTACAATTAGGGCAGGCTGAAAAACAAAGTTTCACTACACATTCTAAGATTGCATTCTCTTTTGCCTGAAATAAAACAACTACAAGCAATACACTTGTTAAGTTCTTTTGACTACTACATATCTCTCCTATATAGCCACCTTGTGTTTGCATCCATTTACATAACACTGTCAATTAGATTTGAGTTACTCTTACCTACTAAGCTACAGTAGTCTTCATAGAGAGTTTGGGTTTTGTTTTTAAACTTTAAAGGATGCTACCAAAGCATATTCTAAACCTATGAATGTATTTGGACTTAGCAACTACAAGTTGTGGTTATTGATGGTTCCCTCCAAGCATGAAATTAACTAATTTACCAAGTTTGCTACAGGTGTCTGCTTCTTTATTTTGCTAAGTTTAAATGTAGCAATCATTTGCTCTTTTTGCTGGTGATCTCCATAACTCTTCTGGTTAGACTGGAGTATGTCCACACTGAAATAAAAGCAAACAAATACCTGTTCCATCTGTGCCTTCAGGTAAATGTATCTGAGCTAATTCCCCTTCAAAAGGGATACAGTGGTGTTAAAACAAAGAAGAGCCACAGCTTGTAAACCTTATCAGTCCTTAAATCTTTGCCTTACCAGCTGCGAGGCACTGACCGGAAGATACACACTTTGATCTAGAAGCTGAAGGAAGCAGAGGCTGAAAGACCACTTGTTGAACAGCTTATTTCAATGGCTGATGCACAATTAAAATTTTGTGTGACTAACACAGAAAGAGTATAGCAGAGTTTACCCTACAAAGGTCAAACCAACTTAACTCATAAGTCAGTTACCCAGTCAGTAATTGTATCAGTTTGTATGTTGTATATATACAGGATTTGAAGCTACATACAACAGTTGCCAAATTTGACTAAATTACTGATCATAAAAAGGTTCTGCAAGTCTGCAAGGAAGTACATGCATGAAAACACAATTACTTAATATTTGAAGAGATATTTGACACACAGATACCAATGAGCACTTGTTACTACAGTTGTCCCAAGGGTTCCATTTTCCCAATCCTTTAATTGTCTAAGAACAGTTACATACGGAACTCGTTTCTTTGAAAAAGAAAAAAGCACTTACTGGTGGCAGCAAGTCCTAGAGGACAGCTAGATTTTCACGCAAGTCAAATACAAAGTTATTAGGCAAACTTTCAATTTCTCCACATTAACAAAGCAAACTATTTCAGCCTAACTGAAATCAACTTCAAGATTATTTCAGATGACATACTCAACTGCAGAAGAAGTGGGTCTGGAGGAGATATATTTACATATATACTTCACATACACATACACAGGTTTATATACGTGCACCTGAGAGACATTTAAGGAAGGGGATGGTATCATGATAAACTGTCCTTAGGTGCTACAGCCACCAAAGCATGAAACTGATGAAATAATTCCAAAAAAAAAAAAAGTTTAAAGACCAAAGGCTGGAGGCCTATGAAGCAGCAGAATCTAATTCCCTATCAAATTCTTGAAGGGTGTAGGAGACAGCTTCCCCCTCCCCCAAATCAGGTGACATCCCTTGAAAAATAGCTCATTTTAGGTTTGGTTCTTAGAAGTAAAGAAGGTCCAGTGGAGAAAAAAAAATATTCAAGTAGAAGGTAATTTGGGTGACTGGAAGCGTAAGTTTGCAATGACTATGAAATAGCTATTTTGTATAGAGTCTCTTGGAAAAGAAGTGTCTAACTGCTAGTGAAACTAATGAAAAACACCGTACTAGCTCTATAGCCAGAAACCATACAGCCAGTGATCACGGCACTGTGCTCACACCTGCAAGGCTTACCACAGGTGCAACACCAATACAGCTCAGCTGCTTTCAAGACTTAAGATAACTCAGAGTCAGTAAGTTAACTTAAGATATCTCAGAGTACACAGAGCATGTGGATTTATCAACATGGGTCACGACAGACTGTGTCTGCAACACATTTCACTACATGGCATAGACACGCTTAGTATGTAGGTACAGCAATAAGTGAGTCAGCTGCACAAGAGACAGGAAGCCTACTAATCTAGTAATCTGATTGCATCTGAGATTTTTAACAACCTGTAAATTAAAGAGACAAAAAAGGTGGGTGCAAAGTGATTACTAAGATAAAAAAGTGATCCAGTTAAGCACTAGTAATACAGAGATGTATGCAAGAACTTTCATTAGAAGTGGAACACATCATCTAGAATATGATCTAGTAGAAACCCTGTAGTCAAACATATTGCATCTAAGTGAGGACACTTCCACAGCTGTTTTAGTAACACAAATACACGTGCAGTAGTTAATATTTTAAAACAGAATAGCCCAAGTTGCAGATTTCAATTTTAAGCTCTCATCTAGGAAAAGATGGCATCCAATTCTGTTGTCTGTGTTTCAAGAACATCATCATCCCAGGGTATTTGTAAGAGGGTCATAACTTACATAGTGGGTTTGTCATTTAAGGAAACAACTTAGCAACTCAGCAAACAAAAACTAAGAAGAATATAAGAAATAATCAAAAAGAGAAATGAAGATTGAAGCCTTTTAGAACTTGTCATCAACAACTTTAGAGGCCGAAATCATAGATTTAATTTCAAAATAAGAATAACCCAGTCAAAGAACTCACAGTGACCTGCTTAAATTTAAATGGATAAAAGCATATTTTTCAGAATCACAATCAAACAGAAAATCCATAGTCTGTGGAAGCCAAGGGAAGAATCATCTGAATAATCACATCAGTTTTTTAGGCTTACCATCTCTCTCACTGACATCATGAAGGATATGAACAGAAGTGTGAACAGAATTCAAGATCACCTTCAATATGCTTCTAACCCTTGCAGCATCAGGCACTGGTCATATCCAAGATAGGCCACACTGGAATAAAAACTTGCTCCGAGACGATACTGAAAACCCCCTTTATAAATGTTCCGTTTCCACATCTCTCTTGCTGACAGCCAAAGGAGCTGTGCTCTTCAAATTCGGTAAGTAATTTCCCCTATATGGCTCCTTGTTTGCTTGTTACATATTTGTTCTTCCAAGGCATGAACCATCTGCTTTGACTGTAGGCACGCCTCGTTATATTCTCTGCTATTCCTCTCTACCAAGGAGGTACTTGATAACATGCTGACTTTTTTCAAGCCCAAAGACTAGGCTTAATGTAAAAAAAAAATAAAAAAAACCCTGAAATTAGTGACTTTAAATATAAACAAGAGGTCCAACTAATGACCATCCAGCAAATCCTAATTGTTAACCTCCAAACAAGAATAAATGAGTTCTCTCAATTCCTGTAAACTCATTTCTTCAGCGCAAATTCCTGGCAAGTGTCACTTCAGTTTCTTAGTTACCTCAGATACAGGACCTTTTCTGTTATAGATTTTATTCCTCATCACACTACCAAAAAAAGTTGTTATGCTTAAAAGATAACAAACCAAATTCATACGAACATACAGGTGTCTGAACCATTTAGAAAAAAACACTTGCACCTGAGCTACTCAGAAACATACTCAAATAGACAATATATACAACAGTCCACATACAATTTGCAAAGTGAACCAAAGTCAAAACTAAGTACATCCAAGACAGCCTACACAGTGCCAAGATAGCCTGTGCCCGACAGCACCATGTTCTCACTAGTGCTACAGTAGCTATTACTGTAATCAAAGCTAAGGATTTTATATATAATTTGAGAGAATTAAAAAAACACGATAAATAGTAAGATGCAACTGTTTCCAAATCCACATTGCTCCTTAAGACTCTTAATCAAGAGTCCCAGTAATCTGTGCCCATACAACAGCTTTTGATAAAGACCGCCGAGTTCAACGTGCAAGGACATACTGTTGGGGTTAAAACATTTCCATGGCAGCCCACTGAAGTATTGACTTAGAAATATCTCCATAAAACAACTTCTCTATCAAGAATTATGCATGAAGATGCTACATTATCTGTTCTCTATGCATACACCATACAGCAGTACTAAAGTTATTTCGCATTTCCTGATTACGTTCTGCTATACATTTTTTCAGTAGTAGTTTAACCAAGCCCATACTGTCTTTTCCACCTCCGTGGATTTCTGTGCCGCATGGAGCACCACTTCTCTATACCAGGAGGTTTTAATTCCCGTTTCTCATTCAGAGCCGGGGCAGTCGGGGCGGTGCTGGTTTCTGCCACCCAGCTACCAACTTACAAAGTCACATTCCCAGACAAGGGATCCCTGTGGCAGGCAGGAAGCGGTTACAACCCCCGGGTCCCAAACCTCCCTCCAAGGCCAGGCTTCTCCTCAGCAGCGGGGCGAGCAGCCGCGGCCGGCAGGACTCCCATTTCAACCAGCACTCCTCCGTCGGCCGCGGAGTAGCGCCCCAAAAGCGGAATGCCGCCCTCCTGAGCTGCCGGGCTCCGGCTGAGGGGAAGGAGGACCGGGTGACCCCCCGGAGCCCCTCGGCAGCCCCCGCGCTCCCCGCCCGCACCAGCGGGGCCCCGGACGGGAGACCGGAGACCAGGCCCGGCCACACGGGCCCGGCCCGCGGCGCCCCGAGCCGCGCGGGGCCCC